>JAWNMV010000143.1:6125000-6588256 GCA_035043635.1 Drosophila rellima | reverse complement strand
TACATTTAACAAAACAATCAATACTTGCTAAAATTCAAAAATATCATTGGCTCCTCAATCCCCGATCCCGTCTCTCACGCTCAAATAAGCTTCTCATATATAAGCAAATAATCGCACCATCCTGGCAATATGGTATTGAACTGTATGGATGCGCCTCTTACACAAATTTGCGCAATATACAAATTTGCCAAAATAAAGCGCTCAGACTAATTTTATCCCCACCATACTACGTTACGAACAGGACAATACACACGGACTTGAACATTTCTACCATCTGGGACAGTCTTAACTCTTTCTCTTTGAGATATTGGTCTCGCCTGGACGAGCATCAGAATCCTCTGACAAAATCGCTGCACAAAAACGGTGGACGTCGCCTCAATAGGATTTGGCCGATTGAGTTGCGAAAACGTAAACCACCAGACAGAGCATTCTGAGAAGGAAGAACAACATCACATCATCCCGTCACCAGTTCTTTTTCTTCCGAGCGTCATCATCATCACCGTTCAACCAGCTATACAAATTATTTCAAATAAAAATACACATTTTGAATAATTTTTTATATACTAAAAAAAACTTTTCTCTCTCTTATATTCCATAGATGGCAATATATCTCGCCATCTGGAATCAATCAACAACTTCAACTTCCCATTCACCTGCAGAGGCTGCAGCAACATTCTGCAGCGGCCAGCACACTCACACACACACACACACAAATCATCCAACTGCAGCAGCGATACAGCAGCTTTCCCGACTGCATCTCAATCTGCAGCATCAGAAGCTTTGCATTTTCATCATCTACAGCAGCAGCAGCAGCAGCTTTACTTTCATCATCACCAGCAGCAGCTTTACACCGGCATCCACATCATCTTCATCATCACCAGCTCCAGCAGCAGCTTTACCCGCCATCATCATCTTCACCTACATCATCACCAGCTCCAGCAGCAGCTTTACCCGCCATCTACATCATCTTCATCATCACCAGCTCCAGCAGCAGCTTTACCCGCCATCCACATCATCTTCATCATCACCAGCTCCAGCAGCAGCTTTACCCGCCATCATCATCTTCACCTACATCATCACCAGCTCCAGCAGCAGCTTTACCCGCCATCTACATCATCTTCATCATCACCAGCTCCAGCAGCAGCTTTACCCGCCATCCACATCATCTTCATCATCACCAGCTCCATCAGCAGCTTTACCCGCCATCATCATCTTCACCTACATCACCATTCACCATTCATCACACCATCTGGCTAAAATATCATCCCCCACGTCAAACACTTTTTTACACAACACCTGTTGGCTCAAGGCGCCGTTTTAATTAACACACACTTCATGCGCTGAAGCCACACCCGCTTTACTTATAGTCTAGTTTATAATATTCTTAATTTTTAGCCACTTAAGATTATATTATTATTATTATGTAAACTAAACTATAGACATCAAACAATAAATCTTTGGTTGCTGCCTCCGGGCAGTAGCTGAAAAAAGAAAAAAAGCTAAGCGGCTCTAATGGCTCGTCCTGGGCAACATTGAATCGTCTCAACAATAATCAGCCGGCACAGCAGCATCAACGCCGGCGGCAACTACGGCCAAATTGGCCATATCCAACGCCTTCACTGCGGCCACAGCGGAAGCCCTTAGCGCGCATGGGTGCACTTGGCACGCTGTTGTTTCTGGCCACAACGTCCCTTATGCCCACTAAGGGCAATTCCACATCATCCACGTCAATTATCCCGCCTTTGCCGTGGCCTCGGCAAAGACTGCATAAAACACTAACTGAAGAAGAAGAAGAGCAGCGTCAACAGCATGCAGCAACTCAGTGGCGTCCAAGCCACGGCAACTGGAAGCAGCGGATCCACAGGAAGGCTGTGAGGACGAAGAGAAACAATATTAAGTATCTCTGACAATATTATATGTATTATATTTACATACTTACCCTTTTTAATAATTAAGTTAGCAGTCGCTGTAGAGTCCCATATAGAAAACAGCTGATTGCTGCACCTGCAAAAAAAATAAGACTTTCACTTATTAGCCAATTCATATATAGTTTTTATTTTATGCTGAAAATAAGAAAAAAAAAAATTAATTGTCTTGACCTGAAAGAAAAAGAAAGAAAGATTATTAGAATACTTACCATTTTTAAGTCCTTCGCCATTTGCTCTGAAAAGAAAAAAGACACATTAAAAACTTTGTTTTGTGCGCAGCTTGTGAGAATTATGTAATGGTCAAAATGTAAACAATGTTGTGTTTAGTTGTTACCTTTTGTTCCATGCATAGTCCTCAGTCACTTTATTGTTCGTCTCTGATGCCATTTTCCTGTATTTACCTGTAAAATATCTGTAATTATAATCTAAAGAATAAGTTATTAGTTAAATGAACACTCACTTGTTGAGGAAAAATGACAAAGTTAGATATGTAAGTTTGTAAAATTCCAGGCACGAACACAAACGCGACACATGAACCATGAACATATGAACTGAACCATATGAACGATACTCGTTGCTAGTTCCGATGCGTCTGTTATGTTAACAGAATATCGGCTAGCAGCGAATGGCCGTGTTGAACGAAGACACTCACTAACACACAGCCACACCAACCCCTATTTTTGAACCGAGCGCGCCAACAACAACTTAGCTCAAGTTTAAAGCCGAGCTTGAAGCTGTATGCAAACGACGACGACTTGGAAGTCTGCTTGGCCGTTCTGAGCGGTGCGGTCGTGTTTGCTCCGTGCTCGAAGGAAAGTTAATTCGATCTGGTGTTGGATAAAAAAAAAAATCCGCGCTCGAAGGAGAATTAAATCGAATTGGTGTTGGATATATATATAAAAACATATATATTTGCAAATGTGCCCTGCGTGTTTGTGTCAGTGCGCTGGAAAAACTAAAATTAATTAGACAAATGCAATTAAGTGTGATTGACAAACTATAAAAATGTATAACAATAGAATTAACTACCGTGTACAATCAACAAACGAAAAGAATAATTTGCAATAAAACAGTGCAATTATGCCAAAAAAAAAAAAAAAAAAAAAAGTGTGTTGACAAGTCAGGCAAAGGTCTCATGATTACGAGTTCAAGTCCGGTCGGGTGCATTTAAGAAATCGACCATAAAAAATTGTTTTATGTTACAAGGGCAGTGCTGCATAAAAAAGTAGACGAGCGTACAGATTGCCACAGAGATCTTAAATATGTTTAAAGTAAGAAGAGAAAAACCAAAAAATTTCAAAATTTCAAATTTTTTATATGAAAATAAATATATATTCACTCACACTATTTTATTTTTAAATTTTTCATTGTTTCACACACAAGCAAGTCCCGAGATTTTTTTTGTTTTTTTTACTGTAGACGGAACACGTCTGTACTGTTTGACCCGTGCCGAAAGAAAGAAGAAGCTTTCATTTCTCATTTCATTTTAACAATGAATACTGAACAACACATTATGGCAAAGGCAATCCTTGCTTCACACCTTGCTTTCAGTAGTAACCCCGGTGTTACACTTCTTCTATACTTGTCACTGTCATTTTGACCCAACAGTGCACATTTAACACTTTTAAAAACTTAACACCATTACCACCATAAAATAAATTTTCTGCCATAATATCTGTCGCATCAATTGGTTTTTTGTGCACTGCAGGGAATATTGAGGGGACTGTGCATCTTGTTCAATGTCCAACAAGATTTTGATTTATGCCGAAAACGCGTAGAAGCCGCAAAAACAAAAACACAAATCAAACGCAAACAGCGCGACGGAACATTGCAATAGAGTCCAATCGGTGCTGGTGAGAGCTCCTTGAGCAGATTCACTTATTTTAGCTAAAGTGGCTTTCAGCAGCTATTGTATCTGTATCTGTCGCTGAGTAATACAAAAAACTCAAGAAGAGCGCGAAATCCAAATGCTCAGCAACGTGCATGAGTTTTTTGTCGCGAGAAGCTATCTGAGGCTACGCAAAAAACGCCTTCGATCGGAAATCGGGAGTCTAGAGATCGAACTCAAGATCGGGACGATCCTGTTGTTACTGTTGTGTTGTGCTGCCTAACTCATTTATATTTCGAACGCGAGCGTATAAAAATATTCTGTTGCCCCGATGTGGCCTGGCCCAAAAGTGTCGCCCCCAGCTTGTGATCGAAAAGATCGCTGAACGCCGATGGATATGCGCGTTCAACGCAAGCAGTTCAACATTGCAATCAGCATCCACAACCGCCCTAAGAAGCAACTTTTTGCAAAGCATCCAGCCTGTCAGTCATAGTCATGCCTGGACATTCCAAACTGGCCACGATCCGATCCGTCTCCGAAACGAGGCTTGCTTGCGGGTGCTAGTTGCTGGAAGAAAAACCTTCACACTGTACGGCATTCCTGATCACCAGTTTTCTTGTTCGCATCCTCAACGCCTTTTAGTTTTGTTTAGGAAGTGTCATGTCCCTCCTGTATCTGCACCAAACCTCGCATGTGATACAATTATGGCAGCTATATTTATTTTTATTTTTTTTTAAATAATTTTCAGGCTTCTATTTCGCTAGTAAACGGCTCTCTTTATGTTCGGAATTAACTGCGAAATGTACGTTTTTCGCATATATATCGCGATTATATAAAAGCTGAGGCATTTGAAGATGTGTTCAAATCTTCGCAATCGGGAAAAAAATGTTTGTCACATACAGACGGACTTTTTGTAGAATCAATTATTCTCCTTAGTCGTACCAAATCATAACTAGAAAATGTAGGAAAAAGACAAAAATAATACAGAGTATATAGAATAGGAGTATTCTTAATCAGTACAAATAGCTGAGTTGAATCATGACATGGATCTTATTTTTCCTATATCAGTGTTAAGTTAAAACAGCTAGAGTTATCTAAGACATTATGATTTATAGTCATCATATTTACAGTATTGAAAACTGCGTCTGTCCTGAGAAGTTTAAATTTAGGTCCCTTAATTCAAATGGAGGCAAGTGGAAGCAATTCACAACTCTGGCTGGTGTCCCAGGCGGCAATTCGTGATCTGTCTTCGCTGTTTATGAATTCTGCTCACATTGCAGCCACACCACATCACACTACACCAACTCGCGCCAATTCCATTGCCATTGTCGCCTTAACTTGTTCGTAAGCGTCGCAGCATAGTGGGCTTAAACGAAGTTTTCCTTGCTACAATTTTTACTTTATTATCTTATGATGCCATAACTTAATCAAATTAAGTCTCTTCTTTCCAATATCAAGCGATGAGTGTCAAAATTTCATCGATAATCGGAATAGTTCGGAAAGATTTTTTTACTTTTCATTAGCGATTTTTCTAAAATGGTTTGTTTGTTAACATATTTGTATTAAGATTAATGAATTGTGTATATTCTAAAAATTTAAGTTTTGAGAAAACAAAATGTTTTTAATAAGGTAGAACATAATTAATATATTTATATTAAGTATGCGAAACATTTAACTACTTGACCACAGTGTGTCGGCCAACATCGGTTTAAAAAAGTAGCGGGCTCTTGCCACCGCGGCCGATCGATAGTTATGGTCGTGTCAGACATCCTGTAATTTTGCACTTTGAGCGCATTGTTGTAGCCAATTGTCAATTACTGTTGCTGGCAACTTGTTGACACTTCATTGGCGCGTAAGTTAATTAAAGAGCGCCTGAAGTACATTGCAAATAGGCATCCCAGGGACCACCAACTATCTCATTCACATACACAACAAATAAATTCGCGAACTTTATTTTAAATATGAAAGTAATATTAAAAAGCATGCGCTCCTGGTCAAAACATACATTGATTTTTTATTTGTATTTACAAATTGGTATATAATTGCCACTATTTTAGTGAACATATAAAAGTAACTTACTTAAAATTTGGTTATTCTTATAATAAATGAAATAATTTCTATAGAAAATTGTCAAGCAATAATAATTTGTAAACTTTTATGCTACGTCGGTTATATTATTTGAAATTAATTAGTTATCACGTTTAAGGGTTCTTGGATTTTAAACTCTGATTCTACTACGATAAGAGGGAAATCTAAAAAAGATGGCTTTTCTTAGTTGACTACCTCCACACTGCAATCTTCCTCGTTATCAACGACTTCCAACTGCTGTTTTGTCAATTTTGCCGCGTCTACAGAGCTGTCATTACTTGTGCTACTGCTACTTTCACAAGAGCTAGAGCTTGAACTTATACTTTCCAGATTATCACGTTTTGCTTCACGAGAAGATACTTCCAAATCCGCATGTGGCTCGCTATTGATGCGCAAACGCTTGTCGGGTTTTTTCAGCAGCTCTTCAATAGAGTACGGATTTCTTTTGCGAATGTTGTTACTATTACTCAGCGTGTCCATCATGCTGACTCTAGATGAAATTAAGGACAATGCTGTCGGAGACGATTTTCCTGAATCACAGTCACTCAGTGGATCGCCCATAGTGCATGGTTTAGTCAAATCAATTGAACTTTCCGATTTAGTGAAGCCTCCTCCAGTTGAACATCTACCGGCAGCTGCAGCAGCAACAGCAGCCATATTGGCTGCCCCATGTGACACCGACAAATATGTGCCGCTATAAGGCAAAAACTGTCCGCCCGTTGCTGCTGCCTGCATATGCGCTTGGGTGTAATAAAGCAACGAAGGATTCCATAGCCAGTGCTTGTGTAGTGCTGAGTAGCTGAGATCTAATCCACCCAGCTGACTGGACTGAACAGCGCTACGGACTCCATGACAGTGACTATTTCCTTGACTAGGTAAAAGCTTGGCTGCAGCATTTTGGGACAGCCCATCGCCCAAAGACGATGGTGAGGGTGACGGAGTCGGTTTTGTGTATCGCGAAGATGGACCCGTTATAGTCGAAGTGGTCGGCGTACCAGAAGTGGGCGTAGCTCGAATAGTACCGACAACTGCATTACTGGCGCTGGTATACAACTGGGAAGGCGTGGCGTAATCACTAGAAGAAACGCTGCCAGACATATGCTGAGCCGCTGCCGCTGCTGCTGCTGCGGCATTCTGTTGACTGGAGGTCATTTCATCTGTCCAGAGGCCACTATTGCGCAATATTCGATTAATGGAGCTAATCGATGGTACTGAGCTAGGATCGCAGACTCGTTGTTGCTGCAGCTGCTCACGTATTTCCCAGGCAAACATACCACTGTTCTCCTCCTTTAGGCGAATGATTTTTTTTACCACAGTGGGCGTGGCAACTTGCTGTCCAAAAGAAGAAAAAATAGAGAACAATTTTGGTGGCTTAAATACTTGCAATTCTCTTCTTGATTGGTCTCAAGGTAATGAAGAATTTAGATAGAACTTTTCAGTAACCATATAAGTTAAAACAATTAAATTGATAACTGCAACAATAAAGCATTTATCCTCAGTAGCAGTAATTGCCGTGAAATTCATATGCAAAACGCATGCACCTGCGAAAAATATTTAAAGAGCTGTGGGGCACATATAAAACCAAAGTGCCAGCTTAACTACGCCCATCATTCCTGTTTTTTCACCAGATTTATATCAAGCCGTTTTTGAAGCAATATGTTAATTTGCACAGTAATTTAAAAGGTTAGCCCCACCGCTGTTGACCCCCGCCCTGTTCAACGTTCACGTGTGACGCGGCAATTCATTAAAAATTCATAAATACTTGTATGTTTCATAGTCTGCCCAAAGAGAGCCCGCATTTACATCACAGATCTTATCAAACTATATACACGAACACGCTTTGTAGAGTTGGACAACTAACCCCCCGCTTTCGCTGCTAATACTGTTACTCCCTCTACAACTTTGCTCCGGCTTGTCACGTCCCTAGAGTGGCCCTTCTATAATGTATCGGTGTAGGTGTTAAATGCACGTTTTGTTTGGCCAAGTGCAGGCAGTTATTGAATCACCACATAAAGCGCTTGGATGGAGTAATCACTGCTGAGCTACCTTGGGTGGTGATTCTTTCATTCCGTGTCGAGCTAGACCCGTCGGCAAACAATGCACCTGAAATTTTATTTGGCCTGGAAATTATGCTGATATGTACGAGTTATTGTGCTACTGTGCACTGTGATTCGCCCTTATCCTTGGGCTCCACAACTATTAACGCAATCTTTACTGAAAATGGCATATTGTCGTCACTATCAGATTTGAATGGCCTAGCAAAGCCCGCAACTGCACGGTAGAGACAGTAGGTGATTGAGCGTGCGAAACTAAGCAGCTGGAAAATTCAGAACTGGAGTCGTTGTCACGTAGTAGTAACAGAAACAAAAGCGTTCTGGCTTATCAACGGAAGTAAATGAGATTGATTTGTTGCGCTCTCTCAGCCCACGCCAATGTCTCTTCAAACAGTTTATAAAACCTGTCATCCCAAAAAACATGTAAACTAGCTGCTTATCTTCGATACTGTATGGATTTACTGCTGTGCGTTTGATTTTTATTCACGGAACACATACACATGCACATATCCCACGAAGCCAACCAGTCGAATCCCATTTTTACTTACCTTTGTCTTGCTACCACCTATTGATCCCGGCCGTATGGAGCCTGTCTCATAAAAGCGAGTAAGAATTTTGGAGACACAACCTACCAAATAAAAAACGAAAAGCAGAAACGTTTTTTGATAGATTGAGTTTGCAATGCTCTACTTAGCGGTTACACTCACCATGGGAGACAAGCAGTTGTCGGGATATATCGCATGGCCTAACCCCACACAACGCCAAATCTACGATTCGACGCCGCACACAGTCCGGTAATGGACGCCCATTGACAAAGACTCCGCCCAACTGGTTGACACCCGCCTGACCTGTAACATAGAAAACATTATATTAAGTAATATAATATAACAAAGAATTAAGTAAAATTTATATTTATTTTTTATTCTTTTGTAAGAGCTATTGACTTTTTTAGAAAGATTTTTTTTTTGTGAAGAATAAAATAAACGTCTTTTATAATTTTGAATATTGATAAAAAAGACAAAGAAGAAAGAATTATTTAGCGTAGCAAAAATTAAAACCTTATTTACAGATGTTGCCGTTTTTAAATTGTAATTAAAGACTGATTCTATATCGTTGTTGATAGACATAATACAAACCAAAAATATTTATTTAAAATGTTCATTATTTGCAGCTCACATAATTACTAAATATGATGGATTAAATAAATTACATTTAAAACTGATTTTATTTTAACTTATATATTTTCACAGTTATGGTCCCTGAGAATATTTTCTTAACTATCATGTGTTAATTTTGCAAATTTATTAAAAAAGTTTGACAAGAAATAAATAAAACTGAGGCTTTTAATTGCGGGGGAGGGAGGTATTAAAAATATAAATATATTGATTCAAGAAGAGGGTGTCTCGTGGTCTAGTACTATCGAATTGAAAATAAGCTTGTTTATTACTAGAGCCCATTTGCATTGGGTAAGACATAGACTTTAGCAAAAGTTATTTAAATGACATCACACGCCTCTAAACGCTGAGTACACCTGTATTTAATAGGACGTTTAATAACCGCAATATCTCGCACACTTGTTACCTACTACTGAGTCCATCTCCTGCAGGCAGTGTTTTCGAATTTAATGAAGTGAAAATTTTATGTTCGCTGTCTCTTTTATGTAGTAAAAGAGCGATGTGCCTAAGGGGTTGTGATTACATTGACGGATCGCGATTATAACAAGGAAAATTAACATTTCGAGTTTAGTTTGCTTTCATTTTAGTTTATTTACTCAGTTTGAACGCCTTCGTTGAAACACTTTCAGCTCATTAGCTGACCAAAAAATTACCCAAACTCACCTGTATGCGGCATGGTTGAAATCCAAATCCAACTCCAATTTTGGTCACTATTTAAAGCAAAGTAAATCGCCTGCGTAAACTATGTGATATTGGTTTTGGTTTAAAGTTTTGCTTAATCGTCGAATTTTAATCAAATTTGAAGAACGCCATAAAACCAGTCGGGTCGTTGGTGCCTGCTGCTATTGCTGCAGTTGATGGATGTTCAGATGTTGGGTCAGACGGTCTTCCGTCAGAGTTGGTAGCTGATGGTTTTTTTTACTGCTTCTACGAACTCACTGCGCACGCTCTTCTGCCGGGAATCAGATCGGTACAAAAAACTGGTAAGGAAAATACATAAAACTTAATTATTTCATAAAACTAGTAAGCCAGCCACTAAAGACAATGCTTGTATGATTGTAATACTAGTTTTAAGATATTTGGCGTTCAAGGTTTTTAATGTGCAGTCAATTTGTGCTAAGCCCAAATGTCCAGTGCTTATGTTTTTGTTGTATATCAAATTAGCTGCTTATCAGGCACATTCTTGGCGCAGCGTGAACTGGCCCATTATCAGAGCACTGGTACTACATATTGCATGTTTAGCTGGCTAAGGTAAAGGTAGGAAATATGCAAATGCTTAAGCCGGGCGGCAATTAAAATATATTTTGGCCAATTGGTCATCTGGTTAAAAACATACCAAAATTATGCAAATGTAAAGCTCGACGACAGTAGGTCACCCCAGCTACGGTTTCCGTTTCCTGTCATTAGAATGAATGGGCCGACGAGTAGGCTTAACAGGTACTCCTTTGTAAACCTGTCGCCAGCCTGTCAAGAGCATGAAAACGCGCACAGAAGCACCGTATAAATTAAAAACGTGTAACTACCCCTTAGCTCTCAAGTCTCTGCACTTTGTCATGGCCATGTTATTATGGAATTCTCATTAGATTTAATTACCCAGAGTCCTTCGGATTTGAGTTTTCGGTTAGTTTTCAGCTCGTAAAATCTCAAATGCGCGTGTGGATTGCAGCGCTGCTTTGAAAGGCACGAAATTAAGTTGTTTTATTTTTTTGTTTTTTGCTCTGCTTTTTTTTGGATTAGTTTTAAGGTAGCTCGTGGTAGCCGTTAAGGTCATTAAGTGCCACTGACTTGCCAGATAAAGCAGTGGTAAGAATTTAATTGTAAATTAAACTCTTTTTTGAGAAAAATAATTTGTTTGGTTTTTGGCGATATTTCTCGATGTTTTCCCATATTTTTATTGATAACGATGCATCGATATTTTGAAAATCATCGCTTGTTTAATTTCACAACAAATTACGTATTTGTCGTTAGTTGCACATTCAAAACGCTCTTTTCGCCGCCCTGACAGAGGGTTTATAGTAATTTAAGCAGTGTTTGCAATGCCAAAGTAAGTAAATTTATTAAGATTGGTCAGAAAGACTATAGAAAACAAAGCAAAGTTTTTAAGAAAAAATAAGCTAAGATATAATTTATTTAAAAAAATGGAAAGGTTTTAGAACATTGAACATGCATCGATGCATCGAAGTTTCGACCCGATGTGAAAACCCATCATCGATTTTTCAGTTTGAAAACATCGATGAACATCGACATCAATGTTTCCACTCAAATTTATATCACTACTCAGCATATTCCTATTTCCATCCCATTCCCAAAAATCGAATGACTTACAAACGCAATTTTAAATATACTACGATGAAATGATAATTTCGTAGTCATCAGGAAGAAACTCAAAATTAATTAACATTTTCCTTCAATTTAGCCAATACAATATGTAAATATTCATTTGAGAAGCACATCACACATAAAAATCAATAGAAATTAGTCAATCATACAATAATTTGTAAGTGTACGCTTGTCGAAAGTGAAACCGACAGGTTCTCTGAGCTTCTGTTTTTGGAAAGGAGGGAGCCCGTAACGCACGAGTATTAAGAAGTAAAAATTAAAATAAAAAATTAAAATAAAACGTATGTATTTGAATATGATTATAGACTAATGCTTTTTTATAGAAGCCAACAAGACATGAAAAGGGAACAGAAGACCAACACGACTATAACAAACAGCAGCCGCTAAAGCTCTGCCATGAAGCCCAGTCAGAATCAATATAATGATCAATATCGATTTGGGTTTGCTGGCCACGCTTAAATAAGTTGTTAAGCGGCTTGTTTGGTAGAAAGCTTTAAAATCAATAGAGATATAATGACTGACGGCATGACAAAGAATTAATTAGCATACAATTTTTGAATTTTGTCGATCGATTCGTGGGAAAAATTAGTAGCCCCATTTTATGAGTTATCAGGGGCCACCGGAAACACAATTTCCATATAAGTTTTCGCAAGCTTTGCAATACTAGTTTTTCGACCTCATGAAAAGCAATCTCTGTTTGTAAATTTTAATAATGAACACAAAATCTGTGAATATATGTGAAGCCGTTAAATTATAGTTCATTGAGCGATTGAGCTTAGACGGAAATCATTGAATGTTGCATCTATTTAAAATGTGCACACAACCTTATTAAAACGCAAATAACCTTTCTACATGGAGCTTAGATGCAAGTAATTTCTTGTTCCTAGTTATTGCATTATTTTGGTTTGTATAAATTTATTAAGTAGTGTTGAGATAAGGGTATAAACTTTATTAAAATTATTGTATTTTTGTTGTAGTTTTAGATGTAAATATTTTTTTATTAATCACATCTCACCTTTGAGTCTTTTTTGATATTTGCTATCGATAATTATTAACTTGCACAAATCATAAACCACAAGAACTGAACACAATTTTTACAAGTGCCGTTATCCTGCGTGGACACAACATAAATTTACGATTTTGTGGACCCGTCGCGGCTCACCTTGTCACTCGACCGTCAAAATATTAACTAATGAATGCGAATAGCGCTGGCAACGCATAAATAATCTGATATACTGTTCACAGTGTCCGGAGCCCTACCGCGTTCCGTCAAGCCAACTCTGGACTACTGCTGCCACCAGAAAAATACACATACTGGTAAATCTTCACGGCCTCTCAACGGTAACGGGGCGGACGAAACGTTTTTCTGGTGTAACCGGTTTTATGGCGACAGCCAGCAGCAACAACAACAGCAGCGACAGCCCCTGTTAAGCGACCCATGAGCCAATCAGCAGTTGCTCGATATTGCGCATGTGTTGTGCTGAATTCAACGGGCCCTCTCATTGGTCAAAGCCATGGCTGGATCATCTTCAATGCCATGAAAGGTCTTTAGCAACCGCACTGTGGAACATTTCCTTCGCTGACAAGAAATTGCATTAAAGTTGAATTAACATAAGCAAAAGAAATTATTTTGTAAAACACAGTATGGGAGTATAAAAAAAATGTAATTAGTACTTTGATCTTAAGTAAAACTATAACCTTGTAAAAGTCGCAATAGGTATATGAAAACTTAATCGGACATGCTTGTGCCACTGTGCCTCAATGTTGAAGCGTTGCGGCAGCCGTATCCGTAGCCGTTGCAGTCCCGCTTCGGCCAATCGGTAGCGTCAACGCAGCACGCATACGTTTTTCACTACCCACCACAATGTGACAGAGGCAAACACCACGCATGAGTGTGTACAAGAGTGTGTGGAAGTGACTGTGCTTAGCGTAGCCGTTACCCTGGGCGAAACAGCCAAGGCTACGGGCGTGCGCCGGTCCCAGTCCCAGTCTCGCCCTGACTGCCTTTCTCCTCGCTCTTCTGGAGTCCTATGGTGTGGCTAAATTGCGATTTTGGGTGGCGGCATTAAATAACGCTTTGGTGGCGTAAGCGTTAATTGAATATGACAATTGTCGCCTGGCATTTCAATTGAGAATTAATTCAAATTGGGTGACAGCTGGCAACGAGAGATAAAACTGTAATATTCACATATTTAGTAGCTGTTTTCAGAGTGCGACACATTTACTAGGGATAACTAGTATATCGATAAATTAATGGTACTTTTAATGACTATTGTTTAAACTTAATTTAACTTGGCCAAGTGATTAACCCTTAGCTGCGTGGCTTGTGCAAATCTACCTGAAGCCGCAAAAAAGCAAATTCTTCAAAGATTCGACATTCTTAGCCCAAGAGCAAGTTAAAACTTAAATTCGTGTGGTGGCACAGCTTCGACGTAAAAACCCGTCACCGAAACTGCTGCAAGGCAGAGATAAAACTGTCAAAAGAGCACGAAGCCCAAGTTGAGTGGCTCACACACACAATAATGCTCGACACTGGTCTATCTACTCATCCTCACTTCCAGCACCAGTAACTAGCTGCTGCCTTTTCTCATTCAATCAAGCACGGGGTAATAAGATCAAATGAGTTAGCCATGCGATTAGAAGCGACGCCCAGCACCCGATTACATTGTCCTTACCTCACCTCCACTCAAAAGCTACTTCGATTGTTCTGCTCTCTGTCTGTCCAGACAGCACGATAATGTGACCATGGACTTTCAAGTGCCTGCAATTACTCGAACCCATCTAAAACACGCCCCAATTAAGGTCAACACTTAAATCTGTGTGGGAAGTTTATTTTGTAATCCCTTCAATGCACAAAAAATGAACAACCGGACGTAGAAGTTAGTTGAGCGCAGAACGCCTCCCAGAAGAGGGTGTCAAATCGGCTTAACTTCTTCCGATTGACTTATTTTCGCTGCGTACTGCATGTCGTGATGCCTATCTCCAAAATTACACTCGCTTATACTGTAATTGAAAAGCAAGCACGGTTTATTGATTGCAGAATTCTATATTCGTAATTCCTGGTCAGCACTTACTATATTCGTAATCAACTCTGACAAAGATTTCTTTCTCAGCTACAATCTCAATAAAGTCACAACCTATGCAGGCTTTTTCGACAGCATGCTTTTAGTTCAATCAAAATATTGAACAACAACAACAATTATATAAGAGTATTCGACTCTCAACGATATCTTTACATAATAAATAAAAATAATTTTTTTAATCTTTTAAAATATCATCTTTTCGAGGTAAAATTCTAGTGACGAAAACATTTCCAGGCCCCAAAATTTCTGATATCCAATTTTGGGACGAATGGTATTAAATTAAAATTCTTAAAAAAAAAGTTTGGCATTTATTGATCGAGGTGTCATTCGACTCCATATAATACTCTTTGTCCTGACAGACTCACTGACTGAGTATCAACGTGTAGGCCAAACGGTTATATAAATAAAAATATATGTTTAATGTATTGACTTGGTGTGGTGATACCGTCTATCGTGATACACATTTGTTTTTTACTATATAAAATAAGGAAAGCTCGTGCCTGGGGACTGTCTACCAAAATGACTCGAAGGCAGATTTTATGGTCATTAATAAGAAGCTGCGTCTGACGGAGCCGTTTTTGATCGTCAGCAACGCTACGGGCTACAGCTACTGTTAAAGAATTTGCAAATTGGTTACTCTGCAAGATGAAATAAAAAAAAAATACGTTTAGTGTGTGGGTGCCAGAGAGTAGTAGACGCAAATTACCAATTCTGCGTTGTGATGATCAGATATCCTTCATACATATATTTTTAAATTTCAGGGGCGGTCTAATTGACGGTTCAGGTTCGAGTTAGGGATATTTTTGTCCGACATTGCAATCAGCAGATGCAACAGCCACAACATTTTTGTTGATATAAGGACGACGACGATTTTTTGTGCAGACCAAATTGGCGCAGGTTACACATGAGCCTAAATCATGAGCATTGAGGTTGGCTCTCCCTTGAAGTAATAATTTCCACGCAACGTTATTTTGATGGATGCAGCTCAGACAGGCGGACAGTTGCAGCAGGTTCCCTGACGCATGCACCTTGCGTCAAGGACTAAGACACGCGCCCAAAGTAGTAGCAACACCTTACTAGGGAGAGCAACGGACAGCACAGACATTGCAAGCAAACAATCGATTGGACAATTAGGCAATCCTGCAAGCAGTTGCCGACAAACGATAAGATAAAGTGACAGCAGGACCTATGTTACTTGTGTCTTAGAGTTGCGCATTTTCCAAAAATTCCAATTTCATTTTAATGCTCTTGTCCGCCTACACGCGATTTTCAAGTATCATAAAAACGGATGAACAGTTACTGTTATGTCGTCTACAGCTATAGAAACGTCTCCATTTCAGTCTTCTGAAGTTGGCAATTAATAAAACGAAATTTCAAGAGTGCTTTGCCGACGACACCTGCCCGAATGGGTCGGATTGGTCAGAAAATCTAGATAAGAAAATGAACAATTACAACGAACTTTGACAGCAGGCGGCGGCAGAATTGTAACATTTTCTCACATTAAAGGACGAAGCAGGACGCTCCACTGGGCACTGGACACACAAAATTGTCGTCGATGTTAGGGCTGCTTGTTAAGACAAACTTTGCGTGTACAAAGCGGCACTGCCTCGCGATAAATTAAATGGCTGCTATAATTATGTCTAAATTGAAAAGTAACCATAGACGAATTGGCCGACTACATAGCAGCGTTTATAGGCTATAAAACATATATTTTTTTCGAACGAAGTAATCCCGATGGCAATTAGAATCCAAAACTGATAACCGAAAATTTAAGCAGAACAAAAGATGCCGTTTTTAAGGCCAAACTTTTTGTTAATTTTGGCAGTATGAGCATCAAACTCAATTTTAACTAAATCTAAATTTTAAATTGACGAATGCAGAATGCAACATTGGTATCAATTCTTGTTGATTTTTATTATTCTGTTTACTGTAATTGATTTTAAATGTATGCAACGGCTGTGTAACTCGTGCAGTGAATCATAGAAACGAAATCAATTTTACGCTTGTCTATGGTCAGGCCAGGTCAGGCAGGTACAAAGCTTGGTGGATGCTGCAATACTGCAGTTACAGATGCCGCGTCCTCATCAAAGTGTTAAAATAATCGTAAAATTTGTGCCTCTGGGATAGCATCATAAAGTACAAAAAGCGTTTGTGTTCCGTGTCTTTCCTAAATGCAATATTTTTACGAGCCACAGCCGCGCCTTCAAAAATTAAACGCAAACGACCAATCCGACTCCAGATTGGTATGAGTTCGTTAGTCCAGTTGGTTTCCAAATGAAAAGAACAGAGTCAAAAACAGTAGCTCGACTAATTGAAAAATTAAAGTTCAACGACTACTTAGGCGGTGTAACTCGCACTGTCTCTGTCTCTAAAATTGAGCTGCACACCAGAATACTTAAGCTCATCGTGCTCGACCATCTGAGTAGATGCATATAAACTTGACCAAGGAATGGACAACTCTTCGACGAGTGCATTTGATCTTTGCCTACATAAATGGTCCATCCATAAAATGGTTAAAATCTGCTTAAAGTTTAAATGTATGTTGATCTGAATGAAACTATACAGTTTCTAAACACTTACCATATATTTTTTTAAGAAGTGCAAAAGGGATTACTAAATCAATCAATAGCTATGTTAATACATTTTTTTAGAATAACTCTCTGTTCATGTCATCATTTTACAAAGCGAGAGACGTGAACTCAAATGCTGCGTTACTCATATTATTTATTTTTTACAGGGTGTTTCTTGTATACATAAATAAACTTATTCACAAACATAAAGTTTATGTAGTTGTGTGATAGAACTTTGGCAGCCGTCATTTAACGCTGTCTGCCCTCTGTCTCAGTTTCATTGCATCAATTTCTTGTGTACATTGCACTAATGAGCCAGTCTGCACACCTTTGCAGACACATTAAACATACGCGCAAGCAAAAAACTTTTTACCGTGGAGCCCAGATAATCGCAATGAAGTAAACACAGGTTCGCTGGCAGCAAAGTTGCATTTCAGAATCGCTGAAAATCACTTCTGGTTTTTGTCGAGATCAATGGATGGGTGAATCTGGATCGATGGATCACTTGCTCACAACTTTAACACACGCGTTCGACGTGAGCAGCTGCAGCTCAGTCGATCAGTAATTTGCCGTCGATCAGCCACTTGAAGCTGTTTGCGAGGTGTGTAATCAGCTCGGGCGATCAGATATATTTCAAGAATTTGTTTTGGGATCGAGAGCCATTGCATGTTTGCATAAAAGGACTCAAGTTAGTATTGTCTTCTTAACTGAATAGGAATGCGTCAGCAAGAACATTACGCGCATGATATGCATTTCAGGTGCTTTAAATATGTACTTAACGTTTGCAAGGTTCAGGATAGGGAATCTATGCTTGAACAGATTCTAAGTCAAAATGCAATAAATTACATGTTTAAATGTGTCACAACTCATTGTCAACATACAAAAGAAACCTCAAAATACAATGAATGCGGTTATAAACATAATCAAAATCGCATCAAAACAAATGCCAGCATGCGAGACGTGCTGATGATGACAGAAGGACAAGAAGGAATCGACTGGACCACGGGAGATCAGGATCGGATTACCACCCTTAGACCTGCTTCCCATTGCCCGTTTTGTTTCTAGCTCGCTTTGTAGTTTACGCTTGGCTAGACCCAAAAGGTGTCAGTATTGTCAGGATAGGCACATATTGGCATTATTAGAATGCGCATATGCTGCGTTGACATGCCTAAATGCGTGCGGTTGTGCTTGTGGATTCGAAATCAATTGTGGTTCGCAACGTTACGTACCATTAATTTGGTTAGTTGTGGTCCTGGTTAGTTGTTGTCAGAGGCACTGACATTTCAATATTCGGATCGTAATTGATGAGATAAGGACAAATTTCGCTACAGGTGTCCAACTGCCAGATCACGATTATTATACAATATAGCAATGCCAATAACACTGCCAAATACTGTTGAATATCCCATACATAAAATGCAGCGTATACTTTAATGCTCACACATTTACAGCTCATAAATTTTCGTTCATCCTTTTAGTATATTAAGTTCATTCAACTTGATGCTGCCTTGGTCCTTGTATAGCGCCGTGTTGTTGACTTAATCATGATCAATTTGTTTTTACCCAAGTTGTACAATGAACAGTTTTAACGCTTGTCGCCCTAACCATATAAAACTGCTACTATTGCCACAGACTACCGCATTATTAAGCCATAAAATTGAAAACTTAATATAATTACATAAACGATGGTCTCAACGCCCGAAGCGCGATTTGTGCACGTTGCCCATACGATTTTCGGGGCACACGCTGTACACGTTATGATATTGATAACATCCTTGTAAATTTAAATGACCAGAGCAAAATGTGGTAAAACAATTTTTAGCAGTCCACAACCATCCAGACTGCCCGGGTGCTGCCCGTGGAGCAATCTGGACATAATGAGAGGTTCGGATAAAGGTTTCGACATGCTGCAGCATCCTCATATTAGTATCATGGTCATTAACATTAGCTTTACCATAACCATAACTCAAATTTTCATGTTGGTAATTTTAGGAGCAATTGAAAAAAAAACATGAATACTAAGGAGAGTAAAAAACTACGCACAACTTATTTGTGTTTATGACAAGCGCATTAATTTTTAAATAAGATAAATAAAAAAATAAGTGAGGTTCAATGCTCAAGTGTTCTGATTAAGAATTCGTTGTAGGTATTTATGGAGGTGGTATGCTTTTAGAAAATTCTTTGTGGTTCTTGTGAAGGCGGCAATAAATGCTTTTTAAGGTCAAATCAATATTAATGTATAAAAACAAAAATTTTCCAAATTTATATTTAATTTCAGCTTAAAACAAAATTACTAAATTAAATAATTGAATAGGGAATTGTATATGTGACATTTGTAATTGACTATAATTTTGAAAACATGTAGCTAATTAATTATATTTATAAAAATATATAATTAAAGTACGATAATTATAGTTTGTATGATATTTTATCACAGTACTAAGGTCTAATGTTTTGAATTTGTTCATCTCCTCCTTATTTCAATTTGCAAGCACACTTTGCAATTCGACTTCGGTGGGCGCCAATTGCCGTTTTCCACTGCGGAATTGCTCTTCGATTTCAAGTAAAGTGCGCCGGCGAGTCTCCGGTAACATCCAATAGATGAATAATGTGGCCAGGAAAGACATAATACTAAAAAAGACAAACGTGCTGTCCATGCCAAAGAATGCTGCCATCTCCGGATACAGTTTGATGCACAAAAAGGCGAAAAACATACCCACGGCCACCGTAAGACCTGAGGCCGGACCGCGCACCTTCTGCGGAAACAGTTCTGAGATCATGAAAAAGGGCAGCGTGTACAATCCAAGTGTGCTGAGCACGATAAAGCTCACAAGGGCAACGACTGATAGATAGCGTATGCTTTGAAGAACATTGAGCCAACTGCAGCCAGCCAGTAGCAACATGGAGATGCCCATGCCCAAAGTCGAAATGATCCCAGCACGACGCCGACCCCATTTTTCCAATACAAAACCCATGGGACAGGTTGTCACCACTCTTGCTATTCCAATAATCACGGCACACATAAATGGGTCAATGGAGTTATCCGCAGCGCTTAAGATTTGCACGGCGTAAACAACGACCACAAAAATGCCCGACAGCTGTTGAAAGGCAAATAAACCCATCAATATGATCAGAGGCTTATATACCTCCGGCAAGCGAACGCATCTCAAGAATGAGGGTTTTTGTTCACCTTGGCGCAGATGCAGAGATTTTTGCAGAACATTAAACTCCTCCAAAACTTCTGGATGTGTGATGTATGCTATATTTTAAATGAAGCGTTAAAATCCAATATTAACTACATTGAATAATCTCACTTACGTGACTTGTCAAGACCACGGAAAAAGTTAAGTGACTTTTTAGCATCCTCCACACGTTTTTTGGACAACAACCAACTATGCGTCTCTTGTAGAGGGATCACACAAAGAAGTGCAGTTATCTGATAACCACAGCAAATGAGCGCAATCAGTCGAAAATCATCCCGTATAAAGTAACCGATGCTATAAAGTACTGTAATGCCCAGTGCCACAGATATGGAAGTGCCCAATATTAGGATACCACGTAATTTTGGCAGACTAATCTCTGCCGCATAAACGCCAGCTGGTGCACTGGCTAACCCCATGACAATACCTGCAAGAAAATGCCATTTACTCACCAGTTTGAACTTTTAAGGAAAGAGCCCTTAGGGTTATAGATGCATGTTAGAGCCAATCTTAACCATACCATGTTACAGATTGAGGTAAGAAATGGCACAGAACAATAATAAAGGTATCTTACCTTCGATTACTTACCAATTATAAAACGAGACATGAGCAATTGCCGGTAAAAAGACACACAACTTGTTGCACTCGCTGTGGCAAGCAGTATCCAAGCTATTATACCTAATACATTAAGTACGTAGAGCGTACGTTTGCGACCAATCCTATCCAGCAGTACACCCGATAATAGACCGCCCAAAGGACACGATAAAGTGTTTATAGCTGCAAACCAGGAAGCCTGTGTTTCGTTTAATTGAACCGACTCATTTTCACTTTGCAGCTGACGCAGTGTAACTGTGGGAATCGCCAGTGACATGCCACTTGATAATACGCCAATATTGGCAAGTATAACCATCAATGCCTGTCGACGAACCGCACGTGATTGCTCACCCAGTGGCGTCGGCTTAATCGGCCGGTTTAAGCCAGAATGAATTTCGGGGCTTTCATTGCTCCTTTTATTGCCGTAACTCTTGTTCATCAGCTGTTTCTGATTCTCCGCTCCGTTTGCATCGCCCATTTTGTTCTTCTGTTGATAAATGTGAAAAACCAATTATATAAATGCAGAATCATTTTAAATGATATTCAATTCATTTGTAAACGCTGCTTATGCTTAGAAAATATATCCAAAAATTCACCTGTAGTTTGATCATAAATACAAGAATCTATCAAATGATCATTGGATAATGCTAGTCTTAAATCTGAGACAAGAACTCAGAATCAAAACAGATAAAAATTTTTAAAAGTTGTCAGTAGTCAAGTAGAAATCCAAGCGCAATGTAAGACACTCAGCTGCAATTACTGTGCTATATTTTAACTATGTTTCCTTTTTAATCCTTAATCTTGACATAATAAATAAGAAATATATTGCTTTGGCTTACAAATTACTAAAAAAAAATGGTTGTTGAAACTTTATTCATATTTTCTTTCCGTTGAACGGCACACTTATTTAAATTTTGTAATATGTAAGAGGAGCGAGCTATGTCTATATTGTTGTTTTATGTATATATTGTTCTGTATTTCGATATTTCGTGTTGTTGCTATTGTTAAAACTTGTTTAGATAAGTCAATAAGATTAACTATTTAATGAAAACCATTAAACTATTTTTTATTTAGATTTTCTGAACAAAAGATGATAGTATTTATATTAATAATATGCAAGCTTAGTTGGATTGCCAGCAAGCTTGCAATCTTAATTTACCAAACTCTCAAACCAGAAACTATTAACTTATATGCATACACACATGCGTGAAAATCGGATGGTTACCACGTGTCCAAATTAGAAAACAACGGCCGAAAATATATCAGAACAAGTTCTTCTTGTTAAATGGCAACGTTAGAAAACCAGCTACACTAAATTGACGTCACATTTAAACTGTCCGCAGCAAAAATTACTCAAAAGAAACACTCAAAGTTTCTCAACATGCTTGCTTTATGTTTTTATTTAATCTTTGGCGCAGGCGCAAATGGTAGCATGGGCAGTTTATTATACAACACTGAGCAGAATCTTGGCAATCCGTAAGCAACGACACTCTCCAAGCAACTAAAATACACTTGCCACGGTAAACGGATCACAAGCACCAACAAGAAAGAGGGGTCTTATTAAGAGATTGCAGCCACTAGATACCCTAGAATTAGACCAACATGAATGTGAATGGATTTAAACCTTGCTGTGAATAATAAATATAAGAAGAAGAAGAATTTGACTCAAGTCAAATTATTTTTATTTTTTCAGTGTGATATTACATGGAATGATGCCAAAATGTATACACTATTT
Organism: Drosophila rellima; assembly: GCA_035043635.1. NCBI lineage: Eukaryota > Metazoa > Arthropoda > Insecta > Diptera > Drosophilidae > Drosophila > Drosophila rellima. The sequence goes on along the minus strand of JAWNMV010000143.1, from coordinate 6,565,661 downwards.
TAAGCACAGGGTATTCTACCCAGCTAATTATATAAAGCTTGTAATCAATCTCTCTCTTCATATCGCACAGCAACATGGGGCAGTTGCCGGCGATAAAGCAATAGCAACGTCATCATCCAATAGATTTTTTATGTCATGATCGTTTTAATCGTCGATGGAACTTTATTATCAAAATCAAAAGTTCAATCAATGTCTAAAGTGATTGCTACTTCTAAGCTTGTGTAAAATCATTGTACATATTATAAAATCATATATACATATTATTTAAATATGTGTAGAAATAGTTGTTGATAGCTCGCAACTTATCAACTAAGCCAAAGGCACGACCTTCAGAAATAATGCTAACTATTTGCTTATAAATATTAAACGCAAACACAAAATTCAAATATAAGTGTTTATAGTTAGTCTCGTTATCTGTTTAAAGTTAGTTTAACAGTTGTTTTCTTACGTTAATCAGCAATCAGCTTGTAAATAGCTATTGCACGCTTCTTCTTCATATTTTTCCATAGGAAACGAAAGAAAATAAAGAACTGGGAAGCAAACACAAATACATGTCGTTTTTATCTAGCAAGCACTGAACATTAGTATTAACTTATACAGAGTAATTTTACAATGCGAAATCAACACGGCATGGCCTCGTAAATTATTCATTGGTATTTGTTAGATTAGATAATAAGATTAATCAAGTTGTACTCTATTACAGTGGTCGATTTGAAAAACCGTTAGCAACACATGTGTCATAGCAGCGAGCAAGTGACCGTCAAACTTATTGCCACCCTATTTATTCAACAGAGTTGCAATCGATATTATCGAAATGAACCCTATAAATATCGATACTTCACGCAATTGTAATTATATATTTGACATCGCTTTATAAAGTGAAACTATTGGTCGCAGGTTTCACTTCGGAGTCGAGTTTTTATTTTTGTTGAAAAATCGAGGAAATTTATACAATATCAAGTCAAATTCCGTGCTCGTGGGAATTCAACATTTGATATTGTAAGAATCGCAAACAAATAACACCCTCAACTCGTGCTGTGTGCCACTATCTGTGAAAGTAAACATCAAAACAAGACAAATTGTGAAAAGAGAAAGAGAGGCGCTGCAAAAGCGGTTTAGCTTTTAGCAAAGGCCACCTTTTAGCAATAGCAATTGTTCTAAGCTCATGTGCTTTGTAGAATCAAAGTGTATGCATCTTCATTATGTATGTGATATGAGAGCAGCAGCAGAATCAACAAAATTGTATAAAAAATACTTTTTTATATTCGGCTGGTTTTGATTCGTGAGTGTGCGCTGCTGTGTACACATTCATACATACGTACATATACCTGAGTCTGTGTGCCTTTGGTTTACGCCTCTCTTTATTAAGAAGCCTCCAGAATTTAAATAGTGCTGAAAAGGAATCCAAAAACACTCATTATCAAAAATATATAAAACAACATATTGTATTAATTTTAAGACCCTAACCATCAATCGTACAATATGGAATATCGCTGAGACTTAGACTGAGGGAGCCTCAGAAGAAATATTAAGATCAAATATATTAAACATTTAATCAATTGGTTCTATCTCAGGCAATATTTGCCTTAATTACAAAGCTCACACATCAGAACACCACGCAGCTGTTTATATTCGAGTGCATCATGCTGTGAATATGGCCTCGTAGTTTTTATGTGTGTGCCTGTGACAAGTATCCCAAGCAGTGAAAATTCCAATATATCCTTGGCAGTGTAACAGTCTAGCATACAAGCAACGGCTCTATATAAATAATATAACCCAATTAAGCAAATCAAATTTACTAGCATCTCATCAAAATGACCACAGATTTTCTGTTCCCTAAAATATCGGATTGCTCCTATGTGTCCTGTTACTGGTGAGTACTCTCTCTTGAAAAAAACCAACAGTTTGAGGCAAACAGAATGAACCACAATAGCATGCTTACCCACATACAAAGACATCTAATTTATGTACATAACATATCGAACCGCTTACACAAAGCATAACTGTTAATTTCTAGCAGATAATCAAATCATCTTTTTGTGATATTGTATGAATCAGATACAGAAACATGTCCTTATCTTTTTTTGTGATTGTAGAACTGTATTTAATACGGGAAAACAGCATGAAAACTTAAATATTACACGTTTTTATGACTCGTGTATAAAATTTGCTATGTATAAAAAATTCCCCAGGTAAAATATATCGCTCAAACTAGAAAGTGTTTAAATCAACAAATGTGTAAAAAGTTTTCATTTATCCCGTGATGATTTTGTGCTTCGGGCTCGTTGATATTTCTTGTTTCGCATTTAAATTCACTCATTATACAGCTGCCTTCTCTTTTCTGCTTCTTTCTGCATATGGCTTAGGTGTTCGTCCTGTTGATGCGCTGCCGCGCAGATCTAAAATTGGGTCAAATGGTAATGTGTGCTAACAGGAGCTGTGCGCCAGTGCTTGTGTGGATTGTTTAGTTTACGGGATTGACCTGGCGTGCTAAGAAGTTTCGTTTATTGCGTTTATTGTATAACAAAAAAAACAATTAAAAATTATAATTAATACAAGGGGGATCCGCCCCCTGCTGACTTCGCTCGCGGAGAGTTAAGTGAACTCGACTGTAGGACACCCTGTGCACAGCTACTTAGATACCCAAATTCGTATTTGCACGTACAAACACAGCAGTACTCGTAACATCGTAACCGTTCATTAGGCCGAAGATTGGCTACCCTTGTAGAACGCTTCATTAAATATTCGACTAATTGGTTATGACAGCTATATGATATGTTGAATCGATTTGAACCAGACTGGGTCAGGTTGTATTAGGACAATACAAAATTTCCAGTCTGCGATTTTTGTTGAGACATTTCCAGGAACAACATAAATTTATATACAATATCTTAATTTTCGACTAATCCAAACCATCATACCCTATTTGTCAATTTCAATGAACACATGGTATAAACATGGCGCCTAAGACGTCATAGTAAAAAGCCAAATTTATGACTACTTGATATGATACAGTGGACACACTATAATTCTAACAATCTCACGAGCGATTCTGATGGTATCAATGTCAAACTGTAACCATTTATTCCAAAGAAATAAAAGCAGCATATAAAATAGAAATTTTATTCTGATGCTCACACTAAGCACACAAATTAACAAAATAATATACAATAATAACACATTACTAAATGCTTTACCAAATCTGAATGTATGAGTCAATTCATTACCTATTCAAAGTTATTTTTTGTTGTCTTTTTCATTTAGCGAGGAGAACGTTTGGAAACTTTGTGAACAGGTGAAACGCACGCGTTCCGACGAATTGGCCAAGTGCTATGCTGTATTTGTTTCCAATGAAGGGCGAACTGTGCCACTCTGGCGTCAAAAAGCCGGCCGTGGTGATGATCAAGTTGTAATATGGGTAAGTTGCCCAAAAGTTGTCAAATACTTTTGACAAAGAGTTTAACTAGTAATCGTTTAACGGTTTGCTTTCATTTTAACAGGACTATCATGTATTCTTCATGCACAATCCCTCACCGAACCGCTGTTTGGTATTTGATTTGGATACTACACTACCCTTTCCAACATATTTTCATAAATACGTGACGGAGACATTTCGTTCCGATCTGGCACTTCGACCAGAGCATCATAGGCAAGCAAAACTAATCCGACGGTTATCTAAAAAATTTCGGCATGAAGATACCTTTACATATTAACCAATTAATACCCATGAATTCATTTCTCTATCGATATTTTCTTGCCAAAATTTTTCTATGTCGGAGAGTACAGTTTTCGTTTGAGCTTTCCAATAAATGAGTCGAAACTCGTTAAGCCGAATTAACAGGCTAAAAATTTTAAATTTAAAGGTAAACGATAACTGTACCATTGTTAAAGCTGACATTTTCGCAAGAAAATATCGAAAGGTGCATAAACCCATGGTCAATATTTGATTTAAGTGTGATGTCTTCTTCATGATGAGGTGGAAAGTATTTTGGATTACTTTCGACGTCATAACTACCAGCAAACTTTATGCTTTTTTTTTTGCAGATTCTTTAGAGTTATACCCGCAGATACATATCTAAATGAGTTCTCATCGGATCGTCGACATATGCGCCGGCCAGATGGTAGCTGGATTAAGCCGCCGCCTTCATACCCTCCTATACTTTCTAATAGTAACTAGTTGTCATTGAAATAGAGTCCAAACTGCAACTAACAGTTTTTTTTTTGCAGCTAACATGCACTGCTTGGGCGACTTTATATGTATGAGCCCCGGAAAGGGACCTGGCGCTGTCTACAGTCTCTCCGAGTTCGTGCAAAACTTCTACAAATCGCCCAATGTAGTGGCACATCACAACAATTAGATAATGCTTATTCGTAAAAGCACATATACTGAAATCTCCTAAAAAAACATAAATCAAACTAATATTAAATAAAAATTTTACGATTTTGCAATATTCGTCTAGCAAAATTACCGTGCATAAATATACAAATGGAGTTAATTATCAATTACATACATATTATATATACTTATATATAATTGTATTCAATACATAGGTATGATAATGTATTTTTGTATTCAGGTTAATAAAATCTGTAAAAACTAGATGTGCAACTAACAGCTCTTGAAGATTATATGTACTTAAATTATTTCTAAGCAAATTATAATCTAATTAATTTTTGTATGTATAATCATAAAACAAAAAAAACTTTAATTGGGAATTTTATTCGTAATTTTATTATTCTTCGAAACTTTCGCGCCTTTAATTCAACAAACCAAAAAATCTCACAAATTAGCAATGTTTTATTATTCTAATCATAAGCTTACATATTTATTATCATATGAAAAAATACACACATTGTTAACATAACTATTGACAAAATACGCTTTGTAATTCTGTAATTTAATGAAGCTAAGCTAAGAGCAAAACACGCAGCACAGCTAATCTAATTAGTACATAATTAAATAAAAAATTGGTTAGCTTATTTTACCATTTACATTTACAAGTATTTTTTCAACTCGTACAATAAATGTAATTTAAATTTCCACAACGATGCAACACATCTTAGCTAGATTTTATACTGTTTGTATGCCACAAATGAGATAAGAATTTCCAAGCATTGGTACCATGGCTTACGCTTTTTAATGTGGTTTGTGCTAGCATACAATAGTACTTACGTATTGTCTCCCCGTTTGATACTTGTGACACGCAAAGACTGATTCATTAAACGCTCTACGATTGGGGCAAAAGCATGCAACAAAAAAATACCATCACCATTTTAGACAGTCCGAAGAACTCAAGCCACGCAAATCGGTTATTTGGTATTTATTTAGTTAAATGTTTTCACTTTTTACAAGAAGTACTTCCAAAACTCTTTTTTCGGATTTATATTTTTTAACAGTTTTACACTCGCTTAGTTAACGATACTCACATTTTTTATAAGAACAAATTTATACTCAATTTTGTAAACGTAAAAATCAATATAAATACAATTTACATATTTAAAACTAAGTGTATTATACATAAATGCTGTGCAAAGTCTCAAAGTTAAACCTAAAGTTTTATTAATGTAACTTTAAAGAAAAGAAAAGCTGAAAATAAAACATTTCATTACGAACGTTAAACAAACAAAACGCTGGCAAAACATAATATAATTCTGTTTATGAGTAACAAAAGTGATGTATTCAATTAGTTTATCTTTACATTAAATTTTAATCTATTATATCAAGATGTCATTTGTTTAATAAATTTATAATTGTGGTTGTCAAGCGACACCAAAATAAACAACATGTAATTGAAATTTGAGCATTTAAAATCCTCCAATTATAATGTTTAATAATTTCATATACTTACAAATTTATATATACTTATACTATACAAAATTCTTAGTCTCTTGTAAAATTTCTAGTATGTTACAATATATTGTATACAAATAATACAAATTTGGGATATGCATAAAGTTATACGCTTTGATCATAGCGAGAAAACAAAATTACTGTACATATACACAATTATAAACAATTGATTTAAGCGCAAGTATATAATATATACGCTTATTTTGCATACAAATTAGGTAACTCTAAACTATTAAGCAAGCAATCGAACATGTATGTCAATACAAATTATAAAACGAATCGCATTTTAAGTTATTCGTTTGATTTGCGTGCGCTCGTTAAATTAGCGTTCGTGTTATAGTACAATAAGCTTAAACGCCTAGAGAAAATAAGATAGGTAAATAAACAAATATATGTACTTACATACATGGATATTTGCGAAATGTATATAAACATAGCTTTCTCGACATCTTAAAATTATTAAAATAATTTAGCACAAATTGGCAGGGCTTCTTTAGGCACTATGAATGCTGTAGTTAGATTAAATTCAAATTTCGTGAACTAGAGAAAAATTGCTGGAACAGTTAATAATGCAACAGCAGTATGCAATATACGGTTAAAAATTTATTAACGTTTCTTAGCAACAAGAAATATGACCTCATGAAGAACATGTGTTTTAATTGCATTAAATGGATTAAAAATATTTTACGTCGGACTCAGTATATACATACATTACGCAAATTTCTGTATTTTTTAATGAGCTAGAAACAGTTTTATTGTACACATTTGACAAAATTCTACTATTGTATTGTTTACTATACATTTTCTGTCCAACTATCATATTGCTATTGTAACATATTTTTGAATCTCCCTAGTATTTATAAACAGTACTTACAACATGCATAAATATGTATTATAAGGTTTACAGTAATTGTTCTTTAAAATCTACAAAACTAAACACTCTAAACGAAAATAAATATTTAATACATACAATATAAATTAAATAAACAACTCAATAAATTACTCTTTAAAATTTTAACAACAGTTGCTACAATGGATTGAACTAAATATACAATTTATGATATATAAATCAAAGCATTACAAATATAATTTCGTTAGATATGTAATGAGTTTCTGAACAGCAACTATAATAAAATTAGTACTAATTTGAAATAAGACAAATCAGCATTTTGATAACAACCTTTTAATTTTGTTCTCCTTCAAAATTGCAGTTTGATGTTTCTCTACCTAGCAACTTAACAAGTCCAAATTTTGGTTCATTTTCACATGATATTTAAAAAAATAAATGAAACTTTTCAGAATCAAATTTAAAGTGTTGTCGTATACCAATTATTATTAAAAGTAAAAACTCGAGATTTCAAATTTAAAATTTTTGAAATATGTAACACTCAAGAAAAGTTGTGTTAGTTAGTTTTTGTTATATGATAAAAGTTATCTATAATCGAGATCGAGCATCAACAAAACAATTGCACAACGCATCGTTATTTGTCGCCCGATTCCCAGCTGGGAGTCATTGCGCTCCAATCCGTTTCCATATGTTCGTCAGTTGGTTTGTTTCTTTTCTCTCTACCTAATAGAACGGGTACCACAAGCAAGGCCTAGAGCTTGAGTTCCACAAAAGCTTAAGTCGGCGCCTGTGCATTGTTTGGCCCCTCTTACCAGTCGATCGACGTGACCCTTAGAAGGTACATGCATAGCAACCGGCGGCTGTCAAAATTGTTCGAAAAACTTGGCCAAAATATGTGAAAATCGACCTCAATCGCTAAGTGAATGGGAAGCTGTGAAGCGGCGTTGACCTGCAGAACATGCATAACTTCTGCATTGTTATTTTTTCTTACTTGTTTTCTTTGGTGTAGTTGTGTATAAAAGGAGAAGTGAGCTTTCATATTTACATTACCCCCACCTTCTAAGCGCGAGCATAAGACTCAACTCAACGAAAGATCTTTCGTCGTGGGAGCACCAGCATGCTGTATGTGGCTTTAAATCTTCGCCTTTATGTCTGACTCTCTTAAATTCATACGCTCACTTTATGTGCTTTCGTGTAAAGCAAACATAAGAGCAATAAAAATTATTATTGTCATATGATTGCTGCATACTACAAAACTTTGTAATGATTTGCAATTTATTTGATTTATTTTAAATAATATTATTTAATTGCCAACTATTAAAATCAATTATTTTATACTCTTATTAATATATTTTTATTTTATTTGATTAAATTTAATATTCCTAATTTTCAGCAATCCATATTTCTTGCCCTTTTCATTTAATAGTTATATTATTTTATTAAGAATTTTACCTCAATTTCATTTTTGTTTGTAGTCATGTCATCCCCTTTAAATCCTTTAAATGATTTTATGAATTGGTGATCAAGGTAGGGTGGGCAAATGGCTATTGCATACACATACATATAGTATATTTTTAGTCAATTAGTTAGAGCATGAAGCAAAAGTGTATACACCACGCAAGTCCGAAAAATACGAAGCGCACAAAAGGTCAAAGGGCCATTTGTGTCTAATTAAATTTCATTTGTTTTTGAACTGCCTAGGCCAGCAAGTGAGAATGAAAAATAGTATCAGGGAGCTTGGATAGAGCTGCTGGTGCTTGGGGTCGCCTAATTCAATTATTGTACCACTGTAAATATGATTTACACTCGGCAGCACCACTCGACGACATTCTTCAGCCGTTTGCAACGATGAGATGGTAAAAATTCATACGCACATTGCTCGGATAGAGGTCATTTAGAAAAGACATACTCGTAAACTAGAAGTAGTGGTAGATCAGCTGGCGACTGCGATTGTGACGTCATGTATGCTTAAGAGATGTTCTAACATGCGGTAGAAATTTACACTCCATCCAAAAAGATGGACATAAGACAACATCGAGAGCAGGAAAAGAGTTACAAAATCATTGTTGACATCTGTAATGCATGCACACTGCAGCTGTTTTAGAATTCACTTAATTTATGAAATTTTTTTAGTGTGTTCATTCGAACTAATTCAAATGTTAGCAATGGCAACGATCAAAAAATTTGTGTAATAAACAATAAAAACGCTAATGGTTTTACAAAAATTAGTCTTCGAGAATGCGGGGCTACTTTTCTATAAATTTTGAGTCTTTTTAAGACAAAAAAAAAACAAATATCAGAATTTAACAAGACCAACTCAATATAAATGTATAGTGTCTCAAAATATGTGTGTAGTAAGTGTTTAATTGGCAAGAGCATGGAAATACATAATATTACTCGTATTGGTTATTGTGCATGCTGCAATTTACGAAGAGTCTGTTAGCAAGACTGAAAAAACTCGTTGCAAAATATGAAAGAACTAATGTTTTGTGCTTGCTGTTGGCAATCGCCGTAATTTATGTCAAGCCAACTGTGAAAAACTATGAAAATATTGTGCGAAAAACAATGAGCAGCTCTTCTGACACACATGTAGGGAAAAATATGATGCTATGCGGAATGTTTATTTGCTGTAAAATGTGAGGCATGCTACGTTTATGAAATAGAATTTTTGTCGACATTCACAGAAATGTATTTTCTCAACGGCCACCACTTGATGTTATAAACTCGTAACAACTCTATTTGATACTCATTTGGCAAAAATGTTCTACACATAAATTTTAATTGCTTTAAACGAGAAATATGAGCAGCCAACATCAAAGTAAAATCGGTCATTAAACATTTACCACTTCTTGCATTTTATTTGGTCGTGAAGTAGGAGAGTGATGAATGAAAAGTAGATCTTGAGCGGACCATAGCTGCCAATTAATTTGACTTTTATTAAAGAAATAATGCAATTAGGCAAAGAAACCAAAAAGTTAAGTAAAACTGAAAGGGAGTTCAATGGTTAGGGTGAACTCTTCATTGGCTCTTGATTGATGAAACCAAGCATCACTTGAAAACGAGCTGTAGCAGCGTCACGTAGTTTGTGGCTTTTTTGTTAATGAATATTAAGCAAAGGGCCAAAAGGTCACATGTGTTTGCATTTATGGAACACTCCTTAGCCCCTATTTTGTGTTGAAAAGTGATATTGTGTTCTTAATTAATTAAACTGTCCTCTCTTTGGGTCTTTGCCTTTAAGTTACCCAAATCGTTAGCAATTTCAACATCGATTTGAAACACTTTTATGCATAAAATGGAAATCGATTTCTGCTCTTGGTTGAATAGATAACCTTACCAAAAATATGGAGGTATACGACTTTCAGTATCGAAATCGGTTGAGCTTTCACAAAGTTATGTCAGTTTGAAAACCTCTTACTATAGGTCGAACAACTTTTACATTTTTGTTCATTTTGGCACAAGAAGTTAATTAAAAATAATAGCTTGGAATTTAAAATTGTTATTGTCAAAAAACACAATGTAGAACCTTTTGCTTAAAAAACCAACATTTTGAGACAAACAATTATTTTAAAAAAAAGAACTAAATTTGAAATCAGAATGAATTTAAAATACAAATCTTGATCAAAATGAAATTCCGTTTGGAAATCGGATTAGTTTTGACAAAGCTTTAAAAGATTGATGTTGGTCTCATTCTTTACCTACTAGCTACTTAGCAAGTAGAAATTTTGTTTCATTTTGGCATGATATTTTTAAAAAAATGAAACATCTCGGAATCAAATCTAATATACTAATTATGACATATGGAGTTGATTAAATGTTAAAACTAAAGATTAAAAATTTTGAATTTTAGTATGAAAATGATAAGTCTCAGAATAAAATTTGATGTTCTTATATTAAACTTTAAACATGCATCTCAAGAATTAGCTAGCTATATTCAGACTCGACTGATAATAAGCTTAAGTAAGACTTCATATTGCTGAATTGAGTTTGATGATAAACATAGTCAGGCTAATGTCATCGCTGTCAGCCCACCCTTCAACCGTATCATTGTTATTCTTGTTTATTCAATTGGCCTTATGAAGGTCAACGCAACCGTATTTATACGATTGAAGTCATACACTAATACACACAAACTTTTTACAAAATCGTCTGGTCAATTGAAGAGGTCAAATTTGTGTGTTGTGTCAGGACTTAGTCATGTCTCTGGGGTGTTAAAGTTAATGCTTCAAATAGGACAAGGGTCAGCTTAAATGCTCGACTGTGGGGCTCATCTTGATATGTCTTTGGCAATTATAATTACTACAAATTAAAATTAAATGAGTTCTGGTCATACGGTCATCATAGCATAATTATAGGACGACTTATGCGGGGTTGTGACTTCAATAGCGGCCGAGCGTCAGAATTTATTAAAATTAAATTAACATCTGAGTGCTAGCCTCCAATGGTTGACTAACATGCCAATTATGTGGGTACCTCATTGTTTTTATACCCTGAGCGGGTATATAAAGTTTGTTCAAAAGTATCTAACTGGCAGAAGGAAGCATGTCCGTCACCATAAAGTATATATATTATTGATCAGCATCAACAGTCGAGTCGATATACCCTTGTCCGTCTGTCCATGTAAACAAAAGGATCTCAGAGATGGTAAGGGCTAGGACCACCAAATTTGGAATATAGACTCCCCATTAAGACAGGCAACACCAGTTTATATTGAAATTTCGCCACGCCCACTGTGGGGGGCGTAATTCGAAAAAAACCTGACATCACCTTTTATTTAGGGTTATAAGTTAAATCTTTAAATTTTTTTTATGCCAACGGGTGTATTTTAAAAATTTAATGCAAGTTGATACATATCACTCATTTATATCATATATGTATGATAGCTGCCAAAGAAACGATTCATTGGTAGTTAAGGATTAGTATAAATATTGTTGACCTATCTACAGATATCTTAATCGAACTTGCTGCGTTTGGCAAGGGCATCAAATCTTCGGCGCGCTGAACAGAATCTACGTGTCTATGCTCAGGGTATCTTACTGTCGAGTGCACTCGCCTGTTCCGCTTGTTTATTTTATTATTATTTTTATAAAAAATACGCGTCGAATTTCACCTCGATCTCCAAAATCCGACCACTGGTTCGAAAGATAATTGAGTTTTAAAATTTTAGTCGCTCTCCGAAAATAAGATGAAAAGTCAGTCTGTATGTTTGTTTGTTTGTTCGTGTCAAAGCGTTGAGATAGCTTAATTGTGTGAATTTGGATCCATTTCCTATCAAAAAACTAGAAACGTTCTACTACTTTTTCGGAAAATCGCTAGTTTAGCGGGAAATCTCTAAAAGCCGCTAAAATTTAAACCCCCACTGTATCCAAACAATAGAAGCTATAAATATCTTCTAAATATCGTTGGAAATGTATTTTGAATGGCTCTTCAAAGTTAACCTGAAGAACATAGGTAAAAGGCTGCAGATAAAACGAGATTATTTACCCCACATTTTGGCGATTTTAGGAAAATCCCCGCTCACGATTTTTTCAATATATTGCAATATATGTATGTACATACATACATATATAAACAAAACGTTTTAGTAAAGCTGTCCAAAATGACTGTATAATTTTGCGGTTGCTTTGGTTCAGTTTTAGTTGCTGATGACAGCAAATAGGGTGAGGTGTTGTATGCTGAGATGCCTGCCTCGGGGCGCAAGTGTAAAAGTGGCCGCTGTTTACACTACTCTCTTTCTCTCTAACACTCTCTCTGTCAGTCTGCCCCTAGTCAACATATGCTTCTGTGTAGGTGTATTTGTGAGTTTCACTGCAGAAGTGACAGATTTTGACAATGTGTTGTTGTAGTCTGTGGCTTTGAATTTGACGGCTGGCAACCGCAGCACAAGGCGAGAGTGCGAGTGGTCCGTAAGTTGGTCAAGCAGTCAGCCAGTTAACATGACATGGAAAAATAGCGTTTACCACATATGTCCTCACGGCAATTAACGGCCTTTTAATGCTGTATATGAACGTTATACGATTGATTTCGTTAAAGCAAAAACGACATCGAATAGGTTCTTACGATTTAAATAACATCTGTAATCATAAAAAGTTTTTTTTTTTTAATAAAAAATAATTATTAATAAGTTTAATACATTTTGTGATTAATTACACCGTGTTTATTGAAAATAGACAAGAAAGGGTATAATGGTTTTGAGTTATACTTTTCAGATTATTTAGTAAGAATATATAAAAATTTTGGCCGCAAAAGTTTTAAGAAAACAATTAAAACTCAAATGATAATCATTATTTTATTATTGGTTGATTTAAAAATTGTATTTTAAAATTAATAAATATTTTGTGAGTAAATTTAAATTTTTAAATTGTAAATCATTTTGAAAATGCTTAGATTATTCTTAATGAAGATTATTAGTATATATCTTGTTAAAATAATGTATATATCTCAGTTAATCAAAACATAATACTTATTATATACATTCCCTGATTTTAGTGTGTGTGAGGTGTGCAGTACACAATAGTACAAGTAACTGGTTATTTTAAAGCCGTACATAAAAAACAATCAGAAAGCTGTGGCTGTGAAACAAATGTTGCGGGCGTTGAGTTTTGTAGAAGACAAAGTTAATTAAAAACATGCAGGATCTGTGAATTAATTACCATAATCAAGAAAAATGTGTTGCTGTCTTAGTTCCGCCTTTTTCGTATCTGTATTTGAAAAGTTGAGGATATAGTACACCAACACTTGAAATAGTGTCGCTTGATGTGCCGAGTTTCGGTTTAATAAGCAAAAACACGGTACATAGGGGAAACACAAGATTACAGGTGGCACTTTCTGAAAGGAGTTTGAAGCATACTTGAGTATAAATTTAAAAACCATGTTCACAGTAACAAATACCGAGCACACAGTGGATGTCTGCGCTGTCGCGAAATGCCAGAACAAGATAGAGGAAATGAACAACTACCTATGTCAGCTGCAGACAAATATAAATAGTAGGCTGCTTGACTGCGTGGCAGAGTGGCTGGACTCGCTTATAATTGAAGCACCGTATTGTTACCGTCGACAGTTGTGGCCAACGTTGGGGACACTTGACACTTGAGTATAACTGGGTTTGGATTTGTGCCACACTCGAGTAAGCTAATTATGCACATAGGAAGCTTATTTAAATCTTTATTAATATAGTAATCTTAAGATAAAATTTGACACAGTTCTCACCTTTTAAAGTACTCTTGTTTTTGAAGAGCATTATTGAAGTAATTCGAATTTTAGAATAATCTCAAAAAATTCGTTATGAGTACTTCCGTGTTTGTTGTATGCTTAGGAAGTGATACCACACGAAAGCTTTAAATATTTCTGAATGCTTTTAACCCACACATTTGTGTACTAACATACCAGAAGAATATATTCATTTATAAATACATCCTGATACACATAGTGTGATTACCCTTTAGTACCGTTTAGGCCAGATGCAGTCGTGAAATCAGAGGTGAATTGGAATGAACTGAAGGGTATGTACAGCAGCTCGCAGACATTTTCGCTTGCGGCTGATGGAGTTATGCTAACTAGTAGTCAAAGCAAAGCAAGGCAAGCGCGGCGTCGCTCAAACAGTTTGCCTGGCAGCTTGTAACAATAATTTTCCACCTTTTGTGAGTGGGTTAATGGCATGTCAGGTAGTACCGAAGTGGAAGTTGGCAGGATGAAGGTAGTTGGACTATTTGAGATCGCCTATTCCACAGAAAATATGCTTTTTACACAAAGAGTCTTTAACGTCGGTGGCGGCGCAAAGCACATTGCTTATGAATTCCACATTTAGTAAGCAGCGAACGCACAAAGTAAACATTTTGAATATGTGACTGGTGACGGGGTGCGATTTGAACCGCAAGGATAGCAGTCGCAACAGTAAAGAACACTTCGCTGATGTTAAAGAATAGGTCAACTAACCTATACGAGGGGCATGACAATCCACAGATTTATCGGCAATGTCTATCTACTTTGGTATACTCTGCAAAGATCGAGCTAATTTTAATATTTTCATATTTTTGAGCATCGCATATATGTTTATAAAACTGTGTAGTTCCCTGGTCAGTCTTAACAGCCGTGACCACTTAGTTACGCCTGTTTCTATGTCCAACCATAACTTATCACTTACAACCCTTAGACGTTTCGTATTTCTACCTCATACACTCTAGTCTGATGAGTTTCTTATTCGTTTTTGTTGAAAAATGTTATACTCATCAAGTTGACAAGGAAAAAGTTTTTTATTATTACATTTCGCTGTCATTTGGGCACAGAAAATATTTTGCTTTAAAAAGTTCTGCTCTGCTCTGTTTTTTAAGTGCTGGGTGTAATTTGAGTGCAGCGAGTAAATGAGGTATGCGTGCATCTCCACTTCTCCACCTCGTATTAGATAGATTTTCATGCCTGCCCAGTGCGCAGTTGACGTAATTTTCTCCGATGTGTTTCTCCTAGTCGAGTCGCATCTTTGCACATTAATCCAGAGAGTGGCGTTCTGTCAGTTTCGTACATTGCCTGCTGCTGGTTGCACCCAAATGAGGGTTTGCTAAAATCACTCACTGTCACTGTGCTAAGGAAACAGTCGAACATGTGTCCTTAAAGTTTTTTCTCGCTTTTTCTTTTAGTCATTTCTACAGCGTGACGTTTACCAGGTTCCTTGGTGCTTGTCGGTTGTCCAGCCTCTTTTTGAGCTTTATTTTTTATTCTTATATTTCCTCGCCCTTACTGCTGCTTGTCAACGCAACTTTAGATAAGCATTATAAACATTTCACCAAAAAAGGGATTGCTCTGACTTTCAGCTTCGCATATTTGCGCACCCTTGCTTTTGTAATGTTTTATAGACTCTGACGGGTAAGACGAAGACATGACAAATTTATGTAAATAAAAGTAATACGGCGCTAGCTGACAGTCATAAGATGCAGAAACCTTGGCAAACTTTAATCTAATTTTATCATTGGGAAATCTTCGCACACTTGCGATCATCAACAATGCATTGTTAAATTATTAAAAATTATTTTGAGAAACACAATTTTGACAGATGAAGATCAAAAGCCTGCAGCATGCCCGCAAATGCTAAGCTTTTCATTCATCAAGTGCCAAATATACACACACTCTCGATGTTTTTGTTTTATCCATACAATTCATTCACCCATTCATACATGCATGCATACATGTGTGTGCTCGTTTTTATGTTTTGTTTACATTACCGGCGTGCGCGTCAACAAGACAGGTGACGTCATACTCACGCAAAATGTACACCATAAAATATGCAAAGATTTAAGAGAGGAGAAAGATTGCTGCTGAATAGACCTAGACTGTTATACGTAGGTTTTTAAAGAGCACTTGAACCACAACAGCTCCTAATTCGAAACAGTCATGAGAGCATGTGAGTGAGAGAGAGAGAGGCGCAAGGGTTGCTGCCAGATTGCAATTAAGGAAGGAACTCGCAATTTAGCTGCTCATTTCGAACATTTTGCGGTGAATTGAAATTTCCGCAAATTGTGTTGTGCGAGAGACAGAGAGTGAATGTGCGAATGTGCAACGCACGAGGCAAAAGTATTAACGAGTCGGTGAAAAGTCACTCTGTAAGGATATGTTTGGCTAGTCGTGTTTTTTTGTCGTCATCTGCGATAAAAGTTCGCACTAAACAGAAACGAGTCAACGTTGAAATACATCGGGTCGGGTCATTGCGTTGGTTTTGCACTTAGAGTCCACCAACCAATTTACATACTTATGTACTTACAAACCAACAACCAGTACATAACAACAAACGCGCCTCAAGCGAGTGAACTATAATCGCGCATGTAATCATTAAAAACAGTGCTAGTGTGAGTGAATTTGCTGTGGCTTCTACGGTATGTGTTTCTCAAAACTCTCAATCATTACTTAAAATAGGCAATTGTAAATTTCAGGCTCTAAAGATTTACACTTTTCAAGCTTTCGAGTATAGCTTTGAGTATTTTTCATTCTTTTACTATTTTTGCCGGCTTTTACCAAACTCTCTTTGAATTTCTCTCGCTGCGATGTTTACTTCGCCTGCGCCGCATATTAAATATATATTAAGAGAGAGCTAAAAGTGAGAAGAAAAAAAGCAGTATAGTTCAAGAGCCGGTTGTACTACTTCACTTCCTGTAGGATTTCTCAATAACTGATACGTTGTCTTATACTACATTCATTTCTATTGAATACTATTTATTACACAGTATATTGATTAGCATTTAGCTAGTCCACTCATTTCTCGATTTCTCATTTTGAATGCATCGATGAGCATCGACATCGATGTTTCCAGACAAATATTTGTTAATTTTGACATGATTTTTAACAAAAAAATTAAACGTCTCAGAATCAAATTAAAGCTGTTGTTTTATACTAATTTGAGTACCAGGAGTTGATTAAAAATGAAAACTCGATAATTAAAATTTTGAATTTTTGCAAATGTAAAGGGGGGACCCTTAGCTTAAAAATCGATATTTTTGATGAAAAAATTTGTTGATCGAAATTAATAAAAATTTGAATATAGAATGAATTTAGAGGACAAACCATGATCAAATTGACATTTCGCTTGGAAATCGGTTCATTTTTGGCAAAGTAAGCAAAGTTTGAAGTTGGTCTATGTGATAACCAAGCAACTTTACAAGTCAAAATATTTGTTAATTTTAACATGATTTTTTACAAAAAAATGAAACGTCTCAGAATCAAATTAAAGCTGTTGTTTTATACTAATTTGAGTACCAGGAGTTGAATAAAAATGAAAACTCGATAATTAAAATTTTGAATTTTCGAAAATGTAAAGGGGGGACCCTTAGCTTAAAAATCGATATTTATGATGAAAAAATTTTTTGATCGAAATTAATTAAATTTGAATGTAGAATGAATTTAGAGGACAACCCATGATCAAATTGACATTCCGCTTGGAAATCGGAGGATTTTTGGCAAAGTAAACCAAGTTTGAAGTTTGTCTATATGATTACCTAGTAGTGATCTAAATTTGTGTGGAAACATTGATGTCGATGGTCATCAATGCTTTCAAAATGAAAAATCGATGATGGCTTTTTACATTGGGCCGAAACTTCGATGCATCGATTGTTCTAAAACCTTTCCATATTTTAAAAAAAAATATATCGTAGCTTTTTTTTCTTAAAAACTTATGCGTTCATATAGTATCTCTGACCAATTTTAATTAATTTACTTACTTTGGCATTGCAAACACAGTTTACATTACTATAAGCCCACTGTCAGTGTGGCGAAAAGAGCGTTTTGAATGTGCAACTAACGACAAATACGTAATTTATTGTGAAATTAAACAAGCAAGGTTTTCAAAACATCAATGCATCGCGCTACATCGGTATTAACAAAAACATCGGAAAACATCGTCAAAAAACATCGATGTTCGATGCATCGATGTTATTTTATATCACTAGGTAACAGTGGCTTTTTTAATAAATCAAATAAATAGAAACCGATGTTAATCATTTTAAAGACATTTCTGTAGCTTAATTCAAATATAATGTATATAAAAATAAAAAATATTCGCTAATAAATAGTGTGACGTGCATAGTAATCATGCTTGTCTCATATTCCACTACTAGTTACCAATTCTTCTTACATATTTATACCATCTATGTTCCTTCCACTTTGGTATCTTAAGTTGTATCCATTCTCTTCTGTTGTGAATTTTGCTTTATTTTCTGACCACAAATATTGCCACGTAAATTATTAATAAACTAAATGGCCCTATCTATAATAGAATATGGATATATGGTATATAACATGCATAAACTGAAATTATAATACCATTGTATTAGTTGTACTATTTAATGTCATAACAAAAAAATGTAGTCAAATATTTAAATAAAACAATAAACCCCCTTGCTCAATTCGTAATTGCTTGACTACACGATAATAGGCAATTCCGCGGGACGATGTTTGCTCCATACATGGCCCATGGGTTGTAGCTGGAAATGGAGTTGTAGCTGGAGTTGGGGATGTGACTCTTTGGCGTGACATAATTTGTGCCATTTACGGATTTGTGCGACTTCCGTCGTGATGGGTCGGTTAATTGGGATGTACGATGGCGGACGAGGTGGGAGGGAACTCTACGCACCTTAGCTTGTCCCAATATCTACACAGAGAGAAAAAGTCGAATTAGTTATTTGCATATAATCCATACGTCATATAAGCACCAACAACTGATATATGCATGTATGTTTATGAGTACGAAATACTTGATTTTTCGCAATGTGTATGTGTAGGCGTTGTTGCTGGTTTATGTTTAACTATGCCAACTATAAGATGTCTCTTCATTATGTTTGCCATATTATGCTCGTTAATTTGATATAAAAGTATATGGCGTTTGGTGTACATTCAAATGTAAATATATACTATATATATATAATATAATATAAGATATTATATTTTAGAAATGGCTGGCTCTACAGCTAAATACTATTATAAAAAACTTCTAAATGTTACTTGAAAATAATGATAAATATTTATGGTTAATAAAGAAAATAATTAATAATGAAATTTTTTAAGGTGATACAATTTATTGACAATTGAATTATTGTTTAATATTTCTCACTAATTGTTTTGTTCATTGATTCAAAACTTACATAAAATTTAAGCAATAGCAAAATAACAATAACAATTACTGTTAACTATGAATTACAGTTAAAGTTTTCACCTCTTTGCTTACATCCCTCATTTATGTGGTGAGTTCGGTTGCTGCTAAACATCACATTGAAGAGAACTGAAGAACTTTTTTACTCTCTGAGAGCGAAACAGAGGCACTGCTGAGTCAGCAGTGCTGACTGACAGATTTTCTCTGTGCGCTTAACATGGGGCTGTTAAATGTCGTTTAACTTGAATTTGTGCCTCTCAGAGATTAACAGCAGCAACAGTCTTGTTTTTACCGCTTACGTTAACGGTTCGGCGTGCGTCGGTGTCGCAGTCGCATTCGCGGTCGCAGTTATCACAACGATAGCAGTTAATGCAGTAGTACAAGCATCTATTCCTTCACCACCAGCAGCAGAAGCATCACAAAAAATCAAAATGCATTCGTGCAGCTGAAAGCTTTAACAAAAAGATCGGAAATTTACCAGTGTATGCTTTAGTTTTCTATCGATATGTAAGGTGCAACTCTATACATGTGTGTGTGTGCGTGCATAGTGTCAACAATGGTATCGTACTGATTTTTTTGCCGGCGTTCACTGCGACAAGTCATCGCCTAGTAATATGCATGTGTTAGTATGTTTTCGTGTTTGTAAACAAGTTTTGCACTAAAGTGCGTCAAAGTAACAAGTGTTGCAATGGCAGCAGCTGCAGCAGCAACTTTAAGAGCTAGTTAAACACAAAAGTTGTGTAAGAAAGAGAGAGAAACTGGTCAAAATGCCAAGCATGCATTTATTGCTTGCATCTCTCATTTCAGTGCACTCCCTCCTCTTCGTTGCACTCTTTCATGCACTCGCCCGCAAGGTGACTCAATGTAGTAACCGCGAATGCGAAATTCACGCTAAAAATACTAATACAATGTAGACCACCAAGCGTTTAATCATTGCCACACAACCATAAATAATTTCTGAAACTCTTATTGTTTTCCAATTAAAATAAAAACTTAGTAATTTGCATGCACTACTCAGATTTCTAATTTTGAATCACGTAGCAAATTATAAAATGCGAGTGACTCATGACATTTAGTAAATTTTTCGATATTTTTGCGGTTGTCGCCGCTTTATAAAATGAAGACTCATATGATTGTAATTTAGACTTTATTATTTTGGATGTACTTATGTAGAATACCTGACAAAATAGGTGTTAGGTTTGATTAAATCGAACGGTGCAGGTGTCGGGCTTCAGTTACAGATGGGTTTCTTTTACATTCAATCTAAAGTAAATAGCGAATATATGTAATCGCAGGTTCCTGGTACTATATTATGATACGCGATACTGACACCAATATGGACTGCCTTGCACTTCGCACCTGTTTATACTATTTCATAACGTCGAAATGTCGAAAATATAGCATTACCAAACCAGACCCAATATTGGCAAGTGTAAGCATTTGTGTTGCTTTGAGTTCATTTCAGAATAAACGACTGCCCAATTTTCTTTAATATTTGATCTCTTAAGTATTATCGTGGTAATTCAAATATATTTTATATTTACCAAATACCATATAAAACTACAGCAGGTTTATATTGTGATGGTTGTTTTTCATATGTGTGAGAGTAATGAGTTTGTTCTTTAAAGGGAAAGCAGTAATCGAAATGAAATACAAACAAGCAGTCAGAAACAAAAAATCGACCTATAAAAATAGACAGCAAGAAAAATCTCCTTCTATTCGCTTTTATTTAAGTAATTCACGTGTGAAATTAACAAAGTGTTGATATGTAAGATGGGGTGAAGGAGGGAAGGGGAAGAGTGAGAACTGAGCAGCCGTCGGGTCGAAATGGGCAAAGCAGGAAATATTACGCAACGGGGCAACTTCATGAAAGAGTTGCGTAGGAGGGAGAGATCAACAGCAACAACAACAGAAATGAGAAGAGTAGGCAAACATGCAATAGATATGGAATACCATACAAATCAAGTTCTGGGAACGAATTCCATGTGCATTCGTTTGTTGTTACTGTTGCATGGCAGATACAAAAGCGGTCGACTAGGAGATACTCTGGCCATAGAAAACTTCGATTCACATAAATATTCACAGAAATAAAGACAGACACATACGTACTTACAAGTGCCTTGATGGATTTGTACAGATAAACTATAGTAAAAATATTCAAATATTCAAAATTTAATGTTAGCTCTTCTTAGACAGTACTGTATTTCTGCATGTGAAATTTGAAGAACAAGAAAAATGTATACCTTCTATTTAAATTAATTAAACTATTTATACTGATTCAGAATTTCATTTGTGTGTACATTGATAGCAAATCATGTTAATCAATACTAAGCAAAAGAAACATCAGTAGTTAAGTACAGACAAGCTTTAAATGCCGGGACTCAAAGAGCCGTAACGGAAAAGCAGCCACGGCATCAGAAAGGAGAAAGAAATTTAAATTCATGTAGGCGGAATCAGCCGTGAGTATTCTAGTGTCTCCGTTGCGTAGTCTCTTTTGCTTTAACTTGTTAATTAAAGGATATTTGCGCATGTGTATGTGTGATTTTTTTGAATACAATATAAAACATACTTATAATTATAAATTCAAGTGCATTGTAGTCTCGCTCAAGCTAATGAACAGTACCCATACGAGATCGTTGATCGAAAACACAACTGGGTCGCTGGTTAACTAAAATTTTAATAAAATAAAATAATAAATTTTAATATTAGAAAATTAAAACAAATACCAGATGAAAACAACAACACAAAACTGTACCGAATTCAATTCTAAAGCGCACGGTCGTTGGCCGCTTTAACTGCGGGCTGGTTCTGTTTCAGTTAACATGAGAAAAACACAAATATGTTCTAAAAGAGCTAACGAAAACAGGTAGTAAAAATCGACAACGCAGCGTGCCCCTTGTGTTGCCGTACTTTGTTGCTTAGCTGAGAGGGACGAAGAGAGTGTTTGGAAATTATAGAAAAACACCACACATTGAATCGTCCGAGTTCGAGCTGGAACCCGAAACCGAAACGACTCGACTCGACTCCACTCGACTAGACTCAATCCAGGCTAATGCAACAGCAGATAGATATCAGGGCTCGGTGTCAGTTCCGTGCTGTTGACGACAACGTTAAAAATTTGAGCCGTAACAAAAAATGCACAACAACTGACTGTTCGTCTGTCAATACTTTGTATTGCCTATGTGCATGTGGCTTAAGTCAGTCATTGGGGTTACTGACCTAAAACTTTGTGTTGATTGTGAAAACATGGCTGAAAAGAATGGAATAGTAACATGCATAGTTAAAAATAAATAATCAACATTTTATAATTAGTAAATAATGCTAAACCTACTTTAGGTATAATCTTTTAGAAAAGATAATTTGACTTGGTTCCACCGAACTTTATTTTTGTCTTTAGAACTTTTTATTGTGTTTACAATTATTAAAATATTAATTGGGTTCGATTCATTTTCGTTCGATTTTTTTACTTCTGTGTTAACATAACCATCATAAATAGTATTATTAAAGATTATTATTGCACTTTTTCTTTCAGCTCAAACCAACAAAATAAAACGAAACGGCAATACAAATTTATTAATAAAATATATTAAATGTATAATTTAAAAAATTCAAAAATATCAAAATACTGAATGCCAAAATATAATATATATGATAAGTGCAAGCATGTTTTTATGGGCATCTATATTTGTATCTGTGTATAAGTGCGTGTTTTACGATGGTGTCCAGTGAAATAGACTTAGATGCTCAAGTCCAAGCCAAATCAATTGGCATGCCACAAAATCTCTAATCAAATCATATATAAAGTATATAATCAAAATAAATAAATTATATTTTCTAATATCGAGGGTGTATCAAAAACAACATTCCCGGTCGTTCCAATAATATATCCAAAATATATTCAATTATAAATATCGTTACAAAAGGAATATAGGACGGCCTCATCACGGAGTCTTTTGAATTTTTTCCTACTGAGGATCACGATCTCGAGATGGATATACTACCGAGCGGAAATATATTCAACGAATTGGAGCGCATATGCACAACCGGCTATTTTTCATCGCAGCCGTCGATTGAGGATCAATGGCAACAGGTATGTGAAATTTTAAATATATTTAGAAAATTAATTATAGCATGAGCTATATAAGAAATAAACTGATCAAATAGAAAGAAATAAGCATACTCTGAAAAGGTCTCAAGCATCTCTCGGCGGTCAAAGCTCTATCAGTATTAAATTCTGGAATGATTTAGACTAAGAACAATAATTCGTCATTAAAAAACAAAAATATATATATGTGTGATATTCCCACATATTTCTGTAGTTGACGTCAGTTTCCCACTTGGTTAGTAAGTTATTTGTATACCTGAATCAATAGTCTTAGTTGCCGCTATTTTTTCTTTGCCTTTGACTTAAGAGACCAAAGCAATATTTCGGTTATGCAATTGTATCGCAAAAAATGTAGTAAATAATAATAATATTTTTAGCCACATGATTATGATAACTAAAAGTTGCTTTTTTTAGTCAACTTATAAACAGTCCATTAAAAAGAAAACAAGGTGCCTATTTGATTTAAATAATCTGTACAAAGAGTGCCACATGATTATGATAACTAAAAGTTGCTTTTTTTAGTCAACTTATAAACAGTCCATTAAAAAGAAAACAAGGTGCCTATTTGATTTAAATAATCTGTACAAAGAGTGAGAGGGAAAACAAAGAATAAGACAAGGCTCAGACTTACTCAGCCTGAAGAAGCTTAGTCATTTTTAAAATAGCTATTAATACGCGTCAACAATTCAAACGCTACCCGTTTCCACAACTTTATTAAACTCTTTTCACTAATTTTCAATATGAAAATGGTATAAAAAGCCACATGTTATGGCCATACAAAATATAAATATATACAAACATAAGCATTTTGATTATAAATATTCATATACAATTTGCAAATAAAAATTGTAGCTATAAATTAACAGTCGCCGCCGCTGTTGGTTATCATCTGAGTAAATACAAATGATTGTATGTGAACATATGAATGTATTTAATCGAACAATGTACATATATATATATATATATGTATTCATATTTTCGAATAGCATTTTGGCAAACATGAAGAGACATGTACAAATATACTAGTGTATGTATACATTTATAGCCATTTACATACAAACATAGATACATAGATGCGTACATATAATCTTGTTTATATTCGAATTTCATTTCACTGTTTTTTTTGTACTCTTCGCTTCTATGATAAAATCCAAAGAGCGCTTTAGCACTTTAGCTTATCAGCAACACCAGCTGATTTGTCAGTTCGTTTTGTTTTTGTTTTATAACTTGATTTAATTTAATAAGAAAAAGAATAAGAAAAATGCTGAAGCGGCTTTTTTTATTATCATGTGACGCATAGAACGAATGTTTGCCCAGCTTTTGGCCATCTCAAAACCAAAGTCGTAATTCACTGGCATGCAATGCGATAAGATAGTTAGCTTCTGCTTGTAGACGCCCCAACAAAAAATCGTGTAGCTGTTCATGATAAGTAATTATTATATCTTTCTCTTTTTTTATATTTGAAGACTAATAATATGTCAATTTGTTTACGCTATACTCGTATATATTTAAACTACGCATATTTACAAGTCAGTGTTGTTGTTAATTGTTTATTTTAATTAAAATTTCATTACTAAATTTATAATGACTTTTTCATATAGAGTATGTACAGTACACATTTTTAATAAATACTTCACCCAAGTAAAAATCTCAAATATAAAAGAAAGTTCTAAAAACAAATAATGTATGCTTCGCTTGACTATCCACGACTCGATTCGCTCGCAGTCGAGAGTGCTCGACTGTAGGATACCCTGTGCACTGGCATTCCGTTACGATTTGCACGCCTTTAGGCACGCCGAAGGTTTGATGGTTCCGCATTAAATTTTCGACTAATTGTTCGTATTACATCTATATGTTCTACTGAAGCGATTTAAACCAAATTCGATCATAATGTCAAAGATAATAGAGAATTAACAATCTGTGAGTTGGGTTGAGTTATCTCCAAAAAAAAAACAAAATTTCATACTAAATCTTATTTAAAAAGTGTAGAAGGTGCGGCTAGATCTTATCAAGATTTATATATTATATATATTATACTTAATTATATACATAAACATTTACAAAGTCAGTTCCTTAAACATATACTTAACATACGTATAGGTATGTTTTCGGTTATTTAACTTTTTTATGCCGACAAGTGGCGAAATCAGTTCTCTGGGAGAATCCACCTACCTGCCTCGAACCACCCTCAAATACAATGTGTAATCAGAAAATTACGTTTAACACCCTAGCAGCGTAACAAACCAAAATAACACGTACTGTCTCAAAAATAAGAAATTGTCAAAAAAAAATAGAAAAGCGAGAAAAAAATTGGGAAATTAAAGAAGACAGATATACATGCCTTCAGTCACGCATATAAGCATATATAGATAATAAGCCAACAGCAGCAGTAACAAAAACAACTGCAACACTCAGTTCATTGACTAACACGTCGCCAATGAATTTCCTAACTCCTGGTAGTTAAAGCAGTCCTTGGGCCCCAAACGAATACGACTCAGAATATTTTGGAAAAAAAAAAACAGAAGCAACAGCAACAACTAAAAAAAGACGAGAAAAAGCAATCCCAAATACGTGCAATTGGTGAAAATATTCTCGAATTGGCCTAAAACGTGAGGACCATGCCTCTGTGTGCCTTGAGACCCCATCGAGATACAAAACTCTGGAAATAAACGAGACCGAACCAAACCCAAACGTCTTCAGCTTCTTCTTCGCACTACTTTGACTGCCGTTTGCCGTTGTGCTTCTCATATTACCCTCAACCATTTATCATCTTGGTTGCAATTAATCATCAAATGTGTGGGGTTACATGTAAGCTCTATATGTGTATGAGTATATGAGGGCATGCCCTCAACATTTATTCTGGGCTGTCTTAGCGGTTATTGGTAATGTGAGAGGTTGTGAATTTATATCAATAATATGAAATGCTAAAATATAAGTTAATCACAATGTTTACTACATTACTACTCATTAGTGTAGTTGCTATTTGGACTCATATACAAGTGACTTTTTCCAAAGTTCCAATTATTAAATATTCAGCTACTTAGCAAGTGTTGTAACGATTAATCATAGGAACCTGATACTTGGTTGAAAATCTGTCAGCGTTTAATCCTTTTCTATTTTTTTCGCACCCACTATTAAACCAATAGAGAAAGTATCTTTTGAGCGATTTAGCTCAGTTTAAAGTGCCACGTGTAAAAATTCACAGGCAATATCTTTGCACTTCATTTGATCGAAAAGATACATATAGGCAATTTTATTAACGCTCAGCCAATTGCACACTTATTGTTTGTTATATACATATGTAAATTGAAAATAAATACAAATTGTTTTTCCATATCTATGGGCAAACAATATTTTTTCAAGCGTCTTGTACAAATGTGAATGCTAAAATATACAAAATCGAACACAACGCGTCATCGTTGTATGTTAAACATTTCCCTAGTCAACAAATTTATAAAAAGAAAATTTAAATTTCGTATTTCATATTCTGCACACTTGCTATTTTGTTTAATTTGCATCAAATATACAAATTCGAAATGGCACTCATCCAGTTGAACATGTATGTAGAAGCACACAGTTGCACAATCATGGATATTTATATTTTCGAACGTATATGTATGTAGCTCTCTCGTATTTTATTTATCAAAAAGTAAATTCTTTGTGTTTCTCGTGCTAAACGAGTAACGAGCTTCGTTGTCTAGAATTATGTATGGGTGGCGGGGCCCTAGATATTCTGAGGGTTGTTTTTCAAGTTTAGTTGTAGCTGGGTACAGTGGTACCCTGTTATCCTGTATGTCTTTATTCGCAAGGGTTCCGAGTCACAAAAACATTTTTCTGTCGTTAAATGTATGTCAGCTATGCAGTGAGTGGTGGGCACTTAATTCATATCTGCCATTTCAATGGGCATAGGCAGCAGCTCAATATTAAAGCTGTTGACAGTTGGCAAAATAACAGACAAAGAATAAACAGTCAAAATAGT
This sequence comes from Drosophila rellima, assembly GCA_035043635.1. Lineage (NCBI taxonomy): Eukaryota > Metazoa > Arthropoda > Insecta > Diptera > Drosophilidae > Drosophila > Drosophila rellima. The sequence goes on along the minus strand of JAWNMV010000143.1, from coordinate 6,538,254 downwards.
AAACTGATGTTTGTTCTACCAGCGAATACTTTACTGGCTTACAAACACTTAAACATTTTAATTTAGCAACAGTTAAAAATCGAATGACAAGCATAAGCTGCTGCATAATAGGAACTGAAAGTACTGAATGTAAAATCATGGCAATCAGTGCCTGTGACTATTTAAATCATAAGTTCTAGTGGGTTTTGAGCAAATCGAATGCGTTTACAAAAGCATATTGTGATCCCAATGCCCTTAAAATGTACCCAAATTAAAATGTGAACTCTATTCGTTGCATGCATATGGTGGCTGCTGATCCAACACTTGCGACACAAGCTACAATATTCCTCAAAACTTTTCTTGTCGGCTGTGTGAGTAAGCGGCTTCATATTTAATATGGATCACATTAAGGGCTTGCGTATACTGTAACAAAAAGCGAAGTAGAAAGCGGAACTGAAATTTGAGTTCACGTTCTGAGCTTTCTTCTGTCAGCTTAAGATGAAAAAGCTTTTCTCTCTAATAAGCGATATAATAAGCACTTGCATGAGTGGAGGGCATTTGTGTTTTTGAATGTAAAAGCTCAGATGATAAATCAGTTTTGAGCTACAGTGTGCGGGAGCCCTAAGTGCTATCAGAGGTCGGCCTTCCTCTGAGTCCAGGATCATTGTTGCTGTACTTCCTGTGCTGGCTGATATGTGATACACAACTTTGATAACAGTGGTGATTATGATGACTCCTTATGCTGAATCAGAGACGCTGTGTTTCACTCTTCGATGTGTCACGCTTGGATATGAATTTAAAATTTGTTTATTTTGCTTTGCAGCTTCTTACCCAATTTAGTATAAACATTTCGAAGACATACAACTGCCAACTGAAAATGAAAATAAGTGTTTGTGTTGTTGCCCTCGCCATATGTTAATCACCCATTCAAACATTTTGGAACTCATATAACAAAATTCAAATACTCTTGTGTATTCCATAGCCTGAGAATACATTTGGAATGCAGAAACAGTGGCACCCCTTCATTTCGTTTCTCCACATATTTTGGGCTCGTCTCCCTATTGAAATGCCTTTGAGTTCTTTCACACTGTTAGCTGATCCAAAAGACATGCCTTAAAAACAATTTACACACATTACTGTGCCTGTGTTGTATCTCTGGCCCTGAACCTCTTACGTGTGTGGGACTTAAGTGCATCAATTGCTTGACTTTCGCTTTTGGGCATCTGTATATTCTAGTTGTAATAAAATTGACAGTACCCTAATTTTTATGTAAATGTAACTAAAATGTGTGCCTTCAATCCACTGGCATTTTTACTAACTTGCAACTAAATTAAATAAACAATGCACATAGCTATTTTAAAACACATTGAGTAAAAGAGGCTGAATCTGTGAGACTTTCAGTGATAATGATTGATGATTGTATGAGGCTGCCCTTAAAGTTATAAGACGATATGGCAAAGCTTTATAATAGTAATCGTTGATATGAACCAAACGGCCGACAACAAAATACAATAGCCTTAAGATTTAATGCCTGGCTTTGCAAAGAAACAAGATAAGTACATAGTTTGCATTATGTTGGCCTTATCTATACTGAAAAGTTACTTTAAAGATAGCATGAAATATTAATGAACGACCCACACTCCCGCATGGATGATAAATGAGTTATTCTATATTCTTTATATATGGAAGTAAATGGCGCCATGAAAAAAAAGTTGTGATGCTGGATACCCATTATAAATGGTTAAATTGGTATTACAAGGCTTAGATCATACCCCTTGTTATTATTCTGTTTGCGTGGGTTATGCTTAAATTACTGAATGAATTTGAAACACAAATGGAAGTAAGTCGGTACATATGTTTGAGAAAATATGTCGATGCCGAGTCAATTTTATTTCAACAACGTTTGAAAAGGTTTTTGTTCTTTAAGCCACCATTCATTGATGCATCATACTGTTTTGTCTTTACCCAATAAACATCAATTGATGTTTTTATGATAATGATTAATGATCCTATTTTGCTATAGATTGCTTTTTGGAATTGCCTGTGTGAGTGAATAGAAGGCCAATTTAGTTATATATGTTATAGGCACAAGGGTAGTTAAAATGCTTTACTTTCTTACATAGTGCCGTTCAACCAACCGGCGCCTACTATTTTGGTGGCTGATATTTTTGTATTCTGTTTTTGTTTCGGACGCGATGCCAACTCATCACTAGATATTCATCATGAGCAAGATAGGGAACATTGGTGTAATTAGCTCTGGATCGCCACATAACAGTTCGATTTCTAACGCTTTCTCTTTCCCAGTCTGTCAAAACTTTGTTTTAAAGGCTGAGCTTGTGAATTGCAACTGAAAGTAATGATGACAGCTTATTTCGGGTGTGGTTAACTGTTTGACCTAAAGAGCTGGCTGCTGCGCTTATTGGATTTTGTAATTTATGATTCTACCCAACCAACTAACATGGGCATCAGTTAATGTTCAGCAAAACTGAAGATACTATGATTTGCTTTGACTGTGAATTTATCGAATGCTTTAAGCAGACTCGAAGTTTTTTTAACAAAATATAAAAATTCTTTAAAAAGGGAACTGTTATTTTAAGTTTTATTTAGAAAATAGGGTGCTAAGAGTGTCAAGTTTTTTCACTGCTTTGCGCTTTATTTTTTATCAAATTAAATATTTCTTGCATGCCAGGTAAAATGTAAATGTGATTATCAACTGGTTTTGGTGGTACGCTCATACTACGAACTCCAGCATAATGATAGTTAGTTTCAGGACAATAGCCAATCCAAACAGACATAATATTACCAACTTCTTGGGCTTGTGAATTTGCTCTTTACACATTATGAATATCAGGTTTAAGTTTACAGAATGTTATTTAAAATTGTTGTGAGCTTAAAAGCAGCAACAAGTTGATTTAAGAAGTTTTTAAATATTTTCGACGCCGCCACGATCTGAAACATTTGCAGTCATTGTATGTATGTATGAAAAATAGGTGATGTTAGTTTTTCTCACATACCAGTATGTCTGCTTGTATAACCTTTTTCATGCTTATGCTAAGTGTTTCTGGTTGGGTGTCTCTCATAGCATGGCTTTATTCAACTATAGACTGACCGAACTCAAGAAAACGTGTCGCATCAATTTGTGTTTGGCTAATGAAAACACATGACCCTATAAACTACGGTTAGCCAGTTTATATTTACTTTGAAAGCGTTGCATTTTCACTCGTACGCCAAGCAGCAAATGTATTAAGGCCTAGCAGAGGGTATTATAATTTTGTCACGAGATATGTAATGCATTTTAGAAGGCGTGTCAGACTTCATTAATTCAGTCTATTTCCAATAAGGACAGCAACTTTTTTTGGAATAACATAGATACTATAGGAATTTGAAATTGTGTTTATGGAACTTGGTAGCGAAATCCAGAAGAATTAACTATGTCATGAAATGAATGCATTTGATTTGTGAGCAATACACATATTTAATAAATTTAATTTGTTTAGGGAAATGTAGTATCTGATGATGAATACAGTTTCTGGTTATTTTATATAGCAGATTTAAGAACGGTTATTAAAACACACTTTAGCGCATTTTCCTTGATAAATAGCTTAAAAGTCAGTGTGAAGAAATAAGTGTTCGAAGCAAACGATTACAAGTAGCTGATGTCTTTGAGTCTTTCGATGCTTGAATTTCTTTCGTAACATAACCATAAAACATAAAAAGATAATGTGACGTGACTCAGCAACACATGAATATTTTGCGAGTGGGTGCGTGCGTGTTGAAAGTATGGAATGAGAAAATCCCCACCAATCCCCAATCCCAATTCGCTTCAAGTGAAGAAAGCGATTCTCGGAGCTTTGGCCATTACCTAATGCGCTGCGACATAAATTTTAGGTTGCATTGCAAATGAGCTAAGCTAATCTTTAATATTTAATGCTGTACGCATCCCTAGTACGCATCCCCAGTCATTGGAATTTTATATTTAATACCATCTCGAACCTCTTAAATTTTACTACATTTCGGCCCCAGTTGTGTCATCGCGGAGCACTTTCAGTTTTAGTTCATTTATATTAGTTATTTATTGAGCAAGTGTAAAAATACCACGCTAACGTTACTCCCAAAATAAACAATGAAATTGAAACTAAACGAAAGGCTAGCTAAAAAGCACACACAAAGTAAGTGTAATCAAATTCGCTTTGTCTTAAAAAAGTTTTTACCCATCCGATAAGATATTTTTATGTGTATACACATATTTGTGTTTTATGCAAGAGAGCTCGGGCAGCGATAAGCGCTCGACTCAATTATGGTCGACTAACTTGGTCAATGTCATTGCAATTGAAACTGTTCGATTGAGATACACACATATTCGCACAACACACAAGGAAGCAGGCTAGGTTGGTATTAAGTATAATACATTTAAAGATTTTAAAATCCCATTGTCAAATTTGATTTTGGCCAAGTTTGTTTCTTTAGTATGCTTTTGGCAGTTAAAATGGTTACACAAAAAGTTGACTCTGTTGTAATAGTTTCGAGAACACCATTTCTGTTGTCAGGTGTGACTAGGCAAATATGCGTCGACATTTTAGGCATTGCGTTTTGTTGAAAAGAATCTCTCCCAGGGGCTTCGCCATCACAACAATTTATATTTCTGCTTCAAAATTCATGGTGTCACAATGTGTAGGAAAATCAACTTGCTCGATTAGGATTGGGTTTATTTGAGCTGCTTCAACTTTAACAGTTTCTCAAATAATTTATATCAAAATTGTGTCAATCTCCATCACAAAAATCTTTTAACTGAATGTGAAAGTGGTGTTCACATTGAAGTGTCACATTTGTGACTCCAAAGTGTTGTGACAAAGCCTTTGGTGTTCACATTGCCTTGTGATGTTGTAAAACTGTTTTTTGAAGCTTTTTGAAGCAGTGAGAACACAGCTTTACATTGTGACACACAAACTTTTTTATTGTTAGAGCTATCTAAATCAAATTTAGAGAGCATACATCTGAGATGGTCAGCTTTACATTGTAATACACAGAGCACATATCTGAGATGGTCATATTCGTGTGTCCCATGTGTCACATTGACACATTGTGACACATGGTGATTTTATTGTAAATTATCTATATATGAGAAATTTTGACTCTTTGGACTTTCAACAAGCACAACTTTATTAAAGCTTTTCCCATTTAGATGAGGAATGCCTTGTATTTCATAATATTAACCCTTCTTTTACTTTGCTTTTAAATTTTATGCTTGAGACATCAACTTTTTTTGCCCAAATTTGTCGAATTTTGCATAGTTACCCCTTTATGTGTTTCGAAAATTTTCAAAAATTTAGAATCTTAAATTTATAATTTGAATCGACTCTAGGTGATTTAATTAGAGTAAAAAGTACTTTTGAACTTATTTCTACGTTTTTTCGTTGAAATCTAAGCTCACAATGTGGCTCGGGCACCTGTTCGCTTCGCTCGCCTTGATCTGCGCCCGGTATCCAGGAACCAGCATTCCAAATTTGAAGTCCCTAGCTCTTATAGTTTCTGAAATCCTTTGACTCAAACAGACGGAGAGGCGGACAATCGACTTGGCTTCAGTTATTCATCTTAAGCACTTGAACGATTGGCGTTTTTATTATTAAATATATTCTCTGTTGCACAGCACAGTGAGTTTTCAATGCTCTCGTTTATCTTTATGTCTTTAAGTTTGGTACAGGGTATTATTTATAGAAGTTTATTTATCTGCAGCGTTTTCAGTTGTCAATTAAAAAAATGTTTCTAGGTCTGCAAAGGCTTAAAGTCCACCGCCCACGACTGGAGTTCAGAGACACAGCGCAAAGATTCTGAACGACAGCGAATTTTAGTTTACTGAGTATTTTAAGAAATGTTTGTCTTTTCCTTTTGTCTGTGTGTGTAGGTGGTATAACTCCTTTGTCTGTTTTTGTTGTTGTTGTTGTTCCTGCTGTCTGCCGCTTATTTGTTATGCGACAATGATAAATGTCATGCAAATTTTTCGGCAGCTGTCAAAAGGCATGTTATAGGATCTTTTTATTTTTCTTATTATTATCTCAATCTCTATTCCTTTTCCTCAAGTGTGGGCTTTAGCTTCAATTCCTGGTGCCGACAACAACATTTGGCTTATTTATTCCCATACCGACTACAAAGTATTCGTTGACAGAGAAACTAAGAGGCAACCCAAATACGAGAGTTGATTAACGAAATCCAGATACATATATATCTATCATATAATAAATATTGTCTGTTGACAATTCATATCTTATGTTCTTCAAACATAATGTGGTCCTGATATCAGAGCTAAATGTCGACTGTCTTATATCCTATATACTTTTTCCGAGGAGCAACCATTTATTTAAAATAAATAATTTTTAATTATCTAATACCGCCAGTCCTAAAATTGCTTTTATTAAAATTATATGATTACTGGTAATACTTACTGATTTTACTAATAATTTTGCTCACGATTTTCTTTCTTTGATTTTTGTACTTGGGCTGTTACCTTCACGGTGCCATCAATTTGTTAACATAAATTTCAGTTCAATATATTGAAGGCATAAAAATGTGTTCAGCCAAAAAGGCGAGAACATTTTTCTTTTCAAATCAAGGTACAAAAAGATTTCCGATGCCACTGCCTCCCAATTTTTCGTTTTCTGTATGTTGTCTTTATGACTGTGCCGCCCAACACTTATTCATGCAATGAAGTGATTTATTTGTGATCGCTATGTTGAAGCTCTGTTGCCTTCGAGAACCCACGCGCCTAGCTGAATTGATTATTTGCTTGTATTCTCATGAAGACTTTTGGCATCCAAAATTCGAATTTTGCGAGAAAAAGTTTTTGAGTACCAAGTATCAAGTTCCTACTCCTACTGCCTTACACATATATTTTCCAATCATCTGGAACAACTATCAGTATAGGACCAAAAAAAAAATTCGATATGGCCAAGTACGAGATCGAGAATTCATATGTACCGAGATTGAATAATAAATATATCTCTATGCGAAGTTTTTGTCAATCTTATTCGATTTATCGATTTTGCTCTTAAGCCCGGATGCATATTTTGCTGGTAAAGAGCACGAAAATAGACTGCAAGCGCTGAAATTGAATTTTTGTTTTCTGTGGGTGCTCTGCTTTAGTTAAGTTACATGCTTAATTAATTTGAAGCTTGGTTGACTCTGCATGTGTTCGTCTTTTACAGACTATCTTTTGAATGGCCTGTCACCTGAGCATTGCTTTAATTAAGGCCCTGCGCAGCATACGTATGCAGCAGAGCTGCACATGCTGAGAGGCAGAAATTTCAGCCCACGATTAGCTGCCTGCAACTTCTCTACAAGTGTCTGACGCTGATTATTATAAAGCATCTTGTGTCATAAATAAACACGAAAGTATTCTTGTGTGGGTTTCTGTGTGATGTTTGCTGTGTGCATTGTCCTGTTGCTCTTTTCAGCCTGCTCCTTAATTAACCCCTTTTGTAAGCCATGACAGGGAGAGTTGCCAACTTGCTAGCAAGTATGCTCTACCTCTACCTCTACCTTGGATTCTTTGTGTTGGTTTATTTTTGTAGCCACATGCACCACACACACACATGTGCTTATCTCGCTTCCTGTCAGCTTTTGTGCACTTGAGTGTGCTGTGTGGTTTTTACGTGGCTTGACTTGAGGCTGTTTCGCAAATTTCTTCAACTCTTGTGGTTTTTAATTATTTAAAGTTTTCTGCCTGCCCCATTTTGAAATGCCTTTCGCTTCGGCTTGTAAACCTTACAGAGAGCAGCTATTTTAGTTAACATTAATTCATTTATAGCTGAACACTTTATAGTTATAGTAATGCTCATCTGCTGAATTTATTCAGATTAAAAAGTAGTCAAAAACGCATCTCAGTTAGTTATGTAGATCTTTCTCACTCATATGAGCTATGTACTTAGCTGGCTAGTTGTATGGTTGTTCATTCATTATCTCATTTCCGCTTGAATGTGCAAAAACTTTATACTAAATACGAGTATAAACGCACTCAATTACACATACACTCTGTTAAAAACTTAATAATGCAAATTGCCAGCGATAGTGAGAAATTCAATTAGCTTTGAGCAGTCGACAACACTAGCTAAGGGTCTGGAGAAGAGAAGCCAAAATTCTTGTGTCTGTTTGTGTGTGTCACATCATAGCCTTATTTAATTTGTAAGCTGTTCATTCATTATTTCAACAAGTATTCATTCAGACAATCATTTAACTTGTACTCAGAATAACAAATTTAAAATTATAAAAATGTTTATTATACATTTATACATAATTACGTATAACTAATCGTATGCAATTCTTGGTTTCGAGATATATAAATAAGTTGCAACAAATTTTATGTTAATTACCCTTTTTATTAATACTTTTACAATATCTGTAAAAACATTCCTACCAAATTGTAATTGGCTGATTTTATTGTTATTGTGACCCGTCGGAGAGCGAGCTTCGAAATGCAAGAGAAACGATTAATTTGTATAATTTAATTACAATTTACCATTTTCAGAATCGAAAGAATCGTTTGATCATGGTGATTCTTGCACAGATTATTAGAAAATAAGAAATTAAGAAAGAAAATTTAAGAAATTAAATAATTACGATCCATGATATTATTGATCCGTTTTTTGTATTTTTTGTCTTGACAAGTAAATAGAATAGTCATCACAGTCACCCATATGAAATTAAGAAGAAGATTATTAAAAGTATTTTATTTTATTGTTGCAAATATCGGGAAATGCGAAATCATACAACTAAATAAATATTTCTTTAGAAGCTGTTGCCAAGCAGGGAAATGCAATGTTTTGGTACACGTATTCTCACTTCTGCCCTACACACATTGTCGCCATTATCTTTTCCAACTTCCCATAACAGTTTCTAATCTAGCCTCTTTTTGGTCGAGTACTTGTGAAATTGCGAATAAGCTCGAAATTTTATATCACAAAGAAATTAAGTTTAAAGATTCCCATTCTCCACAGCAAGATATATATAGACTTGATTGTACGTAAATATTGTCGTTGAGTCTTGATGCAGAGCAGGCGTTCACATAAAATGTTCAAGACAATCGACTGTTGCCATTTTTTATGCATTTATATCCCCTTTGGCATTGAAATAGCTTTTGCAGCTTTTGCATTTCCAGATGAATTCACTAAAGTCCTGCGTCTCCAAGTTATGCACTGCGGTTTCTGATTAAAATCATAGAATCATGGCTTTTGTTCATCGAGCGTAGAAAAAGACAAATATGTTGTCAGTGTAACACTAAAGCTGAGATACCTCAATTGCACAAAGTAAATTAATTGGCAATTTTTATTAGAAAATAGTTCGAGAAAAGCAAACAGTTAATGAAATCCGACAACTACAAACCGAGCAGCTGTGTAAATCCAACAAGAGACTCTAGCAAAAAGTAAAGTCGCAAAAAAATTAAAAACAAAAAGCCACCGGCGATTGAAAATATAATAATAGTAAGAAATTTAACAGCAAGTCATTTAAATTAAATACACAACAATAATGACAATCTGACAGAGTTTTTGAGTTCTAAGAGTAAGACACTTAAACTAGAAGTGCCCAAGGTAGCTGCTGACCTTATCTAGACTGTAAATTTCAGCTTACTCGCTGTACAATAAACGTGAAGGATGGGATTCTTTAATTGTTCAGAAAGAAAATTCTGTGTATATTTATTCTATCTGATATATTGACCAAATTTGGTAAAAATCTAATAACTATATCATATAGTTGCTGTTATCTTAGATATCTTAGCTAAACTTACAGATTGATTTTTTCTCGTTATATTTATTTTTTGTAATGTTTGATTTGTTTCACTTGTTATTGTCCATTTATTAAGCGTTCTCTGGAGTAAGTTAATAAATTGCAGTGCAAAGAGAGAGAGAGAGAGATAGCGAGAGCACAGTGCACTGTGCACATACGGTGCTTTCTTTCTTAACTAACTTTCATTAGAAGAACAACAATGGCAACCACAAAAGCAGTTGCAGCAATAGCATCGTCAACAACAACAACTACAACAACAACAGCTGCCAGCAATTGACTACATTCATTTGTTGGCTGCGTTCATTGAACTGTGCCGGCAAATTGTACTAACAAATTGTTGCGCGCATGTGCGAGTTTTGTATACTGTGACTCTGTATGAATGAAACTCTACGTCACCATTAAAAAGTGCAGTATTTGGTTTATAGGCTCATTGATTGGTTTCAAATGCCGAATAACAAACCTAAGAAAATGCGGCAATCATCAGAGTTCTACAGTTTAACCCGATTAGGCAAAGTCAATGGTGGGCAGCTAACAGACAGAGACATATGTATGTACATTGTATCTTTAATCAATATTAAAAATTAAATTTCTTATTTGGGTTTTAGCTTAGATATATTGTTTTCTTAAACATTGAGCTTTATTGATACACATCCAATTGCGAATAATTTGTAGGGAACTTAACTAGCTTCAATGCTAACTAAATAATTGCCGTTCTTAGGCTAAGCAACATATTTGCATGTTTATTACCTCCTTTAGTTTGGTGATGTTTTTTGTACTGTTTACGCATGCATTCTTATGCACGAATGCAAATACATGCTTCTAAAAAGAAGAATGAGCAGTATTCGATAAACCTGTGATATAAATTGTTATAAGCATACTAAAATTAACTAATTGAATTAATATAAAGTGAATAATGAATGTGGGACGCTTAAACGCGCGAATTATTTTCAATTTAGCTAAAGCTAGAGCGTTCTAAATGGTCACATTTTATTTTCTCTTGTCTGTTTTCATTTTGCGCAGCGGAAGGCAAATTTTAAATTTTTGGATTGGTCAATTAACTCATGTTTATGAATATTTTTTTTATATGCGGATGCACAACGAGCATTCGTATCTTAATGTATATATTCAACTAAGTTCATAAATTGCTAAAAAAAAAATTGATTGTCATATATCTATCCATTAAGAAAGTCAATAACTCTAAAACAAATCATATTTAATTTTATATTATATTATTATATTATCATAATTATAATAGAGAGAACGGTTCATTTTACTTACATATAAATGACACATATCATTTTATCTAAAATAACTTTGTGTGCTCTTTTGCATAACAGAGCTTACAGCATTTTTTTCGAAGCTCAGCTGTGCTTTATAGACCAAACTTATTAGAACTTATTAGCAGCTGAGAGTAAAAGTGTGAATAAGAGGGAGGACAGCTGTGGGCAAAAACAGAGTAATAAGCTTTCGGATCAACTTCAAGTCTTCATCTCATGCTGGCAGAAAAAGGCTCTGAACGGGAACTTAAGTATGAGTTCCGCCTTTTGCTCTGCTTTCCGCTATAGTGTGCGCGAGCCCTTAGTTGTTTCATGAATGCAACGACAGCACAGGAATCGACAACACGCAGTCCTTCTCCCGCCTTGGTGTTTGGGTGCATTGTTTATGCAATCGTAACAGTTATTGTGTCTGTGCCAGTTCAGAAACAACAGTAACAACCAATATTTGTTAAGGTGACCGTGAACTGGCATAATGCAGCATGCGATGTTTATGCCGCAACACGTGCCGGCAACTTCTATTTGTATGCTGACAGATTTGTTGAAGCATTTTCGCGAATCTTCTTATTGGCCACTCAGCGCTTCACCCTTCATGGTTAATTAAATTAACAATACAAATAAAACTATCTTTTTGGCACCATTAAAAAACTTTTACATCTTAATATTGGTAGAAAATGAAATAGTGAAAAGTTGGTATTTATTGGTTAGGTGCTATATCGAGTGAAAAATCTTAATTTCCTTGAATTTTTAGTGCACATTCAAGTCAGGCGTACCAGACAAGATTATAAATTAGTATTAACTTATTTCAAATCATACGGAACTTCATTTAGCTTATTTTAAACTGCTTTTCTGTTATAGTAGCCAATACTAAGACTTTTGGTATGCAAAAAAAAATATTGTTGTTCTTTTGCTTAAATATTTTTCAAATAACTGTTTATTGTAAGTCTATGTGTGGGCGAGTCATTTGTATGCCGAGCTGACAGTGTTGTTGAGATTTTCTCAGCTACGTTCCAAGCTCTGAATGTACATATAGTGTTATTAATGCAGAAGTGGAGAGCAATGAAATGGAATTAAATCTCACTACATAGCGATTCAGCCTGCTATTCAGTTTTTATAATATAATTTATTACAGAGTTAACCTTCAACATTCAAATGTCGTAGCTGCTGTTGCATTGTGTTAACACCTAGATATCTAGTAAGCTAACAAGCCAAAATCGTGCACTTCATAAGCCTTGGCGAATAGTAAGAAAAACTTAATGCGGCTGTAAGGTTCATTGACACAATTCAAAATGGTCAAAAAGGGTATAATGGTTTTGTGAAATGTATGTAACAGGCAGTAGGAACTATCTTCGACCCTATAAAGCATATATATTCTTGATCAGTATCAAAAGCCTGGATACCGGGCGCAGATCAAGTTTTTTTTTTTTCAAGCACACTCGACTGTAGCCGCACCTCCTCGCGAGCGAAGTCCCCGAAGAGTCGTGGGTAGGCGAGCGAAGCCAGCAGGGGCGGATTTCCCGTGTATGTATTGTATTATATTACCCAAAATATTAGTCAGTTTAATAAAAAGTATATTTCTACAAAATAATAAATGCCATAATCAAAAGACAATCCGCTTGAAAATTTGTTCAGTTTTGGCAAAGTTATAAAAGTTTGTAATTGGTTAAGCCTTTGGTATAGCAACTGTATGAGCTTACATTTTTGGCATGAATTTTGACAAAAAAAAGAAAACGTCTTAGAATCAAGTTTAAAGTATTTTTTACACTCATAATAACATAATAAGTTGATTTAAAGTTGATAAAAAGTTAAAGCTTGAATTTAAAATTATTAGAATCTTCGAAAAACACAAGGGGAGACCTTTTGAATATAAATTGACCCAATAAAAATAATAGAATAAAACCTTAATCTTACTAGAATTTGTATAATTTAGTCCAGATTTAGCTGCACCGATTATACAAATTTTTTTTTGTTCTTTGTTAAGTCTTTATAAAATTTGTTTAAGTTGCGTTTGAGTTTACAAATTATTTAATTTGTTTTTCTTGGCTTTCGTTTCTGGCTTCTTTGTTTGCTCTAGCTAAATCACTATAAACTATATATTGTTTAAGTATAGTCACTCATTCACACAGTAACTCGGTTTTTCAGTCATATTTCTGCTTCAGTGAACTCAGCTCCAAGGCATGGTAATTTAAAACTTGCCTTCGACATGATTTTATTTCCATTTTTGCTGTGGACATGAAAGAAAAAGCCGTCTTGAAGAACGACTTTTTTTGTGCAATGCAAATAAAAAAAAAACAAAGCATACAAATTTTTTTTTTTAAACGAGCCATTGGAATTTATGATGCTTTTCAGTAACGTTTTCTCTTGAACCTTGCGCCATAAATAATCATGCGTAAGTAAATTATTGACGAAACTGAGGCGCCAACTAAAGATTTTAGCCGATATTGCAACTGGAGCTGAAACGAGTTTAAGCTAAAGATAGAATTATTAATTAAGATTCAATTAATGTGTCTTGCTATCAAGCTGTTCGAAGTATCACGAAACATTCGTATATATTCCCACATAGATATCGGCGATATCAATAATCTAGTTTATTATCAATTTCGGATGCAGTCCAAAAACAAACACGTAGAAATCATGTAACAAAAAAGAATTGACCATATTGATACATTTACCAACTATAATATTTTTTAAGCCTTTAAAGTGTCAAATAAAACAGCCCAGGAATATAAAGTTTATCAGTGTTGGAAACTTTAATGATTGTTCTTACGCATGTTGCGGCTACAGATACAGAAGTATTTATAAATAACTTACAACTCATTTCACAGAACATTTTTGAAAATTGAATTGGCGCATTGTGTTTGGAGTGTTGCAGGGGTGAGTGAGACACACAATTCTCTCCACGCGGAACATTCTCTAGAGGAAGCTGCAGAATACGTGGAACACTAAAGTTAGGCATTAAAGTGCAAAGGGCCAAATAAAAGCAAAGAAGAAGCATGCAAAAAGCAAGTATGTATATGTATGACACATACACAATCACACTAAAAGGTGTTATAACGAAAATGCCTACAGCCAGTGGCTTTTATGACACACATTGTCCGGGTTCCGTAATTTCAATCTCGTTACTTTGCTTCTTCTCCTGTTTGGTTCAATTCGACTTGCAGGCAATTGGTTTTTTTTCTTGGGGCTCACATGTTCATTTATGCAAGCACATTTTTTTTTTTGCAAAAACTACAGAAAAGAAAGTAAAAGCTCTTATAGTCAGAGAAGTCGACTAAGATATTCCCTACTCGGGAATTAAATAGTGGCATATCATATTCATACTGAAGTTGTCGATTCTATAATATGGATTTGCAACGAATTATAATTTGAATAATTTTGATTCAAATTTGAAATATTTCATTGATACCCTTAATGTTTATTATATATTATTGGCACATTCGTTGAGGTAATTTCAGTGACCAATTTTTTATTTTTCTGTCTCAGAGTTGTTAAGTTGCGCGGTTTTTACGTTGCATTTTGTATTTGGGTATAGGAGTGAGCTTTAAATTTTGATGGTCTACAGAAAACGATTGTATCGTTTTTTAACTTATACATTAGAAAATTGGCACAAAAATTCTTATGGGACTGCATCTGCTACTTCTGCTACTGCCACTTTAATATAATATTTAAAGCCACAACACGCTTACAAATTCTAGGAAACAAAGCAACCCCAACTGAACATTGCTGCTGGCCAATTGGTTGCTCAACTTCCAGTGGCCACTGTTGCTTTGACCGTGCTAATGGCCATGTTTCTCTGTTTCCCTTGTTGGTGTCTCTGTGTCTGTTGCTGGGTTTTAATTTTCTAATTACACACGGTAAGCAAATGCAAATTAGTTGTGAACGGTAGGCTGTAGCTGTCTCACTTGGAGGTGTGGCGCTCAGCTCTCCCCCAATAGCAATACTAAGGAAAGCAAAAAACAACGTAGCTAAGTATGTGTGTGTGGCACACCTTGGTACGCATGTAGTAAAATATCAACGGAATGGTTCAGTGCTTGGTTTCAAGGGTTGCCACGGCTGGCGATGGCAACAGTCGTCGTCGCCGTTGTCGTCGTCAATTTTAGTTAACTCCGTAGGACGTAAGGGTAGCCTCAGGCACGTATCAAAACACACACACCCGCAACAAAATTTATTAAAAGCGATGCTTCCTTTGTGGCAGCTGATGGGGTACAATCTCTTGCCAAGTCGAATGCACAGCAAAAGTACTGATTTCTTAGGTACCGCTTTACAACAAATATAATAAAAATGTTAGGCCGTGCAACCGCATCGTAAACTTTCATATATGTACAGCCTTTGAATGGTTATTTTGTGACTCACCTTTAGTATTGAGCTAAACACTTCAGACGTTTGAATCCTGTTAGTTTTCAAATAATCTATTTTAAATGTTAATTTTACCCGCATACCTTTGTACATATATTTGACTGTTATGTATCTTACGTTTTTATAAGAGTCCTTTGGGATTAGTGCAGCATGTATGTATGTACTGCTAAACTTACTTCTGAGTCATCATTCGATCCTAGCAACTGAGTCATGTATTGGTTGTTGTTCCTTTTTTGCATGTTGCATGTTTAAAACATATGTAATTATAGAAACTTGTGAAAGGGTGAGAGTAAGGGTCACCCCTAGTGACTCTAGAGTATTTGTATTTTATATGTATGGCATGTTAATATGTATGCCTGCAAGCATACACATTTTGCGATATGGACTTTTTATACCCTGTGCCCATTGAAAATGGTCAAAAAGGGTAAATTGGTTTTGTGAAATATATGTAACAGGCAGAAGGAAGCATCTCCGACCCTATAAAATATATGTATTCTTGATCAGTATCAACAGTTGAGTCGATTGAGCCATGTCCGTCTGTTTGAGTCAAAGGATCTCATAGACTGTATGAGCTAGAGACTTTAAATTTGGTATGTAGGTTCCTAGATACCGGGCGCAGATCAAGTTTGTTTTTAAATTTGGATCGGACGACTATATCATACAGCTGTCATAGGAACGATCAGTCGAAAGTCAAGTTTTAGTATGAAAAACGTTTTTATTGTTTGAGATATCTTGACCAAACTGATCCAGTATGTATCTAAAATGGTATCATACATCCTTTCGAAATTTGGTTGAAGTCGGACCACTATATAATATATCTACCATGGGAACGATTAGTCGAAAATAAAGTTTTATTAACAAAAACTTTTTTGTTGTTTGAGATATCATTGGAATAGTATCATACATCCTGACCAAATTTAGTTTGAGATATCTGAACCAAACTCACAGATTGGGATTTTGGTTTTAATCAATTTTCTATATCATATAACGAGCACACTCGACTGTAGCCGCACCTCCTCGCGAGCGAAGAATGCCGGGGGTAGGCGAGCGAAGCGAGCAGGGGGCGGACCCCCCTTGATTAATAATGGTAAGTTAAACTAGGAATTGGATATAAGATTTTATCAAATAGCTTAAGTTTCTAGGGATCAGTATCCAGACTATAAGAGATTACAGAAAACGATGAATAAAATCTACCATCTTTTCAGTTCTTTAATGTTCTCTGTCATATACGCACTTATATTTACTAGTATATGTATGTTTTCTGTCAACAATATTAGTTGTTGTTACAAAACTTTAAGAACACTTGAAGTGACGTCAAAGTGCAACTCATTAAAGTTAAAAGTCGAGCCAGATGCGATGCCGTTAGACATGATTAAGTGCAATGAAAAGAGTGAATGACGGTCCTAAACTTCAACGGAAATAGAAGACAGGGAAAAAAAGAAAGTGTCAACAGCCCTCTAAAGTGTCATTGTGTTTGTCTGAGCTTATCTCCTTGCAGCTGTCAAACACGTCGTCATCGCCTGGAGAGGTTTTCTATGGGATTTCTCGGGTATGTGTGTGTGTGCTTAAGTGTTGCAAAAGTACTCAATTAACAACATCAAATGTGCTTTGCTTTGTTGCTAAACACTTGAGAGCGAAGCCTTAAGGCGCAGATCAAGGATGAAATTAAGCAGAGAACAGGGAAATTGGAATGTTGCCCCCATCGTTTAATTTTACCACAATAATCTACAAAAATAATAAGCAATGTCCTGGGCAATTGCTCTCTTTTCGGCTTTTTCTTATACTTTTTGTCTTCAAGGCCTGAACACATTTATTTTTTTATTTGATTGTCTTCACGAAATAGATAAATTACCCACAGAACTGTATTTTTTTGCGAGAAAGCGGCGCTTATTTAAATAATCGACTGAGGGCAATTAAAACATAAACATTGATTTACATTTCCGAATAAATTGATGTATTTTATATTGTACAAAATTTTAAGTATATTTTTATATTATTATTGCGTATTGTTCTTTTCCTTTAGTAATTTGTTCACAAATGAAATGATAACAAGTGTCCTTTTTGGGATTCAATAAGCCGCGGGTCATTCATTTTATTGCGCTCTACTTATTCTTTTATCAGCTTGACAAATGCAAATTTTTATTATTCTGTTTCCTGTAGGTTTGTTACACAATTTTTTACTCATTCTCAAACTGACGCAAATAGTTTGCCTGAGGCTAGATCAAAGGCAAAACTCAGAAAGAAACAAATAGAAAGAAGATATCAGCATATGCTGCGTTTACAAATGGCTTTATCCAAAGGGAGCAGGCCCTGTAGATATACATAGCAGAGCAGAGCTGGCAGATAAACACACCGCACACTGCTAAAAACAGTGTAGCGAAAACAAAACGCAACAGAACCACAAGGCATCTAGAAAGGACAGGACAGAACAGACAGAATTTACAGCACAAAAAGGACAACAAGAGCAGGAGCAAAAAAAATTTATATACGAGTATACTGACCTGTTCGACAGGACGGTGTGACGTTAGTGTTGTCGACAGTCAACAACCGGTGTCATGAAATGCATCAGCAAAACGCGAAAACGCGAAAACGGTCGAGCAACGAAAAAGTCTAAGAGCTCGCGCATACTATAGCTGAATGCTGAATCCGCTTAGAATATTTTTTTGGCAGAAATTAGAATAATGTAGTTACAGACCTGAAACTTGGTACTCTTTATGGTCAAAGCAAATATAAAGCCTGAGAAGAAATTTGGACCGATCGAGCCACGCCTTTTTCACCGCCCCATATGGGAAAAGAGTAAAATATTTATAAAAAATCTAAATATAAAGCTAAAGACTTGAAATCGTACATGAATCACTTTTATCGGGGAGTCGCTTTGATCATTATCAAGTTTTCTGTTCCTCTATAGAACTTGGACAGTGGAAGTGACTTTCTTACTTACTCTGACTTAAGCGACTGCGTTTCGTACAATATACAAACAAATACAAACGAATAAGGCAGGCAGACTCGGATTGAAAAATTTGGCAACGAACAATCGCCTCGGAGATAACTCTGATAGTCCCAATCTGCCACGAACAGTCGAATGCTTTATTATATATACCCGATACTTAAAAAATATGTAAACAGATTTATTGTACTTGTTGAAATGTGTGTAGGGAGAAATTTGTTTTAGCTACGCTCCCTAAAATTTCAAAATCCATCGTTCCTCGGTTTTAAAGATGAAACTATAGTAATGGTAACTAAGGTTTTAACCCTGTGTCAATTAAAAATGGACAAAAAAAAATATACTGGTTTTATGAAAAATAAATTTTATATTATCACGATAAGCCTGTCCGTCGGTCCTTCTGTTGCGCCTGCTTGAACGTATTTGGCATATAGCTGCCATAGGAACGATCAGTCGAAAATCAAGTTTTAGTACAAAAAACTTTTTTGTTTTTTGAGATATCTTATCCAATCTTAAAGAGTATGCATCCGGGATGGTCCTATATATCCTAAAGCAAATTTGGTTTAAGTCGGACTACTATATCATATAGCTGCCATAAAAAAATGTTGTAAAGGGTGTCTAGTCGGGCTCTTGACCATAGCAGTTTCCGCAAGTTTTTTATATGGTTTTGTGAAATGTATGTAACAGGCGGAGGGAAGCACCTCCGATTCTATAAAGTATATATATTCTTGATCAGTATAAACGGACGAGTCGATTAAGCCAAGTTTTAGTAACGAAATTTTTGTTGTTTGAGATATCTCAACCAAACTAGCATATACATTTAAAGTGGTCTCATATATAATGACCAAATTTGGTTAAAATCGGTCTACTTGTAGCTGCCATAGGAACGATTAGTCGAAAATTTAGTGTTAATAGTATGAATTTTGTTGTCGTTTTGGAGATAGCTCAACCAAACTCATAGATTTGGAATTTACTATTATTTTCAACATTATGATCGATTTTGTTTTAAATCGGTTCACTAGATCATATAGTACATCTAACAATAGTACATAGTAAATCAAACAATTTGTCGAAAATTGAATGCGACATCGAAAAGCCTTCGGCGTGCCTCACGGCGAGCAAATACGTATTAGGCTATCGGAGTGCCAGGGCACAGGGTATATAGCATACTTGAATGTAGCCGTACTTCCCCCTTGTTTATTTTTACTATTGTTATTTTGTTCGCCGTTTTTCTGCTATTCGCCATTACTTGGCCAGGCACAGGAAGCGTCTGTCGTCATATAGGCGCGCCAGCCAGACGCCTAAAAGTATGCTTCGGCGTTTAGTGGGAATATCAGCAAAAACACGCAAAGGGGCCAGCGACAAAACTACTGAACGACAGACGAGGGCTGGCGATGCATGTTGTCGCAGGCTTTTCCATCGCCAGCAACCAAAGTAAACAAAAGAAAAGCGATATTTTTATTTCTCTCTTTTGGCCTCAAAACATTCTTTCACACGAGAAATTGCATGCAGTCGAAACTTTCAGTTGAAAGACCTACTGTGTATGTGTGTGTATGTATCTGTGAGTGTGTGGGAGACTGTTTGCCAAATGTGGCACTTTTTCCAAGAACAGCAATAATCGCTGAAGGTTATTGTGGCAAATTGTGTTTTTGCATGGAAACTTTAAGCAGCTTAAAGATTAGTCCGAAAAGCATCACATACATACACTTTTCTTCACCATTTTCCGAGTGTCGCCATATGCTTATGCATATGGATAAGGTTTTCTTCACTTCGTCAAAGTGACAACAGCCCCTAAAGCTGATTTAAACTTTTGCATTAAGTTAAATAAGATAAAGAAAAATACTTCACAAATGTGACAATTCAGATAATTACCTTTTCTTAAGCTTTTCCATATTGAATAAACTTATTTTATTAAGTTATATTTTAAAAATTAAAAAAATAAATTAACATCTGCAACAGAACTGGTTAAAGCACAGTTTGGTTTGAAGTTGCAGTTGCAACCTGAAAACAAAGCAGGCGCTTTGCATTTTGTAATAATAGCTATTGGGTCAATGACCTCTTGAGTAATATGGATGTGTGTGTATGTGTGCATTCATTGCTTATGGTGACTTAGTTTCATTTTTGGCATGCTTTTAAAATATTCTACTAGTTTTTCGCCAGCTGCCGCTCGCCATTAGATTGCACCGCTTTTATATTTACCTGCAGGTACAGAATAACATATTTAATTGGCGCTGCAGATCAACAACAATTTGTTACAGCCATGTGCTTGATTTTGTATTGAGAGATGTTAACCAGATCTTTAGCCTTAAGTTAACACGTAGGTATAAAATATAAGATGTAACCAAGAGTATTTTTTGGGCTAACGAATGTCAATAATATGCATTGTAGCTTTAAAAAATTTAATTTTAGGTATTAATTGTGACTGCACATATGGCCAACATGAAATCATGAGACATGAGCCCCACAATAATCAGACAAGAATTTATATTTATACATATGTATGTATATAGGTTAAAACTTAACCGAATGATTTACAAAAATTATACTTATTTATAATTCGATAAAAAGAAAATCCGTTTTTAATGAAAATAATAATTTTTCGGATAATTTGGTGCTGACATAGGGTATTATAAAGTCAAGCACTATCGACTGTAATGTTGTCATTTGTTATAAATAGCGTGATGCATAAATCACTCGCAAAGTTAATTTTATTTCACACACAAACAAACTGGGCTATTGATGCATACATACAAACAGGCATGGAAGTATCTACAGCATCTGACCAATTCATTCAATCCATTATGTGTATACCAAGCCAAGTTGCAATAGTTGCCGGCATTTGGCTCTCCCCAGCAAAACAGGTTTATTGTTTATAAACAGCTTGTCGTTGTTGTTGTATTTTTTTGTATGATTATTTTTTTGTTTTTGCCTTTTTGTTATCTTTTTACTTATAAACAAGCTACGTCAGGTGCGTCGCAAAACAAATGACATAATTTGATATTCAAATTCCAAGACAAACAATTTTTAATTTTTAAAGAAAACGAAATTGAATTTCAATTTCAACTACCTGCCTCCAGTCGACGCAATGACTGTCAGTCTGACAATTCGGCTAAGTTGTAGACCGTTTCGCTGCCACAACAATATGCTAATTTTAATATAACTGCGGAAGGTTTTTTGGTGCTGATATCATAGAAAAAGGGAGGGGTCCTCTCTGCCTCTTCGTCTTCTTTTATTTTATTATATATTTTCGAGTTGAAATTTAAATTTTAAGCATTAATAGATTTAAATTTTAGACGCTGAGCTTATAAGTGTTTGTTGTGTGTATACTTATATCTATAGATATGATGTCATGGCGATATTTCAATGGCCAACACATTCCACAGACTTAAGCGATATTGCTGTACATAGTGATCTATTCCCCAGATGTATGCGTACTTATAATTTTTGACATGCCATCATATGTATAATTCTTCAAGTCGGATACTTACAAAACGAATTTATCGAAACTCTCATAACAACGTATACTTTAGACGCAGTATAAGAAATATTTGAGTAAACAGCTTACTAATAAAATTTAAATACAAGTACTGAACACATAGTTTAATAAGCAATATGAATATTCGTTTGCATTCATGTAACATACTTATACATATACATTTACAAATAATAATAATATATACCAAGTTTGCGTGAGAATGTGACTGCAGTAAATGGCTGACTCATTGAATAGCCGTCATCAATTGTATTCTGAGTTCACACAGCACTTACATATGTACATATAAGCCAAGGCAGACGCATTCCACAAAACAGCTGAGGGAAAAATGATTATAATGAAGTTGATGATTCAATAGGCGACGCGACGAGATCTCGCCAGAAGGCTAGATTAAGGCATGAATTTGTAGAGAACTTTTTAAAATGACTACATACCGGTCTCGTTCTATACTAGTACACATAGTTTATGAATGAAAGTTGAGAAAATTGCAAAACTGACTCAGCCAGACTTATGTGCTAAGCACATAAGTATTTGGTTTTTATATTTAATATGTTAACTGCCGAGTGCTTTATCTACAATATACAGTTGAGGCAGAACAAAATTGTGTTTTAAAATCATACATGCGCCTCTTTAAAAAAGTATATGTTTTACTTTTGCTTAGAATAACAGCTGGATATTTATGTATACATATGTATATATATACTTGAATCTATTGGCTAGAGTGGTTTTACTTGTTTATGTTTATATCTTTGGTCTCAAGACTATTTTGTTCAGGTATGGCGCTGAATTTGTGGCCCAAGGCCTGTGCAACTTTTATACAATGTAATTTTGAAGTAGTCGACGATGCCGCATTTTATCTGTTGCGCCAACTAACTGGCAAACTTATGTATATATATTTGTTGATTGAGCTATTTTTCAGCCTGACAACATTTGGTCTCTATTGCTTACTTAACTGCAGACAAGCAAGGCGTGCTGATATAGCACTTTTAGCTACATATAAGTAACATATTTAAAAAACTTAGTGTACTTGTGTGTACTCATATATATTTTTATAGCTGCTTCATATACGCAGCCTTATTTTCTTCAGATTATTTGAGTCGACTAGCTTATAAACTCAAATAGTTGATTCTTAAAACAGATAAAGATTGATAAATGGTAGTCTCATAATTCGCATAGTAAGAAATTATTTGCACATGGCTGGACCGAAATATACAGAAGTGTATAAACATACAGAAATTGTGCAAATTTATTTAGCCTTGATAATTTTAAATACAAATTTAAAGGTGCTCGTCTGACGCAAGACTGGAGAATGGTAAAATATATTTATAACAATCAGAATCACTTCAAGTGCTCAATACCCGTTCGAAAAAATACAAATCGATATTATTCGTTTTAAAATTAATACTAACTATCATTTATTAGTTGTCCTCGCTTACTTAGTTTCTTTTGAGACCGGAATCATGAAGAAGTTCTAATAATATTACATGCCATCCTGAAGTATCATAATTAGCACATGAATAATTAATCTAGAACAGTATCGTGGAGATAGTTCTGGGTTTACTTATCGTTACTCTGTGTGCATTGTCTATTCTGGGATGATATCATATCGAATTGAATTTCCTCAATTCAAACGGAATTCATTTAACTGTGTCTCGTTGCCAAGGGATTTGTTTTTACTACCCTCTGCACTTTACGTTTATACTACCCAATTTTTGTATGTCTTTGCATAGTTATGTCTAGAGTGCGTCTCGGCCCAGAGCTTTCGTACTTCGTTCAGGACTGACTGTCTGACTTAGCGACATTGTGACTCCTGCCAGCTCATAAAAATGTAATAAAATTTTTGTTTACCTTGGTAATAGGAAGTGAAAAGCACACATTTGAATATATTGTATGGAACATATTCTCGTCTTTCTATATTCTTGTTGTTACTGACTTGAGTGGCCCGGCAAGTTTATTTGCCAAACGAGGCAAAAGAACGTGGCTAAAGCAGGCTTTCCAAAAGAAGAAAATATCAGGATAATCACAAATGCTGCAGGAAATTGATTTTTCTCATTTTTTATGGCTTGCCCTTCTCTTCGGCTTGTTGTCACAGAGAATTTATTGATGATTGGTTTGCTCCACGTGCATATTTATCTCAATGCAAGTTTATGTTTCAGCCATGAACAGGGTGGGTCCTTCATAATTGCAGCGTCTTGCATATAAATAATGAAGACATCCTTATTAGTCCCTAATATATTGCGTAGTAAACTTTTTGAAAAAAAACTTCTGTGCTAGCTTACAAGTAATTCTAAGCTATTTCCTTGCCAAGTGTACTTACTTATTTTTCTTTAAATTTTCCTTTCATGTAATATACTAAAACAGTTCTTGTTTAAAATTATTCGGGCAGTTCTATCGTTGCCTCAGTTAGAATTCTTAATATTCGACAATGATAATCTGCCATCTCTGGCGCATAAAAATGTATGCAGCAAATTTAGTGCGCGATCAGCCGTAACTAACTCTCCAGAGTGATATACTCATGATCTTCTACCTTTAACACTTGTCCTATTTTTAGTATTTTAAAAAAGTTCTCGAACGTGGGCTCTGTTGCTCTCCTAGTGCTAATACGGGTCTAATACAACGTATTAATTTATTTAAATTCTGCCACACTAAAGAGATACCCATACCTACATGTATGCATCCTTGCTCATCCTTGATGTGTACGTATGTATGTATATCGTGGCACACAGCAAGAGCTAAAGCGATTACAACGTTCAATGACACGGTAAAGTGCGCGCTGTGGAAACGTTTTGCAACCCGTGTGACAACGTCTCCACATGTGTCTGGCTGGTTATGGTTTGGTTATTCTTTGGTTCTGGGTTGGTTCTGGTTCTGTCTCTTCCGTGCACTGTTCACTGCTTTGCTATCTATGCCCCGATGATAAGAGCAGCCATCATAACACAGCGAACTCTAAGGGGGTAGTCAGGGAGCCTTGACAGCCAGAAGCAGCAGCATCGACTTCCCTTCATACCTTTCTAAAAGCTTCTAATGCATGTAATGTCAGCTCACGTCAGTTTCCGTTAAGCTTTCTTGGCGTTCTAAGGTTTATAACTATATAGCCTTTTTTCCCAGCTCATAGCGCCTGAAACTTTAAATTTCTACCAACTGTATGTCTCAACCCAAACGGATTGTCTATTGGGTTTAAGAATTTCCAAATTCTAAATTTCTTTCCTTCAAATATGTGTACATGAAGTGAATTTAAGAATACTGACTTTGAAAGAAAATAAATTTTACTAAAAAAATTAAGAATATTTTAAATAAGCTTAATTTGTTTCTGGAAAGAAGGAATTAGGTTTTGCACTTACTTAATTATTAAAAAAACCGTAAAAATGTCATACTGAACGATGTGTATAATAAAAACAGTGATGCCCAGCAACTTTGCCTTTATTCAACCTTAGGTTAGCCACAGTGACACTACCTGACGTTATTTACCCGAGCGTACTATACTTTTGATAAAAAACAGTCCATAGTCGAATGCTTTGCGCAGTTACATTTTTTTAAGCTCATCTTCTTTCCTCGTCCTTGACTTGTTGTAAAGGCCATTCTTCATTTGACTTTCAAATAATAAAGTAGATTTTTGGGCATTGAAGCCGCATGAAAATGGCAGCTGAAAAATTTGTGGGTTATTTGTTGAAAATACATTTTCCACATTTTATTTTTGAGTCTCATTACCGGTTTTTTATTTCATGTATTTCATGGTTTTCGTACTAGCTTTTATATTCTACGTCAAAAATACGGGCTTCGTGTTTTTGCCATTTGCTACGACACAAGTTCAAGTTTTGTTCTTTGTTTGTCCTCCGCAGTGCAAAAATACCAATTTTATGCATGAGAAAATATTTAAAATAAGTATAAAAATATTTAATTTAAATGTAAATTATTGTGTGTGCCTTCGGTAGGCTTGTCATATGCCACAGGTTAGAGATGGAATGAGTTCCTGTGCTCATTTATACATTTATTTTATTTCTATATCGCTAAAGCTAGTTAAGAATCATGAGCCATGCCCCTGTATGAGGCTGTCGGAAATGATTGAAGGAGATAGGCACCATGGTGATCACCATGTCTGCTGTCTTTTGCCTGTGTATATCATTTGTCATCAAATTAGAAACAGTAATTTTTTTTTTTTTGGGTGCCTTGTCCTTGTTGTTGTCCCTGTACAAATAAGTTGGTGAATTTTGTATGCATCAGAATGATGCTAGACGGAGTAACATTCAGCACATCTAACTCAACCTACACCTAGTCCCACACCGGTGCTCGTTGCTGTATTTGCTTACTATGTGGTTGTCTGCTTTACCTGACGACAGTGGCGACCCAGAAAATTTAAATTGATGCGAGCCGTGAGATTTTTCACGCCGCATTGTCAAGTATGTTGATTCGATGCGGTGTGGGGAAGGTGCTATGTGTACGCCCTTTAGGAGGCACTTGCACTTCCATTTTCACGTATCCATATACTCATGTCCCACAAACCCATTTCAAGTGCGATTTCATGCTTCGACAGTAGTTCCTTCAACAGTATCATAATTGCAAACTGCGTTATTATTACAGAATTATGATCGTTGTTATTATTATTTTCTGCACTTGAATATGTGAATCAAAAGAGGAACGCGAGCTAAGGGGGAATAAAATTTCCGCTTCTGTGGCTTCGAAATGATAATTATAGAAATATTTACAGGCTATCTGTAGTGTCTGAGTCTGTGATGTTTACCACCTAAGAGTTCTTCTGATCTGGGAGTACTTATATGACGCTGGTAGTTTCCCGACTGCACGCAAAGAGTACAAATTGTATGGGTAATTGCATTGTTCTGGTCTTTTGTCATCTTCAACAGCAGCAGCTGTCCACTTGTATCGTGCGTTGTTAATAACTTAAGGCTCGCGGACACTATAGCTGAAAGCGGACCAGATACTGAAATTAAGTTTTCGCTCAGATTTGTATTCTGCCAGCATGTGATGAAGAAGGTCAAGATATAAGTTAATCCGAAAGCCTATTATTCAGCTTTCAGCGCCGCATTCAGCTTTAGTGTGCGTGAGCCCTTATTGCATCTCAAGTGCATCATCTTTGGATGTGGTGCTCGTTAAGAAGGATATCCGTTCATTCGCTGTAGCTTATTCATTATGTATTTCGATCTACTGTTTTTCTGTTTCCATTGGCATGCGGATATCACAATTACGATTCGCTTTATTATGCAGAACAATTTTATTTCCTTTGCGTGTCTGTGCTGTGTATGTGCTTTCAATTTCATTGAGACAGTCATCTCAAGTGTCCATTGTATTTTTTTTCAAATTCCTTACTGCTACTAAATTGTTGAGA
Organism: Drosophila rellima; assembly: GCA_035043635.1. Classification (NCBI taxonomy): domain Eukaryota; kingdom Metazoa; phylum Arthropoda; class Insecta; order Diptera; family Drosophilidae; genus Drosophila; species Drosophila rellima. Next base: position 6,511,093 of record JAWNMV010000143.1, on the reverse strand, counting down.
GAATAATTTTCTTGGGTAATAAAATATATAAACGTTTTCCGAATTTCAATTAAAATAAAAGTTCCGATAAATATTCATATTTCTCACATAATATATATTTATAAAAAGTTTGCAGTATGCCTATGTGGCAGTTGTTTCCTGATGGAACAACATTGCTGAGATATTTATTTAATAAAATGTGCGAGTTCGGATTTTGCTTTTTGCTACAATATTTGATATTAAATTTAATTTACGAGTATCCACAATCATACTGCCTACCAAATTTATCATCATATTTTGTATATGTTTGCGCGGCACCGCAAATATTTTAACATTTTGAATGCCAAAGTAAATGGCTTCTAATGTAAATACATTTTGGAAATACATATTTGTTATGTTGGGCGGATGTCATGGACGAGTGGAAAAGTATATTCATACCCTGTACTGTACCTTAAAATAAGTATTTTTTGTTTAAAGACAACATTAAATTAGTTTTAAACAGTTTTAAATACCCAGTATATCTTAGCAGTTATTTAACAAAGGATCTTTTTACTTTACCCAGTTATGTGAGGGGTATCTCAGAAATTTGTATAGGGTATCTCGTACTTGAGCATTGGTAATTGTAGAGTACCCACTTCTTATATATTGAGCGGCTGTCGGTTCACTTGACTGAAAACATTACTTGGTATTGCATTGAATGCATTTTGCTTGCATGCCATAAACGCTTTGACGCCATCGATCAACACACAGCATTGTTGAGTACTATAGCGTTAAGACTCATATTTTATTTGTATCTGTATCTTTTACTGTCTGTATCTGTCTGTTGCCTGCTGTCTATCTGTCGTAGTAAAGAGATGCAACTCCTGTCTGATTGATGGCTGGTGTGGATTCCTTCCGCCCTTTAAGGCTTGCCACGATTCACTTTGCATCTTAAGTGCTTTTCGATTTGCGATCTGACTCGCAGACTTATCTGCGATGCTCCCATTACATAATTTACATTAAAATTTTACAATATTAATTGTTTTTGCATTTCTGGGTGTGTAATCCTATTTGTAAGCACAGCGCATTATTAATTATTAAAGTATAGGCAATTTGGTAAAATTGCCAAAGCGAACGGAAATGTACATAAATAAGTATTATTATTTTATTATCTTTATTTTTTATTCAAATTTAAAGTTGTCAACATTTTTTTTATACTTTGAAAACGTACGAGAATATATTTTGATTATGGTTAAATGTTTAATCAGCGTGTATAAGAGTCCAGTCTTCTCTACTTGGCTTTAAGTTTGCCTATACTAAAGGGGAGGGTTTAAAATTTTAAAATTCCAAACGCCTACAATGAGGGTCGTGGAACTGACAAAACAATATATAAATAAAACTAAACGAAGCATAGGCAGTTGCAGTCGTAGCTATTCATCATATAGCTATATGTGTGTGTATACGAGTATATCTTGATGAACAGACAGAGCCAAGCCATTGTGTTGGTTGCTTTTTTGACTCGGCCCCTGTTTAATTTAAATGTTCTCTGCTTAAATGTCGTTGGAAGAGTGGGCAACAAGCAGGGAAGTTGGCCAGCCGATATGGCAGCTTAAATACGTGCCTGGTCCAAGGCTTACACCTAAGTATATATATAAAGCCACTGGCGCTGCCAATTGTCAGTCAGTCAGTCGAAGGGACTGTCAGACTGCCGTCAAGAGAAAGAGACAGACCGACAGACGGACAACAACTTGCCGCAAGCCAGAAATCATGTTTGGAATGCTTAAATGAGTCGTGAAGTGGCAGCCAAGTGCTGCGTGGATGGTGTGTATACACTATTTAGTATACGTAGTGTGTGGCAGCATTAGACAGTCTTATTTTGTTTTTCTATATTTCTCTCTATGCGTAGGTGTTCTCTCTACGTGTAATAGTAGCCGCAGCGGTCTATAAAGTTGAACGAACCTCAACCATTTCTATTCATTTCAATTCATCAATACAGCAATTTTAAATTATTATTAATTTTATTGTCAATCGGTTTTTTTTTTGCTTTTATTTGATTATCATGTGCGACTTGAGATTTGCATATTTATTGGGTAGCGTGGTATCTCCTCAGTACATAAGTTACAATTATGGCCAGGCATTCAATTATGACCGCATTTTATGGCAACCGCAGCAACATGTAGTACATATTGGAATTTTTCAATTGCTTGCCGAGTTTTTTAGCTTTGTTGAATTGTTCAAACTGAATAACTTAACAGAGGCAACAGAAAAACATGTCATATTTAATATACTGCAGCTCGCCAAAAATGAGATAAAGGTGTTTGTAAGTAATATCAATAACTTACCTTTAATTAAGTGATAATTATTCAATAAGATTTTAAAATGGCATCTAAAGATCCTTTTTAAATAACAATGTTTGCGCAGCTCATAAATCATTCTTCAGACTTTGTTTCTGTATGCCGCACTATAAAATCATTGTTAAATATTTTCGCAAAATATTATTTTTAAAATATCAAAATTATAATTACATTTTGCATTAAAGAACGCTCGTTTGTACTAAATTTTTTATGGAGCAAAATTAATAATTTCTGTTAACTTTTTTATTTTCAGGTGTGTGTGACTAAATAACTTGGAAGTAAAATAAAAGAGGACATTCCACATTAAATTTCATTGCGTTAATTTTTTGAGTATTTGATTTATATATATCACATAACATGGATAAAATCCTCGAACAATGTGTATGAACAATTATTTTTTTTTTTGATATTAAATTGTTTTCTGTGTTTTTCCAGGTTTTTTTTTAAGCAGGTGTATGTAACAGTTATAACATATCAGGGTTGGAATCGAACCTCGAGAACTGAATGGTCTAATTATGGCAGGTCGGCGACGTTAACTAGAAAGCCACGGGACCACAAAAATTTCGATTAATTTTCACATTGTCCAATCAAAATTCGATACATGCAACATACTATACATAGTGTAGAAAGACAAAATTCAGTTTGTAAGGGTATTGGATTTACCCGAGTTAAATTTTTTTTTGTTCTTGCTTTAGGTTTTTAAATTTTTTCTTCTTGCTATAGTTGAGCCTAAGGAAAGTTGGGACATTACAAAGATGATACTTTAGTTGAGTTGTGAGTCCCACTCGTTTGTAGCGTATACGATGTTTGCACCCATTGCTGCTAATATAAAATTCGATGCGAGACATACAGACATAGACGTAAACACACTCCAAAAAAAATTCCTCTTCGTCATGTACAAAAGCAACAAACCGAACGAAAAGTTGTAGTAAAGCCTTTACAACGATTACGGCTGCCTGCAGCAGCAACTGCAGCAGCCACAACAAATACAGTTGCAACAACAGTAGCAGTAGCAGCTACAACAATGATGAGAACTAGTACAACAACAACAAGAATCAACAGTCGAGCAGCCAACTGGCAGCGGTTCCAACTTTTCAAATAAACTTTATGCGGCTGTGATCCGCGCAGGCCTGTAGTCGCACATCAGGACTCCTGTCTCCCTCCTCCTCACCACTTCGTTTCTTATTTTGTGCTCGATTGTGCGTTCATTGCACCCAAAAACATTGGTACAGTTACTGGTCTGTTCTGCACATTGCTTATTGCCGCAGGATATTAAACATGAAGCATACCCGCCATTGTTGATTACGCATACGGCAATACTATATGCTAATTACTATTTACCACTGTAGGGAGGAGATCTTTGAAAGCTACATGTGATTAATAAGCTGTTGAAATACCTACATGACTTAAAGTAATATTGGTTTTGGCGGCAGTTGCTTCCCCTTTATCTTATAACAATGGGCCTTGAAAACTGGTGCGTGTGTAAGAGTACTATAATAACAAAGACTGTGTGCAGAAATTAATTAAAGATGGACACTGTTTCAATACTTTAAAATCTATGAAGTACATTAACAAATGTTTTAAGATTTTAAAAACTAATGCCCCGCTCGACAATCAATTTAAAGTGATCGATTTAGACTTGCTTTCATTCCATTTTATTTGCATAGGTTGATAAAAAAAAAAAACAAAAAAGAAAAAAAAAGTAAAGCTTAAAGAGAAAATGAAGAGTTAGACAAAAACCGCAATGGTCACCTAAATAGCAGGTTGGGCTCATCTTTAAGAACATATGTATATCGTTATTGTAATCCAATACAGCTTATCGCATTGTTTTGAATAAACTTTTTTTTTGTGTCATTATACACTTTAAAGACAGTTAAAAATCCCTTTAAATGCAAAATGCACCGAACTAAGAACCACATTTTGATATAAAGGCATTCACAGCCGCATTCTAGCCGCATCCTAGCCACATACTCTGTACAGTAGTACAACAGACAAAGCCGTGAAAACGGCATAGACCAACTACCTGCCCAGTCTGTTTTTCTGTTCCTCTTTATATTTCATTCCTATGTATCTGACTCGCAGACGCTCAGTGTGTTTGTCTGGGGTCTGCATGTGAATGTACGGCAGAGGCGTATGCCTTGAAGAGTTTTGCAGTGTTTTCTGAAGCAAACACACACACAGTCAGCCCACCCCCATTGTACTCACTGCATACAAATGTGCATGTTTGTACCCATGGCAAATCCCTGCGCTCTAAAAAATTTATAAGTACGTTGCACATATGCATACATACAAATTTACATGCATACGTGTAACATACATACATACAGTGAGTGTGCATGGCATGTTTCCTCTTTGCATTTGCGAAAACTTTTGTAAAATGACAAAAATATGCCCATTAAAATGAGCAAATGTTGGAATTTATGTACATTAGAAAAGCCGGCATATACACAGAGAGAGAGGGAAAGAGAGAGAAAGATAGAGAGAGAAGCATATTTCTCATAAGGGATGCTCTTTTATTTGCCTTTAGAAGGAGGCGGAGGTTGAGGTGCTAAAGCTTTTACGCTGCGCTTTTTTGCAGTTCTACGCCATTGCCTATTCAACCAAAACTCATTCATCACATTCTGCCTGTGTGACTGCAAAGAGTGCAAGAGAAGGACTAAAAAGAAAGACAGAGTAAAATGGAGATCTGTATTTATTAGGCCTGTGCATTTGTCAGTCATAGAATAAGCTATTAGCGTGGCCTTAATCAGATTAGACGGCTTCTTTAATGCCTAGTAATTTCGAAGCTCAGTCGAGTTCGATGAGCTGCTTGGCCACAAAAACTTTAATCCAACCTCCTTTCGTAGTTGGATAAAGTTTTCTGGCACTATGAAGTGACCATAGTAAAAAACATTCCCAATTTTAATAAGTACAAATAAATTTAGATATAACTCATGGTACATTTAACTGAGTCTCGTTTCCAAACAGACATACAATTTGGAAATCTCACAGCCTCGAACGACGATATTGAATGCCAAGTAAACATAATATATAATTAAGTCCTATTCAATATCTAGTTAACCCATTAAGAGCCAAGGGTGTTGCGCAATATTGCCAAGGATGGTAAAAAAAAAAAATTTAAAAAAAAAAACTACAACAATTGTTGTTGTTGCTTTTTTATGCATATGCTGCTGCTCTGCACAGACCACTATATCATATAGCTATCATAGGAACGATCGGTCGAAAATCAAGTTTTAGTACGCAAAACTTTTTTGTTAACAAATTTGGTTAAGAGCGAATCACTATATCATATAGGAACGGTCAGTCGAAAATGAAGATTTAGGTTGAAATTAGTTGTTGTTTTTAGAGATAACTTAACCAAACTTACAAATTGGGAATTTGGTTTAAATCTTTCGGTTCACTATATCATATAGATGTATGACGAACAATTAGTCGAAAATCTAATGCCGCATCAGCAAACCTTCGGAGTGCCTAACTGCGTGCAAATACTCATGCGTGGCAATTTTGATACCAAATCAATATTTGTATTATAAAATATAACATTCCTTTTGAAAATCTTTCAAGATATGACAAATCCATTCAAATTAAACGAATACCATGTAAATACTATAAATAAGGAAGCCTTTTGCAGTTTTTGGCATAAATCTTAAAGAAACTAACCGAAATTTAGTGCAAAAGTACTTTTTCACCCTAGTTTTATCACTTGGAGTCGATTTAAAGAAATAATTTGAGATTTAAAATTTTTGAAAATTTTTATAAATGTAAAGGGGTAACTATGTAAAATTTCCGAAAAAATGAATTTTTCACAATCATCCAAATTTGATACCAAATCAATATTTGTATAATAATATGGTCAAAAAAACATCCCTTTTGAAAATCTATCAAGATTTGACAAATCCATTCAAATTAAAAGAATCCCATATATATACAATAAAAAAGAGAACATTTTGCAGTTTTTGGTATAAATCTTAAAGAAACTAACCGAAATTTAGTGCAAAAGTACTTTTTTACCCTAATTTTATCACCTGGAGTCGATTTAAAGCATAAATTTAAGATTTAAAATTTTTGAAAATTTTCGAAAAATGTAAAGGGGTAACTATGTAAAATCTCCGAAAAAAAGGAATTTTTCACAATCATCCAATTTTGATACCAGATCAATATTTGTATAATAAAATGGTAAAAAAAACATCCCTTTTGAAAATCTATCAAGATTTGACAAATCCATTCAAATTAAAAGAATACCATGTAAGTATTATACATAAGGGAACATTTTGCAGTTTTTGTCACAAATCTTAAGGAAACTAACCGAAATTTAGTGCAAAAGTACTTTTTTACCCTAATTTTATCATATGTAGTCGAATAAAAGATAAATTGAAGATTTAACATTTTTGAAAATTTTCGAAAAAAGTAAAGGGGTAACTATGTAAAATTTCCGAAAAAAATGAATTTTTCACAATCATTCAATTTTGATACCAAATCAATATTTGAATAATAAAATGCTCAAAAAACATCCCTTTTGAAAATCTATCAAGATTAGACAAATCCATTCAGATTAAAAGAATACCATGTAAATAATATAAATAAGGGAACCTTTTGCAGTTTTTGGCATAAATCTTAAAGAAACTAACCGAAATTTAGTGCAAAAGTACTTTTTTTACCCTGTGCCCATTGAAAATGGTCAAAAAGGGTTATTATGAAAAACTTTTTTGTTGTTTGAGATATCTCAACAAAACTGACAGAATACGCATTCGGGATGGTATCATACATCCTGACAAAATTTGTTTGGAATCAGACCACTATATCATATAGCTATTATAAGAACGATAGGTCGAAATCAATTTTTATCACGCAGAACTTTTTTGTTTTTAGAGATAACTCAACCAAACTCACAGATTGGGAATTTGGTTTAAATTTTTCGGTTCACTAGATCATATAGATGTATGACGAACAATGAGTCGAAAATCTAATGCCGCATCAGCAAACCTTCGGAGTGCCAGGGTACAGGGTATCCTACAGTCGAGCACACTCGTTTTAATTGAATTTTTTAATACAAATCGAAATATCTAAGAGAAAGCTAACCATTTTCTTTATTGAGCAGCTTAAAGTTACAGAGAAACACAAGAGAAAGTTATAAATTCTTTGTGAAAATATTATTTTCAACTAAAGTTTACGAGTGTATTGTTTACAAAAGGAGAACTCTTTCTACGACAACATCTTTTTATATGTGGAAATATTTCCACACTTTTGTCCATTTGTTTGAAAATTCGAGTGGCTAGTTGATGGGATGTTTTATATGTAGTTGTTGTTGTTCCTTATAATCGATTATCATTGCAGCTTATTCCTTTAACTAATATATGTATGTCAGTCATACTCGTATAAATTGAAACTTTTAATGTGATAATTAGCACTTCAAAGTGCACTGCCAGCATGCAACTTAAAGTAATTCTGTGGATTTTTCTGTTTGCCACTTAGATCGTTTGCCATTTTGTTGTTGCAGCATGAATTAATTGCCAATTAAAAACTTATCATTTTATCGAATTTCCTTAAACAGAATTTTATCTTAGAGCATCTTAATGCAGGTATTTCTGGAGTTTTTGTCTAAGTATCTTAATTAGTTTTGTTACTCTGTCTAAAGCAGTTGACAGTTATCCGACTCTGTGTGTATTCATAAAATTGACATTAATAATGCAAACCTCAGCTACATCTTGATTGTCAGGTGAATAAATCAAAATCAAGCTGTGAAGTCAAGTGAAACAAAAGACAGCAACAACAACATTAACAGGCCTCACTTAATGAAAACGATTTAAGTTGGTTTTGTACAATTTATTACTTTTAGCCAAAGTCAGTTGTTAGTAGACCAATTCAGACATAAATAAATCCCTGCTCAATGATTGCTTGTGAAAAAGGTCGCAGCTGGGTTGGATGTTGTCTGTCAAAAAGCTGTCAAGAGTCCATTTTGAGAAGCGCTTCCACGCAACCCAGTTGTTCCTATTTGCCTTCCAAGGTTATTGGCAAGTGTTGTCTGGAGCTTTTTTGCGGTCTATGCATATCATTGCAATTATATATTTACGATTTCTTAAACATATAATGAAAGTCCAGAGTCTGATGCTTAAAAGCTTACCTAAATTCTGATTCTACAACTCCTGTTTCATTTTTGTAGCATACTTTCTAGCGCATATGGATTCTTTTCTACTTTTTATTCCCTGTGGCCATTGAAATTGGTCAAAAAGGGTATAATGGTTTTGTGAAATGTATGTAACAGGCAGAAGGAAGCATCTCCGACCCTATATTCTTGATCAGTAACAACATCATTTTTTACAAAAAAAATAAACGCATCAGAATCAATTTCAAACTTTTGTTTTACAGCAATTCGGGTACCAGGAGTTGCTTAAAAATTTAAGCTTGATAATTAAAATTTTGAACAACATCGGTATCAACAAAAACATCGGATATCATCGAGAAATATCGTCAAAAAAAACATCGATGCTCGATGCATCGATGTTTTTTTACATCAGTTTTTTGACCAAATTCGATCAGGTGTAAGAGAAAGTCCCAAACATACAATCTGTTGAGATATCTTAAGAAACAAATAAGTTTTTCATACTAAGCAATTCTATGAACTTTGACCCCGCATTTGACCCACTTACAGGTAGATTTTCGCAAAGCCCCGAATTTCTTACAATATTTACAAAATCAAAGCAAATGCAAGTGCTTTGCTCAAACAGTAAAATGGCAGTTGCCTTATTGACATCTTAATCATAAGTGACAACATTTCGAAAGCCCTTAAGCAGTTTTTTTCATTACATGCAAGCAGGCATAAAAGGACTTCCTCTCTACTTTCTACATTACATTTTTGTTTGTGCTTCTGCTGCTTGCGGCGAGTTTTGTTAAAATTGTTTGGGCCCTAACAAACTATAGAACATCGTTTGCCAGGGAGGCAAAATCATGGCTTAAGAGTCTGTAAAAGTAGCGAGAACCCGTACTGTAATCCAATTCATGAACTTGCGCTAGTGAAAAGTTCCCGGGGAGGTAAAAAAGAAATCGCAGCCAACTGTCTGCGCAAATTTGGCGTAAATTTAATTTTCAAATAAACTGCAATGCGCCAGAAGGCTTTCCCGCCTTTTCAAAATGGAGTCTCTGTGAAAAAATATGCAGGGTTACGGTTTGTAAAAATATCGCATGTTATCATTGTTATCATTTTCAGGGTAGCAGATGAGAATGGTCAAAGTAAAAGAAATTTTGGTTAGTGCTTGATGTTTTTGAGTGTGTGTGTGTGTGAACTGCAAGTCTGAAACTTCAAAGGCAAAAAGTTTTGCTGATGGGCAGCCGGTTGCCGGCTGCCGTTGAAGCAGCTTGTTGATTAACTTCCGGTTGGCTTGCTAATCCAATGCTGAGTGCCTCCATCGGTAACAACATTTAACGAGCAATTATCGCAACCAGAGCAACAATACAAACAAAATATCAACAACAACAAGCTATTAAGCAATTCATAGGCCACGCACGCGTGCACAACACAAAACAATAAAGACAGCAAACATAAAACAAATTGGCGCATTTTTACTAACCCAAAAATCAAGGTGAGCCTTGCTAATTTGTAACTCATTTTGAGCACAAATTAACTGTCCAGGAGTTGCTATGGCGATGTTCTAGCCAAACCTTAAGGGCTTGCGCACACTATAGCTGAAAGCTGGGTTATTAACTGATTTAAAATTATTGCTAGGCTAAGCTCTAAATATACTCAAATATATTTTCGGCAATATATTTTGGGGCAGCAAGGAAATATAGTTAAAATGATTTTTTTTTTTTTTCCTTTTAACGCATTTAAAAAATTAAATCATATAGTGCAAGTTGGTAGATACATATATGTATGATAGCTGCCATAGAAACGATTGGTCGATAGTTAAGGATTAATATTAAAATTATTGCCCTTTCTAGAGATATCTTAATCGAACTTGCTGCGTTTTGCCTAGGTTCAGGGTGTCTTACTGTCGAGTGCACTCGACTGTTCCACTTGTTATTGTTGATTTACCAGTTAGATGTATTGCATATTTGATGCGATGCTACAAATTGCCTGCATGCCACAAACAAACCCCGAAATTACCGTTTGTGCAATTTAATTTTGAGCCAAATTTATTTTCCTATTATTATGTGCAAAATTTTGAAAAGAAATAAATTCTTTTGAGGCTCTTTGATTGCTTGCAATTCAGCAGAGAATCTGTAGACTAGCATGCACATAGCTTATAAAATTTCAAATGAAAATCTAAATAGCAATGGTTGCAGAATGTAATACAGTAACTATTTAATATGTAAATTATTAAATAAATTTGAATGCAACACCGGGGAAGATTTTTTAAAATTGTTTTCACTTCCAAACAATATAAATAATTTTATCAGATATTTTAAGTCAGCTTTTATTTCATCAACATTTCTTTCGAAGCTTTTAATACCTTTAATTTACAACAAATCATTTACAATAACTTGCACATGGCACATCAAGAAGAATAAATTACTGGCACATATTGTAACCAACAAAGCACACACAATCAACACACCAACCAACAACAAACGTTAGCCATATGTAGAAAAATGTTGCTGAAAACAATGTCAATAATTGAGAGAATGAATAAATGGGCAAGCAATCTGCACAGCTGGCGCTCTTTTCATTTACAAAGACCCTTAATATCCTAAGAACCCGTATGGGGTTAACAACTGGGCTGAAGCCTTGATGGATATAAGAGCACTGCGGAAAATAAATCATTGATCTTTGATAATGTACGAGTTTTTAAAGACAATAAATAACAACTTGTTCAATAGAATTGTCGGAAATACAAATGAAAGTGTCATCATATGAAATGATTCAAGTCGGCTTCTTAACTGTTTAGAAATCTACTCACATTCACTTAATATTTAAACCTATGTTTAGTCAGTAACTTTTCCTAAACTTACTATAGATTTAAAAATATGCCACTAAGCAAGAATTGGAGTCCGTGTAATTTTGCTTGCACGTCCGCAACATAAACTTGAAGCGTGTCGCACTTATGTAGGGACAAGTTTACATTTACGTTGGTAAATCTCTCAGCTCAAAGTACGTGAGCCACATACATGTGCTTTATGTAGGGCAGCGAAAATGATGTGGCATCCATTCATTGCGTTTTTCGCATCCCTTACTTTTCAACAAATGTGTTTTATAAATTCATGTTTTTTTCTAGTATCACAGTCATAATTACAGTTAACAAATATCACGCATACGTAACACTAACAAGCGGACAAGCGAAAGCAATTTGGACAGGCTGCTGCTTTTATATGAGTTGATGAAATTGGAATACGTCCAAAATGAAAATAAAATTCAACAATTTGAGGTTGTTTCTATACTAAAAGATGGCATGATCAGTAGGAGAAGATGATCTGCAAGTGAGGGAAGCTATTTGATAAAAACGTTATGTATTCTTGTTTCGTGTTTATACTTATTGTGATAGTGTGAGCAATTTGCGATTTCACTGACTTTATTTTTAAAACTGAGTGAAAGTTTCGTAAACTACCCCAATTTTCTTTTAGTTGTTGTTTAAAATAATGCTAGAAATAGAGGAAACGTTGTGCTGTCAGTTTAATTATGGAATATCCTGGATTCTGGACTATGATATAAAAAAAGATATTACCCATATTAACCTTCTGAAAATGCATAATTGTGTTTTGAAGTACAAAGTATACAAATGGCTCACATTCCATATTAGTGCTTCCTGGTGCATAGAATTTGATGTGATTTGAGTAATTTGTTTGTACTAAAATACTTCTATCCCAATGAACAAATCAAAAACGGCGTTATATTTTGTGTCAACTATGAATAGGTGTTGTTAAGAGCAACCATGACAACAAATACACGTACAAATGAGTCCGGTACGATAGACACTTTTATGGTTATTACCTTTTTACCATGTTGTTGGCATTAGAGAAAATTTCATTGTTAGCACGAAACTCACCTACTGTTTATGCATCTGCTGTGCCTTTGTTTTTGTTACTGTGACTAAAGTTGTTACTTTTGTTGTTGTTGGTTTGCGACGACTTCACATGCAGGCGAGTGCCAAAAATTTGTACAATTTTCAACCGATGCGACCCCAGTGTTTTCCATGTGCAGCGATGTGAATGCCATATAAATTAAGTGCGGCGACAACTTCAGAAACAACAAAAACAAAACCAACTGCCGCATGACAGCGGTGCAACGCAAAAAGGTAATTTTGCGAGTGGAACATTTTGGCACCAGCAACAATAACGCAGAAATGGCAAACAACAATTACAACAAATGCTGGCGTCGGTTTTGTGGCAACAGCAAACATTTGACAATTGCTGAGAGTGTGACGGGGGAGGCAAGTTTAAAGACTCTTGAGCCAGACCAGATGACAATTAGTTTCGTTAGAGAATCATTTTTTAACGATGCTGGTTGCATACGCGCTTTTAATATTCTGTTTATAGGTCTTTCCTTTTCAATTTTGGCCAAAGAGCTGCTACCATTCAATGCCAATTCGTTGACTTCCGTTTCATTGACGTGAAACTTGGTTCGGATTCGGACTGGGTCTGTAATTGCTAATATCCGCTTTTAATTAAGCAACTTCCTTTTTTAACATTGTGGTGTGGACTGTTAGGTCAGTGGATTGGGTTCTCAGTTTTCTTTTAGCTCTGGGCTTTGGGATTTCTTCCGGTTTTTTCTTTTTTTTTTTGCCGTTTTTTCACTTTTTTTCATCTTTTTATGTAAATATATAAATGTTTTATGTGTTTTGACCTCCTTTGGACTCTGTCTCTACATAACAAATAATAAATATTGCGATGTAAACTCAAAGCTCTCACCGAAAATATTTTATATTTATGTGAGCTTTTACATAATAACCCAGCTTAAATTATTAAATACACATGTAACAGCATGTTATTTAGTGAACTAAAAATGGTATTGATCGCTCTTAAGCCCCAGAAAGTAGGCTCAATGCCGTATGTGCAATTGCGTTTTAATTTTCATGAATTTTTTCTATGAAAACTACGAAACTTAAAGAATGTACATTGAAAACCTTTCATTAATTTTTTTTATTGAAAAATATTACATAATTAAGTTACAAAATGGCCGCCGTTGTGGCGAACAGGATCATCCGAAATAAAAAAAGTCGATGGATTTAGATAAATAAAACATTAACTAGTGTTTGATTGAAGGATTTAAAAAAATCAATAAGATCGGTTTAGTAGTTTTTGGGTAATTTTGGGCACCGACTTCAAAAATGAAAATTTCGAGAAAAACTCGTTCAAAGTTTCAATTTCGGCCGTCAAATTTAAGGACGTATTGTTAAAAACTTATACTTAAAAACATTTTATTTTTTCAAAGTTACAAGTGGGGGTAACCTCTTAATAGCAGATACCATAACATCCAGCATATCAAGGATCATCTTCATTTGCTAGTAGCTGCTACTAATCGGCTTCTACAATGCTAGTCACATTTTGTATCAATGGTATCCATCCAAACACACACAATCAAACATTGTTATTGTGTACGTAGCAGCCAAACACGAAGTCCGCATTGAAAATTTAAATGTGTAAAAACACTGAAAGAACTAAATGAAAGCGAATTTAAAGTGTCGCATTGTTACTTTTGGCGACATAACGAGAGCAAAGAATTAGTTGCAGTGTATGAATAAAATCATGCGCTGTAAACTCTCTCTTCATTGATCGCATCAAAGCGGCTGATCTTATTTATACTGTTCGACTCCCTCTCAAGAAACAGCCGAATACACAAGTTGAGAGAGGAGATACAGACAAACGCGCGATGCGTTGAATAAACGTATTGCCTCTCTCTTTGCGGTTTTCAACTGCGACGCAAGCTGAATTTATAGCTTAATACCTTAACCATTTTTAGTTTATACAATACTTACTCAAATACGCATTTAACTAAACTGAGCACACGGCTCGAACGCAGCAATATAACTTCAAGTTCACTGACCGTTAGCACATCTCTCTTGTTCATTCAATATTAGCAGTTGCATTTGCTTTTCTGTTTCTGTTTTGGTTTCACGAAACTTTCTATGGCTTCGTTTTCATAATCTTGGATTTAAAGCTTTGATTAAATGACTAGCCGGAGCCACACATACATCTGGAAAACTGCAAGATGATACTTTTAAAGCACTCATCTGTTCAGTCTGCGTACCAGGACAGGTAAACAGGTAAATCTCACTTTTCTGCACCTCATTGTCATACGTATGGCACTGCAGGTAGCTTAATATTCGTTGATCTGGCAGTAACCATTTGTTGCTGCTGATGTTATTGTAAGCTGCACCTTTTCAGCAGTTACTCAGCTTTACGTTTCATTAAATCTTCGCGTCGGTGGAATAATGCATTAAAATCGCAAGAATTGTGTTGCTACTGGTCGTAATTGTACAACATATATTATGATGTTGATTTAATGATCTGCTATTACTCTCAATGGCAAACGGCAGGGTAGAGTATTGGAGGGTAGAGTATTGGAGAATTTTCGTCAATTTTTTTTAAAAATAAATAATAAAGATAGATTGTAAAATGATCTTTGTCGTCGAAATCGCTTCTTTTCCGCTTGGAAATAGGATCAGTTTTGACAAAGCTATAAAAGATTGATGTTGGTCTCATTCTCTACCAGCAACTTTTCAAGTCAACATTTTGGTTCATTTTGCCATGATTTTTTACAACAAAATGAAACCATTATCAAAATGGCCTTACGCTTGGAAATCAGATCTGTTTTTGCAAGGCTACGCCAAGTTATTTGCGAAAAACGCAAATTTTTACTTTGCGTCAAAATTGCATTCTAATAATAAAATTGTCTGGAGTTATTAAAACGAAATATTTCACATATGCAGAAGCAAAAATTAATTTTTGGGACTATTATGAGCAACTATCTATTTTGTTTAGTAACATATAATAGGAAATATCTATTTTGTTAAAAGTTGCTATTTATCGTTAATGACAATCGATGAAAAGCACACGCGGCAGAAACCTTCGCATTGCATATGAAATACAAACATAAGATTAAGAATTTGCCTTTAGATAAAACGCGTTGTTAAACATTTTTTGGGTCAATATCATAAGCCAAGATAGTTGTAAGCCACATAATTTTAGACAAAGAATTTTGCATTCATGGGGATGAAGTAGAAAGGAACAAAAATGGTCACAAAAGCCATAATGGTTGAATGGGTAATAGACATTATCATTGTTCTACCTTGTACGGCTTGTTCGGGCTTTTTGGGGTTGACCATAAAAAGTGAAAGGCTCGTAGAATAGTTTTGGTGTGTGCATTAGTATGCGTGCCTATTTTGACCGTTATATTGTAATGCGACCCCAAAATTAGTTTTTATTGTAACACAAACAAAACTACAGTAAGCGGTCACCCAATAATTTGTACATAAGAATTTGAACATTTGAGTATATTTTAAAAATGTGAATAACGATAGTCTATTGACAGAGATTAAAATTCATATATTAAAATGCTTAAAATAAAAAAAACTTAATATGAATATGAATATGAAGAGCATAGCTTAAATGTTAATATCTCACGCACAAAATTATAGCCTGTTGTGTTGGTAAGAAGGTAGTTTATTTGTATATTATCATTATAAGTCAGTATAGAAACAACAACAACAATAGCAAAAGAAACAAGACAGCAACATGCCACAAATGAGAATACAAAGCGTAAAGAGACAGGCAACTATTTGTGTGCGACACTCGAATGACAACTAAGTTCAAAGCTAATAGCTAGGGCCGTGAGACAGATCCCATGCTCTGTGGACCTTAGGCAGGATGGCGTCCTGAAATCGAACTGCGCCTAAAAGCAAACGCAGAACAGAAATGACTGTTTGATGTTTGCATAGTTAATGAAAGTAAAGGCACATGGAGAAAGAAGGTGACAAAGGAGATCGAAGAGCTTGGTGGTTTTTGGGGTTGTTGTATCGAGGGCTGCTACTGCGAAGTAAGCTGAGAGGCGACCAGAAATAATGTACACATTAATTCCACATTTAAATTCAACGGCGCGTACAACGCATTAGTTGCGTCAAGCAAACCACCCAAGCAACCCTTGTTGCTGCTCCACATTTTTTCTGTAGCATACTTTTAGGCGCTGTCGTTGTGACACTCGTCTCGATTTGAAGTGTTTCTCGATTGCTTAAAAGCAAATTCCGTTCCAAGGCGAAAGTGATCAACGTCGCTTCAACTGTATTTCTGCCCCCATTTTGTCGCATCTCGCAGCTGTTTCCTTGTTTCAAACTACTTATGAGAAAGGTTGTTACCGTTGTGTTGTTGCTGTTGTTACTGCTTGAGCAGTCGGCAACTTTTTAAATTAGCATAATGCCTGAAATTATGCAACGCTTTTTGTGCGGGACACTCGAGCTGGGCGACAGTTGCTATTGCTATTGCTGCTGTTGTTGTGGCACTTTAAGTGCACTTTGCGCCGTCCCCAAAACAAACTAAAAATGCAACAACAGCAGCACGAACAAAAACAATAAGTAATAGCAACAACGGCTTTCCCATGGACGAAGTTGACTCAAGACATGGGCCGAGAAGTAAATCAACTCATTGCACATTTTAATATGACTTCAAGTGGATACATGTATATGTATAGGGTGAATGAGCGTGATTGTGTGAAAAGCACTGATAATGCCAATAATTCAATTATCCTGAAACATTTAATACTGCACTCTGCTCTTTCAGTTGTCAGTAGCCTGGCGTTAGTTTCTGACCTTTTTGTTATTGCCAAGTCAACTGACTTGCTCTGATGTTGTTACTGTTACTGCTGTTGTTGTAATTGTATTAGGCCAACACTTAATTGACAGCCTGAGGGCAAGAATAGTTCGATGCATCGCAATTGGGTGTTGTAAAATACAAAGACCGATAAAAAAAGTACCAATTTTTAAGTTGTACACATTTATGAGCTACTATACATATATTGTGTACGAATGTGTACACAATCATACATTGCGCTTGTGTGCGTAGCAGCGAAACACAAAGTTAACTGAAGAAAATGATATACATTTTTTATTAAATGTTTTTATATAAGCCTAGAAAGATTTTCCAAAATTTTTATTCATACGATTTTCTCTATCTGCCCTTATGATTCGTCCTGTGCTTTCCCTGTGTCCTGCGTTGCTTTACTTAAAAGCTCCGAAAATGCTTAAGTAATGAGCGCCTGGTCACTGCAAAATGCTGACGACATTAATTGTTAACATAATTTCATTATATTTCGTTCATTAAAACATTCAAAACGGGAGCCCCAAGGGGCACAAAAAAAAAAGAAATGCCAAACATATCCTGGGGGGCCTATGAAGTGAAGCCCTTTGGAATTATCGGTCATTAAATGACATAATAACAAAAACAAAAATCCCACACACAGACAAGCTGAAAATGTTGGTGTATAACGCAAAATTTTCGTCAAGTTAGCAGATGCTTTTTGGAGTAGCAAGTAAAACCGCAGGCCGTGCCGGCTAATATCTTTTTAATATACAGACATGTGCCGCATAATGTCCTTAACAAGATTTTTTGGCGTAGTTGTAGTCTTCAACGTATTTCTTAACTGCCGCTGCGTCTTTTTCAATTACACACATAATTAAATATATATCTTTTGTCTTTATCATTAACTCACATTGGGCGGTGTGGGCGTGGCATCCCGTGGGACCTTGACAGTCATTATCCACTGTGTGAGTGTGTGGTTGTCAGCAAATAGTCGAAATCTCTCCCCATTGTACGATACACTTAGCAATATCAATATTTTGTTGATTTTAATAAACATGCTGAAATTAAATTTAATCGCAAGCTTTTATTTAACATTAGCATAGACAAAATTTGGGTCCAAATGAGTTATGCTTTCTTCTCTACCCCCTATCCCACTGTCTTTATGTTTGTTTGTTTGCACATGCAAAACGGCATTTGTCTGGACCAAATTTAAATTTATTTCATCCTTAGCGTATAATTCGGGTAAATATTTGTTGAAATAATTAAATTAAATTTATTTGTGTAGATGCTATCGTAGTTACTTCTATCAACTATCATCTTATATCCGAGAGCTATAAGGATATTATAAATTGTATTCGTACACAAAGTCTTAAAATTTTTTGCAAATGGCAAGAACAAAGGAAGTATTGCCAGATTTTTTCCTATACCTTGCCGCTTGAAATGTCACTGTCAAGTCCAAATTTATGAACCACAACAGTTAACTTAGTTAAACTAAGTCCATGGCAAGACATAAACAAAATAAAGCTGGTAATGTAGCGCGTAAGTTCCGACACAGCTGTCATCGCCTTAAGCTAAAAACAAAAGTTAAAACGGAAATGGAAACCACAATTTAAGACCGAATAACGACAGCAAAGCATACTGTAAATGGACGTAAAGGAAATTAAGATTTTTTTTAGTTGCCAAGTTGCGCAATAGATTTTGCCATTTGACCTGGCATTCCCCCTCTTACAGTCCATGAATACTTGGCATATAAATTACAGGCAAAAAGTGAGCAAAAGTATTTCACACTCACATACACACTTGATGATGGAAGCAACTGCAACAGCACAGTTAAATAAATTTCTATTAAATACGAATCTTTATGCTCAGGCAAAAAGTTTTTCATACCACACATAAGTTAGTTTATATATTGACACTAGCTTTTACGACCCACCCTTACAGCACTTACAGCTTTTATTTACAATAATCATATTGGTTACAGATAAACGAAAGCCTCTATTTCTCCTAATTGACATATCAAGGCTTTAAATAGCAGAGTACATTTTTGCATGGTGTTGGAATAAAATAAAACTGTTATTTACTTATAACAGAAAACGTCTAGTGTATTTATTTCAACCGCAGATTACTTTGACAAATTACCAAAAACTTCTAACTTCGATTAGTTTTCCAAAAATTAACCCATTTTTAAAATTCTTTGCTCACCTGTAAAGAGAGCGCACTGCTGCCCATTTCTATTTCTCTTTGGCTCGCCGCCAGAGCAATTTTAATGTCGCGTCCAAATCTTTGACCTGCTCCTCGTTGGCCACGTGATTTGTATGTAGTGCCTTGGCAACGGGGTACATAACTCAAAATGGCATTCTTTATAGCATTCTGATAGCTTTAGCTTCAGTCCAAGCGTTGGATTAGCTGCTATTTTTGAGTGTTTGCTTTGAGTGGACATTGTGTGTATTGTGCATATTTTGCAGGGAGTGCTTAAACAATATATCAAATTCCGAATGGCGCGCATGCATTTTACATTTTATTTAGATTCTTACATAAAGATTGCGCTGCATTGTCTGACTGAAATGGAGCTGGCCAGGAAATGAAAGCTAAGTGCAGCAGCCGCACATTAATCATGGTCTTGCCTCAATTCTTGCCACTCTCTTCCTTCTTGCTCCTACTCCTCCTCCATTTCTAAAGTGTTCAGACGCCAACGCCATACTACTGATTCATAAACCATTTTTAGTTTTTTTTTTGTCGTAAATCGCACACGCAACTTCTATGGCGACTTGGAAGGGTTAAGAAATTTATGTGTTGCAATTATTTTCTTGAAATAACACTTTAAGTGATTTACTGAGTATAAGTATGTGCAGGGGAATATGGGGAAGCAAAATAGCAAAACCTTTGTAATGTGGCTGCGTGATTCTGTCTGTTATTTATTCCAAGTCATTGATTTTTCGTATTTGCATCGCATTTAATAAGATTTATTAATAGAAAAAGCTGACCGTCGGATATCAAATTACAAACCTAAATATTGGTTATGAGTGATATTTGTTGACGTTGCAGATATAGCTTCTTACCCAAAACTGTTTCTTGAATGAGCAACATGTTGCTGAAATTTACAGAGTGGGTATATGTATTTTTATACCCTATGCATATTGAAAATAATCTAAAACGGGTATACTGGCCTTGTGAAATGTATGTAACAGGCAGAAGAAGGCGTGGCAGACCACAAAAGTATATATATTAGGGTGCATCGATTTGTATGTGCCCGAAAAAATGGTAACCCATTTTCGTAATATATGGTAAATTCTAAGATATTTTTACTAAGAACCATAGTTCTAAAATCAATACCTGGTCCGCGCTTTTTGAGTTAAAAAATAAATTTTTTTGAAATCTTACATCTTATGGTCAGATCGTGAAAAGTTTTGGATCAATACTCTTCTTAGGGCCAGGATTTTCAAAATTCCATAGAATCCAATGACCAAGTGTCCTTAAAACACATATTTTTCGTCCTTTCAAGGAAAGTTTATGTTCCAATGTACTTTAATTGCAAATAATACAGTTCTGTTGCATATGGCAGTGCACTGATTTACAAATTTATAAGGACATCGCAATATTTACTAGTAAGTCTTCGGGAAATTTTTGATACTCTTGTCAGCAACAATTCATATTTTGCTCATCCGGAAAGTGATTTACTGACAATGTTTTTTGATGATAGAAAATCTGTCCGTAAGAAATCCATAAAAATATTCTGCATTAAAGTCATAAGCTGTATGACCCAAAAAAAATAAGAGCTTATAAAAAGCATGCTATTAATTTTGATCGAACGGAATACATTGAATTGGTAAACTTAGACGATGACAGTATTTTATCCGAGCCCCCATTTGCTGCTAACATTCCATACGAACACCTGTTGGACAACACTGAGTTTGCCGGGCCACCATTGCCTGTTCCAGAAATCCCATCATATATTCAAGGTACTGAGTAACTTGTGCAGCTGCTGACTTTGGATCAAAATTTTATTTTTTTTTAGAATATAAGCTCCCGGATTTTTAGTACACGATATTATACTTATACTTTAAACTACTGAAAATATAGAAAATAAATACTTAAAAAGTTGATTAAACAATCGTTAAATTCTTTTTTAACAATATTTTTTTTTTTTTAAATTTTTCAAAAAATTTCAAATATTTTAAAACTTTAAGTTACATTAATAATCGAGTGCAGGTGATTAAATTAGGGTAAAAGAGTACTTTTGAACAAAGTTTCGATTTTTTTGGTGTCCTGTAATTGCACATGAGCATAAAATATAATGTACAACTTATTCTCTTATTTGAATTAACACCGACAAAAGTCACTAAATAATCAGCTTACTGCGTTTGAAAACTCTAGTGGTACATCGAAAATGTTTCACTTTAATTTTAATGGCAAATTTAATTGGGCGCCATGACACAACCAATAACTGAGACCTCTGACCAACCGCATTCATCTGTTCTTCTTTTCTATTTTTTCCGTGGTGGTTTGAATCAAGTATTTTATTTTAGGTTTGCTCGGAATGACTGCCAAATATAATTTTCATCATCCTCCCTTATTTGTTTCCAAATAATTCATTAAATTATATTTTGTTATATTTTTTCCAGACTTGTTACGAACTGGAGCGCTATTTGCGCGACGAGCCTAAGCTGCAGGGTTATAAAAAAATACACACTGAACTGGATACGGCATGGGATATATTCTCAACACCAGCTCTCCTGTTGGAGGAGCTGAAGATTAAGGAAAGCATGGACACGATCTCGACGACTTCTTCGGTGTCGTCCAACTGTTCGGGCATATCGTGGGACAGTAGCGCTTCCCAGGCGCTCAGCTGTGCAGTGCTAGTCAAGCAGGAGCGCGTCGATGAAGACGATGAGGAGGCGGTTAATGGCTTAGTGATGAGTGGTGAGAAGCTAGGGGTTCTATTTGCTGCTCCGCTCTCGGCCATATCGCCTAATCCGAGTATCAGTAGCGCCGAAAATTTGACGCCAACCAGTAATACCAACTGCAGTGTTAACATTAGTAGCAGCAGCAATAGTAGCTGCAATACTATAACCTTGAGTTCAAGCAGCAGCACAGCGCCGGCAATAAAAGTGCGTGTTTTGCAGGCCAAAACGCAGCGGCAGTATAATTTAGGTCAAAGTCATGCAACTGACTTTGTGCTGCCACCCTTGACGCCGCCCTCCTCACCCGAGTCTAGCCTTCGTAGCCACAACTATGCCCAGCTCCCTCAGCAACAGCAGCAGCATCATCGACCCCAACATTGTGATGCAAGCGAGCTAGTGGCACTTATAAAACAACATCATCAACAGAATCGACAACAGGCTGCAGCAACTTCAACAGCAATAAACTCCACACCCGCTATTCTAAACTTTACCGCGAAGAGTTCCACAGTGATGCAGGCCACTACATTGCAGATGCAACAGCAGCAGCAACAGTTGGCAGTACAACACTTAAGCATATCCCCGCAAGCGCTTAGTAAAGTCAGCAACGGCACTAGCAGCAATACCAACAGCAATAGCAACAACAACAACAATAGCAACTCTACTACCTGCCATAGTAGTAACAGCAACAGCAGCGGCAACATCGATCCGAGCAACCAAAGCAACATTCCGCGCAGCACAATCGTTCGGCTGACAACCGCTAATGGAACACCTGGAGCTGCTGGCATCAGTCTGGCACGTGTTATACAAATGCAAAACAATGGCAATGCAAATGTTGCTGCCGTGCTTAATGCTGCAGCAAACAGCAAGGACAACAGCTCCAACAGCAATTCCAATACACAGTTGCAACAACATCAACAACAACAATCGACAGCTCAAGTGCAACAACAGACACCTCAAATTATTGCCGTAGTAACGTCACGTGCCGAAAAATCATCAATTGGTGCGTACTAAGAAACATATAACAATCTTTATTATTATATAAACGATTTAAGTTTACAGCTTCTTCCAAAAATCATCACCCGCGCCAACATCACAACGACCACAGTCCGGACGCCAAACGTCGGATACACAAATGCCAATTTCTGGGTTGCAAGAAAGTCTATACGAAGAGTTCGCATTTAAAAGCACACCAGAGAACCCACACTGGTAAGTTATTAAATATACTATTACCAGTTACCGTTAATCTAAGCGAATAATTAACATGGTAAGCTTACTGATAAACAACTTTAAACAAGGGGGCTCCTCCCACTGCTCGCTTCGCTCGCCTACTCCCGGCTCGCCTACTCCCGGCTCGCTTTACTCGCGAGGAGGTGCGCCTAAAGTCGAGTGTGCTTCTTTAAATCGACTCCAGGTGATAAAATTAGGGTAAAAAAGTACTTTTGCACAAATTTTCGGTTAGTTTCTTTAAGATTTATACCAAAAACTGCAAAATGTTCTCTTATTTATTGTATTTACATGGGATTCTTTTAATTTGAATGGATTTGTCAAATCTTGATAGATTTTGAAAAGGAATGTTTTTTTAACCATTTTATTAAACAAATATTGATTTGGTTTCAAAATTGGACGATTTTGAAAAATTCATTTTTTTCGGAAATTTTACATAGTTACCCCTTTACATTTTTCGAAAATTTCCAAAAATTTTAAATCTCAAATTTTTTCTTGAAATCGACTCCAGGTGATAAAATTAGGGTAAAAAAGTACTTTTGCACTAAATTTCGGTTAGTTTCCTTAAGATTTGTGACAAAAACTGCAAAATGTTCCCTTATGTATAATACTTACATGGTATTCTTTTAATTTGAATGGATTTGTCAAATCTTGATAGATTTTCAAAAGGGATGTTTTTTTTACCATTTTATTATACAAATATTGATCTGGTATCAAAATTGGATGATTGTGAAAAATTCCTTTTTTTCGGAGATTTTACATAGTTACCCCTTTACATTTTTCGAAAATTTTCAAAAATTTTAAATCTTAAATTTATGCTTTAAATCGACTCCAGGTGATAAAATTAGGGTAAAAAAGTACTTTTGCACTAATTTTCGGTTAGTTTCTTTAAGATTTATACCAAAAACTGCAAAATGTTCTCTTATTTATTGTACTTACATGGGATTCTTTTAATTTGAATGGATTTGTCAAATCATGATCGATTTTCAAAAGGGATGCTTTTGTTTAACATTTTATTATACAAATATTGATTTGGTATCAAAATTGGCTGATTGTGAAATATTCATTTTTTTCAGAAATTTTACATAGTTACCCCTTTACAATTTTTCGAAAATTTCCAAAAATTTTAAATCTCAAATTTTTTCTTTAAATCGACTCCAGGTGATAAAATTAGGGTAAAAAAGTACTTTTGCACTTAATTTCGGTTAGTTTCTATAAGATTTATGACAAAAACTGCAAAATGTTCCCTTATTTATAATACTTACATGGTATTCTTTTAATTTGAACGGATTTGTCAAATCTTGATAGATTTTCAAAAGGGATGCTTTTTTTACCATTTTATTATACAAATATTGATTTGGTATCAAAATTGGATGATTGTGAAAAATTCCTTTTTTTTGGAAATTTTACATAGTTACCCCTTTACATTTTTCGAAAATTTTCAAAAATTTTAAATCTTAAATTTATGCTTTAAATCGACTCCAGGTGATAAAATTAGGGTAAAAAGTACTTTTGCACTAAATTTCGGTTAGTTTCTATAAGATTTATGACAAAAACTGCAAAATGTTCCCTTATTTAAAATACTTACATGGTATTCTTTTAATTTGAACGGATTTGTCAAATCTTGATAGATTTTCAAAAGGGATGCTTTTTTTACCATTTTATTATACAAATATTGATTTGGTATCAAAATTGGATGATTGTGAAAAATTCCTTTTTTTTGGAAATTTTACATAGTTACCCCTTTACATTTTTCGAAAATTTTCAAAAATTTTAAATCTTAAATTTATTCTTTAAATCGACTCCAGGTGATAAAATTAGGGTAAAAAAGTACTTTTGCACTAATTTTCGGTTAGTTTCTTTAAGATTTATACCAACAACTGCAAAATGTTCTCTTATTTATTGTATTTACATGGGATTCTTTTAATTTGAATGGATTTGTCAAATCTTGATAGATTTTGAAAAGGAATGTTTTTTTGACCATTTTATTATACAAATATTGATTTGGTTTCAAAATTGGACGATTGTGAAAAATTCATTTTTTTCGGAAATTTTACATAGTTACCCCTTTACATTTTTCGAAAATTTTCAAAAATTTTAAATCTTAAATTTATGCTTTAAATCGACTCCAGGTGATAAAATTAGGGTAAAAAGTACTTTTGCACTAAATTTCGGTTAGTTTCTATAAGATTTATGACAAAAACTGCAAAATGTTCCCTTATTTAAAATACTTACATGGTATTCTTTTAATTTGAATGGATTTGTCAAATCTTGATAGATTTTCAAAAGGGATGCTTTTTTTACCATTTTATTATACAAATATTGATTTGGTTTCAAAATTGGACTATTTTAAAAAATTCATTTTTTTCGGAAATTTTACATAGTTACCCCTTTACATTTTTCGAAAATTTTCAAAAATTTTAAATCTTAAATTTATGCTTTGAAGCGACTCCAGGTGATAAAATTAGGGTAAAAAAGTACTTTTGCACGCCGTTAGGCACTACGAAGCTTTGCTGATGCGGCATTAGATTTTAGACTAATTTTTCGTCATACATCTATTTGACCTAGTGAACCGAAGGATTTAAACCAAATTCCAAATTCCCAATCTGTGAGTTTGGTTGAGTTATCTCTAAAACAACAACAAATTTCAATTTATATCTTCATTTTCGACTGATCGTTCCTATGACAGCTTTTTGATATAGTGACTCTTTCTTAACCAAACTTGTTCAGAATGTATTGAGATATCTCAAACAACAAAAAAGTTCTGCGTACTAAAACTTGATTTTCGACTGATCGTTCCTATGACAGCTATATATATAGTTTCCGATTATAATCAAATTTAGTCAGAATGTATGATACTATCCCAAATGCATATACTGTCAGTTTGGTTGAGATATCTCAAACTACAAAAAAGTTCTGCGTGATAAAACTTGATTTTCAACCGATCGTTCCTATGTAGCTATATGATATAGTGGTCTGATTTAAAACAAATTTTGCCAGGATGTATGATACCATTTCGAATGTATATTCTGTCAATTTGGTTGAGATATCTCAAACAACAAAAAAGTTTTTCATACTAAAACTGATCATTCCTATGACAGCTGTATGATATAGTGGTCCGATCCAAATTTAGAAACAAACATGATCTGCGCCTGGTATCCAGGAACCTACATACCAAGTTTGAAATCTCTAGCTCTTATAGTCTCTAAGATCCTTTGACTCAATCAGACGGACGGATAGACAGACGGACATGGCTCAATCGACTCGGATGTTGATACTGATAAAGAATATATATGCTTTATAGGGTCGGAGATGATTCCTTCTGCCTCTTACATACATTTCACAAAACCATTACACCCTTTTTGACCATTTTCAATGGGCACAGGGTATAAAAATATTCTGTAGCGGAGTTCATTCACATTTAAAAGCACAACAAAGAAACCACACCGGTAAGTTCTTATACTGGTAAGCAACTTTAAAAAATATTCTGGAGTAGAGTAGTGGTAGAGTAGTAGTAAAATAGTAAAAATTCCAATTGAGTTTTTGTTTTAATTTTATTCAGATGTGAGCTTGCGTTTTACATAATTACAGATCCACAAAAAGGCGCTAAATATTTGACGCACACTCAGATACTTGCTGCAAATTCCGTTTTAAAGGAGGAGATAAATAAAAGACAACTCAGTTACTTGCTACTGATTCTGTTTGCCTGGTATTTTCAAAGGAGGTCTTTAGAGGAATTCCCTGTAAGATCAACAAGATGACGCCCAATATTTTACCCTCTCTCAATTTTCACACACTCATCTCAGATAAATAATAACAAACTCAGTTTCTTGCTACTGATATTATCCGCCTGGAATTTTTAATTAAGAGTTTTAATAAAAAATTAATATATATAAATATTTTTTTTAATTAAAAGGTTACATGAAATTTTAACAAAGGATAAGTGTCCTGCTACATTTTAGGCAACTTTAACTAATCAGAAATTAAACTATAATACAAAATTAATTATGACAGTAACATAACGAAATAATTCAACCTAATTTATAAGATGGGAGCTCGTCTAATTGTGACCGCAGAGGCTTTATGTCAAGACCCGGTCCAGGAGATCTTGAGCATGGTGGCGTTTTAGTCTTCTCCTAACTCTTCTTCGTTGACAGGCAGGTGTCTTGCTGAACTGAACTCCTAGCCTCTCCGTCGAGCCCCTGAAATCATTCTCAGTGTCTTTGTTTGTAACACGCGGATCTTATTCAGGTGCGTCTTGGCTGCAATACCGTACACCTGTATGGCATAGAAAAGGCTAGGCGCTAATATACACCTGTATATCCTGACTAGAGATGGGCACGGGCCTGTGCGAACTTCGTGTCCCGCGGGCCTCTTCAAAAAATCCCCGGGCTTCGTGCATGAAAATCGAAAACGGGCTTTTTTTCGTAAGCCATAAGACCGGTAGGCACGAAAAGTCACATCTCTTTTGTCTATATGATACTTATCGATAAGTTTGTCAAACTTAATTTTACGTGTGTTTATAAGAAGAAGAAGGCGACAAAGCGGCAAAATGAATAAGAAAAAAATTCAATTTTTTTTCTTTAGTAATATCGGGCCGGGCCTAAAAAATTTGTTTTGGGCTCAAGCCGGGCCGGGCCTTCAAAGGGAGGCCCGTGCCCATCTCTAATCCTGACCTTGTTTTCCAGCGACATTTTGTTTTTGGCGGAGAATAACCAGGACATCCTTTTAAGCTTGACTCTAAATGAGTGCTGCAGCGACGAAACATGTTTTCCAAAGGACTTCTGTAAGGAAATTCATAGTAAAATCCACATGATGCGCTCAAGAGTAGGCCACATTTTTTGAACCTTATTTAAATGGGTTTTGGCAGTGATCCCATTGATTTCGTCATGACCCATACTTCCAGCTCTAAATCTTGTATATGTTTATTGTTATTTATTATTATTCTTTTGTTACCCAAATGTGCGATCAATTCATATTAATATTATTAAACTTGAAATTTAATAGATGATCACAGCATTATATCACATAGAATTAAATTAGTAATAAAGAGTATGCAATGAATTTTTTAAACAATATTAACTTAATTTAATGCAAGTGCCAAAAAGTATGCAGAATAATTTTAACAAATTAAGAGGACCATCAAATAAAATCCAAATACATTGAGTAAACGAACAGAAGTACCAGGCGACCAGAAACTAAAGTAAGCGATCTCTTTTGGTCACAGCATGCAGAGCTGAACCTCCATCACACGCACACGTGAAAGAGCAATGTGCTAGTGCGACCACTCTCTCCCCCTCTCCTTCTTGCCAATTATGTGGGTCACAGCTTACATTCCACTGGGCTTGCATTCTGACTGGTCGGTTGTCTAATCTCTCTATTACTGTAAATTCTGTTCGTACGTGTCTTTCTTGCCCTCTCCTTCTCGTTCACTATGTGGATCAGAAGTTACACTCCACTTGGTTACTTGCTTTCTGCGTGGTCGGTTGCTTTAACATTCTCTTGCTGTGGATTCTGTTCGCCTGGTATTTCAGCTGTCAAAAAGTAGTAAATTGTATCTCCATCAGTTTATTTTGGGTAACCAATTCTTGTATTTGTTTATTGTTATTTATTAATGTTCTTTTGTTACCCAAATGTGCGATCAATTCGTATTAATATTTTTAAACTTGAAATTTAATAGATGATCACAGCATCATATCACATAGAATTAAATTAGTAATAAAGAGTATGCAATGCATTTTTTAAGCAATATTAACTTAATTTAATGCAAGCGCCAAAAAATATGCAGAAATATTTTAACAATTTAGGACCGTCAAATAAAATCCAAATACATTGAGTAAACGAACAGAAGTACCAGGCGACCAGAAACTATAGTAAGCGATCTCTTTTGGTCACAGCATGCAGAGCTGAACCTCCATCACACGCACACGTGAAAGAGCAATGCGCTAGTGCGACCACTCTCTCCCCCTCTCCTTCTTGCCAATTATGTGGGTCACAGCTTACATTCCACTGGGCTTGCATTCTGACTGGTCGGTTGTCTAATCTCTCTATTACTGTAAATTCTGTTCGTACGTGTCTTTCTTGCCCTCTCCTTCTCGTTCACTATGTGGATCAGAAGTTACACTCCACTTGGTTACTTGCTTTCTGCGTGGTCGGTTGCTTTAACATTCTCTTGCTGTGGATTCTGTTCGCCTGGTAATTCAGCTGGCAAAAAGTAGTCAATTGGACCTCCATCAGTATATTTTGGGTAACTAATTCTTGTATTTGTTTATTGTTATTTATAATTGTTCTTTTGTAACCCAAATGTGCGATCAATTCATATTAATATTTTTAAACTTGAAATTTAATAGATGATCACAGCATCATATCACATAGAATTAAATTAGTAATAAAGAGTATGCAATGCATTTTTTAAGCAATATTAACTTAATTTAATGCAAGCGCCAAAAAATATGCAGAAATATTTTAACAATTTAGGACCGTCAAATAAAATCCAAATACATTGAGTAAACGAACAGAAGTACCAGGCGACCAGAAACTATAGTAAGCGATCTCTTTTGGTCACAGCATGCAGAGCTGAACCTCCATCACACGCACACGTGAAAGAGCAATGCGCTAGTGCGACCACTCTCTCCCCCTCTCCTTCTTGCCAATTATGTGGGTCACAGCTTACATTCCACTGGGCTTGCATTCTGACTGGTCGGTTGTCTAATCTCTCTATTACTGTAAATTCTGTTCGTACGTGTCTTTCTTGCCCTCTCCTTCTCGTTCACTATGTGGATCAGAAGTTACACTCCACTTGGTTACTTGCTTTCTGCGTGGTCGGTTGCTTTAACATTCTCTTGCTTTGCATTCTGTTCCCCGGGTATTTATTTGGTTAGAAAGTCCCATTTCCATATTAAAACAGAGTTTTGCTCAAATTTGGCATTTAAAATGTATTGTAAACGAACAGAAGTACCAGGCGACCAGAAACTACAGTAAGCGATCTCTTTTGCCCACAGCATGCAGAGCTGCACCTCCATTACACGCTTAGGTGAGAGAGCAACGCCACAGGTGACCACTCTCTCCCCTTCTCCTTCTTGTCCATTATGTGGATCAC
Source organism: Drosophila rellima (assembly GCA_035043635.1). Classification (NCBI taxonomy): domain Eukaryota; kingdom Metazoa; phylum Arthropoda; class Insecta; order Diptera; family Drosophilidae; genus Drosophila; species Drosophila rellima. The sequence goes on along the minus strand of JAWNMV010000143.1, from coordinate 6,480,836 downwards.
AGCTTACATTCCACTGGGCATCCATTATTACTGTAAGTTCTGGTCGCACGTGTCTCTTTTTTGCCATCCCCTTCTCGTTCACTATGTGGATCAGAACTTACACTCCACTTGGTGGCTTGCATTCTGAGTGGACGGTTGCTTAAACATTCTGTTGCTGTGGATTCTGTTCACCGGGTATTTATTTGGTTAGAAAGTCCCATTTCCATATAAACACAGAGTTTTCCTCAAATTTGGCATTTAAAATGTATTGTAAACGAACAGAAGTGCCAGGCGACCAGAAACTACAGTAAGCGATCTCTTTTGCCCACAGCATGCAGAGCTGCACCTCCATTACACGCTTAGGTGAGAGAGCAACGCCACAGGTGACCACTCTCTCCCCTTCTCCTTCTTGTCCATTATGTGGATCACAGCTTACATTCCACTGGGCATCCATTATTACTGTAAGTTCTGGTCGCACGTGTCTCTTTTTTGCCATCCCCTTCTCGTTCACTATGTGGATCAGAACTTACACTCCACTTGGTGGCTTGCATTCTGAGTGGACGGTTGCTTAAACATTCTGTTGCTGTGGATTCTGTTCACCGGGTATTTATTTGGTTAGAAAGTCCCATTTCCATATAAACACAGAGTTTTCCTCAAATTTGGCATTAAAAATGTATTGTAAACGAACAGAAGTGCCAGGCGACCAGAAACTACAGTAAGCGATCTCTTTTGTCCACAGCATGCAGATCTGCACCTCCATTACACGCTCACGTGAGAGAGCAACGCCACAGGTGACCACTCTCTCCCCTCTCCTTTTTGTCCATTATATGGATCACAGCTTACATTCCACTGTGCTTGCATTCTGACTGGTCGGTTGACTAATCTCTCTATTACTGTAAATTCTGTTCATACGTGTGTCTCTCTTCTCCTCTCCTCGTTCACAATGTGGATCAGAACTTACACTCCACTTGGTTGTTTGCTTTCTGAATGGTCGGTTGCTTAAATATTTTCTTGCTTTGCATTCTGTTCGCCGGGTATTTATTTGGTTAGAAAGTCCCATTTCCATATTAAAACAGAGTTTTGCTCAAATTTGGCATTTAAAATGTATTGAAAACGAGCAGAAGTACCAGGCGACCAGAAACTACAGTAAGCGATCTCTTTTGCCCACAGCATGCAGAGCTGCACCTCCATTACACGCTCACGTGAGAGAGCAACGCCACAGGTGACCACTCTCTCCCCCTCTCCTTCTTGTCCATTATATGGATCACAGCTTACATTCCACTGGGATTGCATTCTGACTGACATTTTCTTGCTGTGGATTCTGTTCGGCTGGTATTTCAGCAGATTTTATTGCAGCTGATAATCTCCTAAACTCATTTAATATGCGGATTAAAGTAGGCAACAATTTTTTATTTGAGGCTCACTCAGATACTTGCTGCTAATTCTGTTCGCCTGTTGTCAGCTTGATATTTGTTTGCGCATATAACAATCAATTTTTAATATGCTCGTAAAAGTAGGAAACACTTTTTGTCAGCTCGATACTTCTGCGCACAGAAGTGGGCCACACTTTTTAAAATTCAAGTTTTAATATGCTTGTAAAAGTAGGCAGCAATTTTTTATTCGACGCTCACTCAGATACTTGCTCTTGATTCTGTTCGCCTGGTATTTTAGCAGATTCAATTGCAGCTGATAATCTCCTAAGCTCTCCCAACGTTTTCAAGTATAAAAATTCAATATAAAATAATTGTTTGTAAATTTATTTTTAATTGAGATAAGTTAAATTGCTTTGCATAAATGTATATTATAAGCTAAGCATAACAATTATTGTTGTAACTCATCTAAGGTAATTATTAAAATTGTTAAACAAATAAAAAAAATCGGATAACAGACGTTATTAATGTAATATACATATTTCGAATATTCTGTATATATTATTTAAGGATAAATAGAAAATTCATTAGGACAGCCTTCGGTTTCGAGAAACGGGTATCCCTTTATAAATCAGACTACTGTGACAACAGCATATCAACTCCAAAAAATCGTGTCGGCATTCCGAGCACAAGGACACGGGGTAGTACCCAAGTGACACGTTGTATTGTTGGTTGACAATGTCCCTACAGCAACGACCGATGTCCAAACAAAAAACACGGAAAGTCAAGTGCAACGGGCTGGCAACCACCAAAAACATCGTCGCATGACAGTAGACGAGGCCTGAAATTTCAATAAAAATCGCATTATTCAAAAATGAAATATTGGTAGCACGCACACACGAACACTTACACGCTCCCCCACATATGTAGATAAAACCGAAGGATCAAATTTAATTTTATTGCTGCCACATGCAGCGCCATAGATTTAAGAATCAGAGTGGGGGTACATACATATATGTAAGCGTGAGTATGTATGTGTTTGTGTGTGCGTATAGGAAGCTTTTCAACTTAGATTTAAGTTAATTTGTTACAAATTAGTATGTTAGCATGTAAGTATATATGCTATAATAATGTACTTATATTCATCTGATTTGAATATATATACTTACATTTATAGTTTTGAGCGTTTCGACTTTATTTATATACAATTAGTTAAATCGAAAAGGGAAGTTCGACTATATTATACAGAGATAGTAAATTCAACAAGGACGTGTATTTCGGGACTACATAGTTGCATATCCGATTATTTTGTACAACATAAGCAGATTAAGCTGTTTCCCATTTTCACTGTTTAAGTATTATTCATTAATAGATATAAAAGTGTTGCGTTGAATGTTTTAATTAACAATCACTTTGATAAGCTGGTGGCAACAAAGAACTACTCTTTACAGTCAACATTCTTTGTGTACAGGCTTAACTCATTATTTTCAGTTTAACTTTGAGAGTAAGAACATTTGCATAGTTAAATTCTCTAAAGAAAAAATCGTTTCAAACAAACAGACCATAAAAAGAAAAAGAGGGAAAGGATTGCTTGATTGGCCTACGACCATGTTTTTAGTCTTGTTTACTTAAAAGTTGTTGAAGTTATTAATATTTCTGTTATTGTGTGTGTTTGTCATATTGTCCGGTTCCGCTTCCCAGACCTGCGTTGGGGCGTAAAGTGTTAATTTGTTAAGACAAAGTTTTCAGCGCAACATTTTCGATAGGTTCCGAGTGCGGATAAAATCACAAGACTCTCACCAACATAAATCCATGAACAATTAAGTTTTTATACAATTTGTGTTATTATTTACACGTTGTTCAAGATACACAAAAGAAGCAGACAAAATATATCAAAAGCCAAGGTGAAAAATATTGAGTCGTTTGATTGTGTAAACGGCATTCCAACTGTTCAACAAATCTCAAAAGTCAAAATGCGCCCAAAAAAGAAAAATATTCTAATGATACCATGGAGACTACAAGGTAGCCGATATTAAAGAAAAATTAAGTAAATTTAATTTGCATTTTAAAAACGCAAAAATTGTATTGGAGCTTCCGTTGTATTTCCCAGCGTCGGAAAAATGGGCCAAGCAAATCATTGAAGATCACTTATTATTTAGATGCCCAAATGCATTACTTGAGCTACTGGTCAGAGTAATTTGTGCATATCGAGCCCTATTTGCCAAAATGGCGTAAGCGCCAAAAAGCAAATATTTGCAGGGGAGAGTATTTTTTAATTATTTTATCCTCAATTTGCATGCAAATATTTACTCAAAAACTTGTGAATAATTAACACTTGAATATCGATTACAAGATGGGAGAGGTTTGGGTTATACAGCTAAGAAAATATTACAAGTGCAATCAAGTAAAGAGACGCAATCAGACCATAAGAATTGTGTTGAGTGCAAAGCCGAGAAGGCACATAGAGAGTAAAAGAAAAGTTAACGAATGGCATGCAGTAAAAGGAAAGGAATACCAAGGACTGATTTTAGTCAATTCGGTGAATGTCTCGACGGAGCATTCTTTTCTATTGGCCGCTTACATTAAATTCCAAAGTGAGGACAGTTTATAAAATATTAACTCCAGGCTCTGTGGTTAGCAGCGGCTACATTTTTAACTTCCTCTCTATCATTATACAAGCATACTTCTGTAACTATCAACATCGATTGAGAATTGAGTTCTTTTGAGTAAAGAAATGTATTGCCGGGGTTAAATTATAGCTATGTTCGCTTCAATAAATTACCTCTGTTGCAACAGAGACAGAGATAGCGGGTGAAATTAAATTACAAAATAAGCAAATCAAAATCTCAATATTGAATTCATTATATTCCTTGAAATAAAATTGCTTATCAATCGATACAAATTTGGAAATACTAACCATACTCAAAACCTTTCTTAAATGTATAGCAGCTAAATATAATGTTGAAAAAATTTATATATTGACGGCTGCAATAATATTGTACATTTGAAAACATTGTAGCACATGTCGCACATATTCAGCTATAGTGTGTGCGAGCCTGAAGATCATTTAATTGATTTAGTTTTAGTGAGTGCGAGACCGTAAATTGCATCAGAAAACCACCCAATATGATATTAGCGATAAGATTCGGTTTAGATTCAGTTCGATTTGCTTGCCAAATAGACCAAGCGGTTTCTGTGACTGTGGATGTTTTATCGCTCATAAGCACTTTAATATGAGACCCGTGAGTCGTATCTGTATCTGTGCGACCTGCACTTTGTGCATTTGACACTGATTTACACAGCCCCGAGCCAAAAGGCGTTCAAAAAATGACAAAAGTCAACGGCAAAACATTTTAACAGACAGTCACACACACACATAGAAATTTCATATGAGTTTTGGTATTTTCCAGACATTTTATTTATAGCCATAGCTTCGATTTCTCACACACAATTCTGACAACATGCCAGGATCGAATTGTTCCTATGTGGCACCGTCGCACAGTGGCGCCGCAGACGAAATCACGTTGCAAACATTTCATGTACGCCATCGAAATTTTGAATAAACCTATTTTATAGGGAATTCTTCAAAGATAACAAATATGTTACTCTTAACAATTTTTAGTTTTAAGCTGTCACACTGAAGTTTGTAAGCCAGACATAAAAACATAGGAATATTTTGAGCGCCCAAAATATTTTCAGATACTGAATACTGTGCTTAAATGTAAAAAAGTAAAAAAGTCATGGTTTCAAAAATTGTATTGCGTGCATCAGGGCATATATCCGTGGACAGCTGTTGCTACGTTATTGTTTGTTAAATATATATATATTATATATTTTTCACTCTCAACTGTTTTGACTGACAATTAGTTTGATCTAATTGGTTGAAAATGGCATTTTCATTGATTGCTTACCTGAGAGCCCCTGTCAAAGTCGGCTCCCAATATTCAGGTTCAGATACAGGATGCACAATTAAACTACTCATTTAAATTAACAGGCACGCACCTAAAATAGTAATTATTTTGGCGTACAAATAATCAAACTTTCAATCACAGAACAATATTGACTTATAGTTGCCATAGGTAGGCACAAATCTTAATTTTTTTTAATTTTTGGGTAATATTTAATAATAAAAAAAATTTAAGAATAATTTTTTTAGTTACCATAAAATAGAAATTTTTATAAATTTTGACTTTTAAGCCCATAAGTAAGCATTTAAATGGTATAGGACCTGTTAAAAATATTTATTTTATGGGTTGAAGATATATCATATGCTATTTAAATTATTCGATTATCTCATTTGGTTCAAAAGATATTATTTTTGCAACCTAAAAACTCAAACGGCGCCACTGTGCGTCGCGATGGTCACCGGACAGTGCTTCTCATATAAGCAATGGACCGAGAGTAAACAAATGGAAATTAAGAGAGCGGTGTTCGTTGAGATCGTTGGGTCGCTGAACCATTGGTCGGTCGTTTGTCTCACCAAGTTGGCCGCAAGTGTGTAATATGAAATTGAGCACGGAAATATCACACATTTCCGCATGCATTAAGTTTTAAGCCGTGTGAGTTTGTGTACATATGTATATGTTAAGCTTCTGTGGTGTGCGTTACAAAGTTTTCCACTCAGCTTTATGCATTTTTCTTGGCAGTCGTTTACTTTGCCGGTTATCTGGCTCCATTTTTCCTGTGTTTTTCTCCAAACCCTTACAACGACGACAGCAAAGGCAGCAATTTCCCGACTGGGCTGCTGTTTGTCTTTTAAACTCAAATAATTTTGCATTTTTTTTCTGGCACAGCTGTGCTGTTCTATTCTGTGCTCCACTCCTTGCGCACTTTTAGGTTTTATGCTTTTGTGTGAAATTACAACTTCTGCATTTCCTTTTTCGCTCCTCTGCCTGCCTGATACGATAAATGGGTCTGGTCTGTAGCTGCTGCTCTGGCTAGCTTTTTGCGCTTAAGCAGCTGATTTCGACACATCCTTTGAGGCTTTTGGCCCGTATGAAAAATTTGAGGAAAATAATACGCGTCTTGGCACATCGTTTCACTGGCATAGATGTTAGAGTAAACATTGCTATCTGACATTTTTGGTTTGTTACGATCTTAGTTTTTAATTTTTAATTGTGCATTTTTATTTATTTAAGGTACAGATGCATAAAGGTAGCATAAAATGTTCGTCAGCTTACTTCAATTGTATTTGCAAAGCAGATGATAAATAGTTTAAGTCCAAGATTAAAAACTTTTTAGTAATATATTTAATAATATTTACAATCTCTTCTCATTTCAGGTGAGAAACCATACAAGTGTTCTTGGGAGGGTTGCGAATGGCGTTTTGCCAGAAGCGATGAGTTAACGCGCCACTATCGAAAACACACCGGAGCCAAGCCATTCAAGTGCCGCAATTGCGATCGCTGCTTTTCACGCTCCGATCATTTGGCCCTGCACATGAAGCGCCATATGTGAGATGAAATCTAGGTCGAAGAGAGCTGAACATCAACAGTGTGCCATCACATGCAACATAACGGAGGGCGATCAAATTAACTGGTATTACTCTTAATAGAGAAATTCCATACATCACATCATATACAGCACAAGCACAAAAATAACAATAAAAAATATTTAAATAAGTTTTGATAGAAATATTTGTTGCTGCCCTTAATTATATGTTTTTATTCATTGTTAAAGTTTTACTGGACGATTTTTAATTGTTTGCTTTTTGTTTAGTAATTAAGTAAACCACACTTTTATTTCCATATGCATTTAAGCGATTGACAACAGATATTTTAAAATTTTACCAAAGCTAAGCCATTTAATTTAGGTCAGCAACAAGAAATATATCTGAGCAAAGAAGGCAATCGACATCCAATACTTATGAAGCACAAAAAAATATATATCATTAAAAAATTTATAAATTTTTGTTTTGTTTGTAGCGAGAACAGCAAATATTTGAAACACTGCCAAAACAAAAAAACAATATATAAATAAAAAATAATAATAATACGTTAAGTATATATACCAAGATTTCAAGATTATTATAAAAAAGTCATACTGGCTTAGGTACAACAAAAACAAAATGAAAACAAATACAAGTGCAAAATATGTTTTAAGCAATAAATAAAATGCTTTAATTTTCATATAATATTTAATTAAATTAATATATTTTAGATTTGTAATTTTATCATTTTATAGGTTTATTATATTGTATGAAATGAAAGTCAAATCGAAAATGCTTAATAATACAAATTCTGGCGCTACAAATTATTGTTAAAAACAAGTTTGATGCTTATATAATTTGTATTTATAAAGCTTACCAGTGTTTTGTGATGAAAAGTATTAAGGGCATCTTTATTTAAAAAAGTTTGTACGCAAATTTTCGGTTTTTAGACTAAATTCGACTAAATTCTTCTTTATGTGCCTCAATAATTTTAATTATCGAAAAATTGGAGTGTTTTGGATATATAGCATAAATTTATTCCAAAGAGCAATTCCATACAATTTCAGCAGCCCACATGAAAAATTTTTTTACTAAAGTTCCATAAAATCTCCTTAAATTGTAAGTGTTTTTTGGATTACCTACCAATACTTTTTAAATTTTCATCCTATGTGCTGATATTTTTCTTAGTTTTAATGTGCTTTGTATTATTTAATATACTATTTTATTTTGTTTACAAATTGACTATTATTAATTATTTAAAAGAAATAAAAATCGTACGAAATTACTCAAAATTGTTTTTTATGTTTTAAACTTTTATTTTAAAAAGATAGACATTTTTCTGTCTTTTAAAACAGAAAAGAACATGACATCAAAGTATACAACATGTACGAGTAAATATATATATAATTACATTCGAGCATTGTGGTTTGTGTGATGAGAAATTCTGTGATCCAGTGAAGAAAAATGGCTAAAGTTACTGAGGTAACGCACTGCCTTCAATTAGGCACAGTTATTTAAAGTATGAAAGTAAAAACAATCACTGTGGACGGCAGTCCACGTTAGTGACGAAATATTGGCCCACAATCAAATACAAATACACAGATAATATATTTGTCTCTTCAGTGTGGCTTTACGTATTTTTACACACTGACTTACAGAGAAGTTAGGCAGCTCATGAATGTGACTTGTGTTTTTTGTTATCTCAAATGTAATTGTATCTACTCTCATAATGGACACAAATCACGAATAAAAATATTCCAAATAAGATCACATTATTCATTAAAAATTGTTTTTGGCTTCCATTCGAGCAAACATAAGCAAATGCACTGAATATGATGGTAATACAATTATACAGTCTAAGTAACTCCCAAAAGAACAAAAATGTGTACGATGTGTCAAAAATGCTTCAATCAGTTTAATATAACACTTCAAAAAGAATTAGAAAAACCAAACTAAGATGGAATATTTTGTATTGAAAATCTTTAAAACGAAAAGTAAAATTTAACAAAACCCGTTTAGATAATAAAGCATGGAGCCTAACTATGAAATATATATATATTAATGTATGTATTTTACAACCAAAAATTTCAAAATGTAAGTAAAAAAACACATTAATTTTAAAAGCAGAACAAAACAACATTTTTTAATTTAATTGTGTAAAAAGTTAAACAAAATAAAAGACTGGTCAACGAGGTGTTCCGCGTTTATGCAACAATTGCAACAGAAGTAAAATTATTATGTAAAAAGAACGAAATCCAAATGAAGAAAATGTCATATATTATTCTATATTACGAATTCATTCATATACTCTTTAGCGTATTGCTAAACAGCATAAAAGCCTAACAAACATATTATTATCCTAACGTCAGTGGGATTGGATTAATATTTATCATTCTGGTTGAGTCAGCGCGCTTGTAAAACTAATTTTTGAAAGTAAAAAAGTCAAATTATCCATTTGGCAAAATATATTATAATGTCTACAAGTCATACGTAAGCAAACTGTAAAGTTAATAAAGTACGAATTTTAAGAAACGCTGAATGTGAGTCTAGAGAGTATTACCATAAAAAGAAAAATTCACTGAATATATTTTATTGTCTTAAACAAACAGTGTTAAAGAATGCTCTATAAGACACCAACTAGAATATACTCGAATACATAAAAATCTAGGCAGAATAAATAAATTGGAGCAAAATCTCTGAGCATTATCTTTAAAATTACAAATTAGAAATAATATGGTATACAAATTGTGTGAAATAATAACGAAATAGAAAATTTGTTTTCTTTAAGTTTTCGTTTGCATAATGCTTTGCGAATTTTTGGAATATTATTTAGGCAAAACCATGATAAACATTTTGTTTATGTGGCATTTAACATTTGTTAATGTGCGATTAAACGCAACAATAAACAGTTTTCGTGTATAGTTTAGTAAAATTAATTAGATTAATGTTAAATCAAATTGAATGCAAAACAACTACATTGCATAAAATGTATATGATTAAAGTTTAAACAAATATTAACAAAACAATTATGACAAACTAAATAAATATATGTAAAATATGTATGTGAAACAAACATTTATTGAAAACTATGTATGTAAAAGTTGTGAATGTATTAGGAAATAAGAATTAAAAAAAAAACAAAGAGTAGTGGAGCATGCAAAGCATCTACAATAAGGCACAGCATTGTGTAAAAAAAGTTAAAATTTTTAGATACTGGCTTGCCCCCTAAAAAAAAAGAGATCAGAATTAGCCAATTTTGACTTGTTGACGCACAACTAGCGTTAATAATTTGGTACATTATTTTGGGATATTTATAAAACGAGTTAAACAGGAAATCTTGTTAAGTAGTTGGTCATGATTGACGAATGGATGGCAAAGCGATTTTCTTGGATCAGCAGCAAATGGTGATTTACACAGATTTTTATAAAGATCTTAATTTAGCTTTTTTTTAAATGTAAGTAAGCCTACGCATACACATACAAATTTAACTAATTGATATAAAATAAAGTAAAACAAATTGATATAATAATATATAAAATTATATCCATAAGAAGCGAAATTGATATCAAAATTAAAAAGTTTCGACACAGGTAAACTAAAAATACATTTACAATAAATGCGTATGTAAATCAAAAATTTAAAATAAATAAAAATCAACACTAACAATGCTAACAAATTCAAACAATGGCTACTTTATCGCTTGTGCATAATATATTTAAAAAGAAAAACAAAACTTAAAAACGAACCTTTAGCTAATAGCATAAAACTAATTGTCAGCGTTTATTATTATTGATGTATAATTAATGTTTGCGTATTTTTACGCTTTTTCTTAAAGCAAACCTCGTTTTTTCATTTGTGGCGCTGCAAAATGTGTGAGCTAATTTAAGTAGGTTCTGATAAATGGAAACATGAGTAATGGCTATTTTTTATTGAATGTTAAAATCAAACTCATTTTTTACCAATGCAGTGCGCAATGAAATGTTTAAATAATCAGCTGATAATCTGCAATTTATGAAGAATTTTAAAATTTTACCATATTTTGCCGTCTTATTGTATATTCTATGAAAAGTAAACCAATTTAATATTGATTGATTTTAATGGCTTGTTTGTTGCGGCTTTTTGTCAATCTCTATATTCAATTTTTTATATGCAAAACTGTAAGAAACCTTTAGAAAATAATACGAGCATAATAAAGAAAAAAATTATTAAAAATATGAACGTGGCAAATTAATTTAAAAAAATGCCTATAGAAAAGGAATGAGATTTTTAGTATTTAGTATTAGTTTATTTTGTTATTATACAACAATAACAACAAACCACAACAGCATCAACCAGAAGATAAAAAAATAGGCAATCCGACAGCATAACTAGATACGTTATTTTAATCTTTTATAAGTATAACTGAAGGCATTTTCAACGTATAACAACTATTATTATACGTTATTTGATATTTTTATGAGAATTTCTGTGAAAAAATATAGAGAAGTATAAAATAAAAAACATTTGAACTTTAATTGGCGGGCAAGAAGATTTAGTATATTAAATACTCTGTTCTGCAAACTTATTCGCACATGCGATTTTAAAATGCACAGAAAGAAAAACAAACAACATGTTGTCATTTAAATGATGTTGACATTAGCTTGGTAGTGAGAAATAGAGACAAAGTTGGCTGCGATATTTAACTCTTGTGATTTCAGGTAACGTTTCACAAACAATTCACATAATTAGCCCCAAAGGAATGTCCAATAATAACAGCAAAACCATAACGAACCATGGTTAATTCTGGCAACATTGGAATGCATACGAAATGACTTTAAAATTCCGACGTCAAATGCAAACCTTTCCATTAATTTTTAATTATAATTTATGACACGCATGTTAAATACAATTACCTTTATCCAGTTTTATTTTTTATGCAAAAAATTCATAACAACCTGGACAGCCTTGGACCAAGTCAAAATCCTTGTTCAGTTTGGTATGCTTTTGGAAAAAAATGCAATGTCTCAGAATCATGTATACAGTGTTGTTTAAAAATTAAAGTTTCAGATTTTTGAATTTAGAATTTTCGAAGTACACAAAATCGACTTCTGACTAGAGATGGGCACGGGCCTCCCTTTGAAGGAAAATTAACATTAACAGCAAAAGAATGCCATAAGCGGAGCATAATAGGGGTTTGGGGTGTAATTTTGGTGGTTGTGGTAATAAATGCATGTTGACAATAACAACTACAAGAATGGCGAACAAACAAACGCAATATCAATTGTCATCACCATAAAAATTACATAAAACTCGTTTTACGACTATGCGGTGCGTTAGTGTGTGTTGTTAAGGTAGTTAACTAGTGTCTCAATAAATTATTAAGTCTTTTTTCTTCAAATATTATCTAAGTTCAAATGAAAAATGATGCTATAAATCACTCGAGATACAGATGATAACAAATTCAAAAATTAAATTAGTTGAACCTTAGAAATATCAAATACTTTTGTGCACCAGAACATTATTTAATTATATGAGTATTCTTCATATTCTTAAACAATCAGTTAAAGTATAGATAAAATGTTATTTTATATGTTATATATGCTGGAATGCGCTTGAAAGTGACTTTACACTGAATGATGAACGAAATCGATGGAATTGAAGAAATTGAATAACAACTTTTGCTAAAAACATAATTTACACACCGAAATTTTAATACATTTTTTTATTTAATTTATTTAATGTTACAACAAATAAATATATAATTTTATCCTGAGCACTTATAATATTATATTTGCCAGCAATTTTTACTTTCAGTGTGCCAACAGTTTGGTTATTTGACTGTTGCGGATGTGCAAATGTTATTGTAGGTATGTCGTTGTCTTATGCTTAAATGCTTAAAAGCAGAGACGCTTTTTATGTACAAGTAAGTTGAACCAGAATCTTTTTTAAAAATCGAAATCAATGAATTATTTATGTCACTCTTTCTGCATTGCCCGTAGCCGGCATTAAGTTCCACTGCGGAAGTTTCTCTATAACTGTCCAGCTACTGTCCTGCTCCTGCTCCCCCTGCTCTTGCTTTACTTGTTTCCGCTCGCATTTCTTAAGCCATTTTAGTCTACACCTAGTTCATTTCTATTTCTCTCCTTTGTTCTTTTTATACCCTGTGCTCATTGAAAATGGGCAAAAAAGGGTATAATGGATTTTTGAAATGTATGTAACATTCAGAAGGAAGCAGTGTCCGTCCGCCAGTCTGTCCGTCAGTTTGAACGCGTCGATCTCAGAGACTATAAGAGTTAGGGACTTCAAACCACTATATCAATAGCTACTATAGGAACGATTAGTCGAAAATCTACGAACAACTTTTTTGTTGTTTGAGTTATCTTAACCAATCTGACAGAGTATGCATCTGGGATGGTCCTATATATCCTGACCAAATTTTGTTCAAATCGAAGCACTATATCCTATAACTGTCTTTGGAAGTACACTCGACTGTAGCCGCACCCCGCGAGCGAGGCGAACAAGAGGCGGAGCCCTTTTGCTATGTTTCTTTTTCAACTTAAACTGCTTTACTCTTGCTTATATCTCTTATTTCGTGTTTGGTTGCTTCCACTGGTTTTTTGTTTATTGCTTGTTTTGAACCTTGTTTGAACTGGTATAAAATTTCTTGGCACAGGCTCGAAAGTGCTCAAGAAATACCAGTCGCTGGCAAGCTCAATATAAAAATCTGGGAAGCTAGAAAAAGTTCGCAGAACTGTAAACTCATTCCTTTTAATATACAATTAACAATTTGATGATTTTCCAAGCTATCTATTCAGACATCTAACTAGCATGTCAAGTTACCTGAGATTCCCAAAATTAACACATGAACTTATATTCATCCCTTATTCATTTTTAATTTTTGTCTTATTTTATATTACGTTTACTGTTTTATAAAAATTAAAATAAATGAAAATTTAAGAAATGCACCAACACATTCTTTACTCGTATAAAATGCACCAACACATTCTTTACTAGTATAAAAAGAAAAAAAAGAAAACCCCAAATAGGTCGATAATTGCCTAAGCTGTAGGTCATGTTCCCTACAATGACAGTCGAAGAAAATTGCACTTTATTTTAGGGGCTTCTTTACTTCAAAGTTTTTAGCTCACAAATTACATTTTAGGGAAATATCTTTTTTTTTTGAGTGCCCTTGTACAATAATGGACTGTGTTGTAGCAAGGATATGCTTACCAACTCTTGTGGCATTTTAAACGACCTGTTACTTCTTTATTTTAAGGGTCAGCAGTTGTAGTTACACTGCACAGAACGCAGAAAAATTAGTCAAATGGAGGCTTAGTGTTCGCTTAGTATTTAAGCGACATAAAAATTTTGCAAAATTGCTTCACTGCGATGGCGTTGTAGTCGCAGGAGGAATGTCGTTTGACCTTTACCTGAAATTCCAATGGCCAGAAACTTCGGGCTGCACTGTAAGCTATATGTTGTATGCAGTGTACTGTTTGCATGGCATTTGAAAAATGTATTTGAAAATATTTGTGTCCCTCAACGATGATGCAACGACAGCTCCTGTCCCGACAGCAGGAAAAGTGTCTGCGTTCTCTAACAGGACGTGCTGCCAAAAACATTTTTAATAATTTAGCAAAAATTTTTTCACATCTTTGAAAACATTTACTTTGAAGACAAGGCAAGGACTTCAGGCAGGCATTTTTACCTTTCTGGTTGGTAGTGAGGTGAAGTAAAGTGAACTGCCGATGTGCCACACGAGGCATCTGGGAATCAGTGCCTCTTTGTGTGCCGATGACAGTGTTGAGCAGTGTTGAGTAATGCGAAACCAATTTTCGACATAGCAGCAAGAGCAGTATTTAAAATTAGAAAGGATGACACACCTTTGAAGTGAAGAGTCATTGCAGCAGCAAAACCTTGTGAAATATGAGCAGCAGCTCACTCAATGCTCCGGGCACATTATTGAGCCATACGCAAAGTCACAAGGTAAACAAATTAGTGGCTTACGGCCACAGAGCGGATTGCTCCCCATAATAACGGTTAGTGGCTTAGTAAAAACTGTTAACCATCCCTTTGATGTAACATACATATAACACATAGTTGTGCCCTGGGTTACAACTTCAACTCCAACTCTACCTCCAATTTCCTTTAGCTAACCGTCAACTCTTTATGCATAGAGCAACAGCAGCTCTAAAATTTTAATTGAACTTTAATTCAGAACGGAAGAGTCCTGTACTCATACTTTCGTTGCGTTTACATTTACCAAGCTTAAAAATAGAGTGCTTACCAGACCAAACTTGCCTTACAAGCGAGTATTTTGGAGTGCGAGTATTAACAATGGTGCTAAGTTAAACTTAGATTTTAAAAATGGCTATAATATTTAATATGAAATTTAAATGCAGAAAATATATATGCAGCGATGTACATATATTGAAAATAAAAATAATATATTGAAAATATAAATGAAAAATATTTGTCTTAAAAAATTTGCATTTTCTTAAATAAGACAACTTTAATAGAAAATTTCAGGAAATATAAAATCTACAATCAAGTTCTTATTCTCAATTTTTTTTCTTATACGAAACGTTTTTTTTTATTTAAAACAAAACTAAAAATTTTCAAATGGCGAGTGGTCGAGCTTTGAAAACTGTGCAAATCTAGAATTTTGTAATTTACTGTACCAAAGAGAGTTTATTAGATTCTACAAGCTAGCACTTCAACATCATTTGCCGTGTGTTTGCTTGTTTGGAGCTTTGTCTCTATGTTTAGTCAGCGCAAGCACAAACACCGTTGTCTAAAGTCAATTTCTGTTTTCCCATTTTCCGTATTCCGTCTTCAACGTGTGTGGTTGAAATGTCGGCTTGTTACGGGTGTGTCTTCTAATCAAATACGAGCCTAGACAATGGGGCCCTTGAGTTGCGGACTTGATACGCTTCTCAGTTTTTGCGGCCATTACAAATTGTGATACAAAGAATTTGGCAGTTCGAGGCAATTGCATTATCATCTATTTGGCTTAAGCTCTTTATTCACATGCCAAATTATCTGTAAGCGTAATTCTGTTTACCTGGCTATGCACTCAACGTCAACAACTTTATACCATGTTCATTGATTTTTATACCCTACATTCATAGCACTGAATGAGCATCTAAAATTTTAAAAACTAAAGTATTTCATACACAGATGAAAGTAATTTCAAATACTTTGTGTATACAGGGTATATTTGACCTGACAACAGAGACTGCAGTATGCGCACTTGTTTCCTAAATACATTTTCCAACTTCAGTAACAGCACCAAGAGCATAAACTGAGTTATTTCTTTCTTTTTATCTCATTGGACTATTTTATTTATTTACAAAAAATGCATTTGCTTCTTTGCTAGTCTTTTTCACAACTCACTCATTTCTTACTATTGCTCCACGGAGCAAAGGAACACTCCCAAAACGAAATCAAGTAAAAATTTTGAAATTAAATTTTCAAGTAACTTTTTCTGGAGCGCAGTGCAAAGTAAATAATTCATGGAAGCAACGTTAAGAAGGGTGAGTATTCCAAGTGGGCGTGCCAGACACAAATACACAATACAAGCACACCAAGCACCAGAAACACAGGTGTGCGGATGAGTATGTGAACATATTTAAATAAACAGCAGTCAACGTCAGTTCGCATTCGCATTCTCATTTTACTTTTGCATCCGTTCAGTTAACTTTTAGGGCGTACGCACACTATAACTGAAAGCGAAGCAGAAAGTGGATCTCAGATAATAACTCAGCTCTCAACTATAGTGTGCGCGAGCCCTTAGCGAACTACAATGAACAGGAGTCAAAGCTGGTACTACTGACCATTTGATAACAGCATTCAAGAACCCTTTTGGCAGTGAGACTTTCAGGATCCTGGTATCCCTGCTGCCACCGTCATGCCAAAATAGGCAAGCTCACTCAGGCAGAGCAGTTGCACAAATGGCCAATTCTACTAGTAAGTAAAATTTTGTTCGTTTGAGCGCGTTTCGGTTTAGATTTTTGGCAGTTCCCATTACCAGAAGGAAAACTAGGGGAGAACTAACTGAAACAGTGCTACTTCTGAACCAACAAACATCTGGTGTTTAAGGCTATGTGTGTGTGAGTGCTGGTATGTAACGAAGCATAGATAGAATATACGAAACACATAAATAAATACGATGCTGCCAGGTTAAAGTTTAAAGTTATAAGAAAAATTGAAAATAAAAATTTGTTTGCAATTTGTTCCCTTTATTTCAAAGCTTGTACATTGTCTGGAGAATTCACACTAGTAAACTTGCGTAGTTTAATTGTCTTTCAAATTTAAATTGCCAGACCATCTTACTATCCCGACGAAAATGACTGCATCTGAATATCAGCTTTAATAAGCCTGTAGCGTTAACAGATATTGATCTCAATATCCCGTATTTCGGAGATTGTTGTCATTAAGTGGCCTGTGTTTTTATGTAAAATCCAATATAATATATAAATGTCATAATAAAATGATCGGTCAATCTGTACTAATGTTGACTATTTAGATTAAATTAAGACTGGCTAAGGATTCATGCGGAATTTGGCATATAAGACACTAAACATTAAAAGGGTCAGAGAACGTATTTGCTTGTGACACTTAAGCACATGTGACCCGAGCTGCCTTATGCTTAATTGCGTATTATCCTTGTTGCACAGCTACATAGGAGTCAGTGGAAAACATTCGCTGGAAGTGGCAGTGCGAGATGCAGGCCAAGTTATGTCTACAAACAGAAGCAGCCTCTGTTTGCTTAATAGCATGGTCAGTAAATTTAATTAACTTCCCTTAAGGATACATGCAACATATAATAAAGGCACTGCACAGTCAACACAGAATAACACAAAAAAGAAACCAAGTTCAGATGACTGTCCCTGCTACTGTTTCCCGTTTCCCGTTTCCCGTTTCCCGCTTCTCTGGTTGTCGCGTCCATCTTTGGCTTCAAGTTGCACTGGGATTACACACATGTACGAGGTCGGACACGGACAGAAGTTGACTGGCTGGCTGTAAGGCCCGTCTTGTCGTTGTCCTTTGAGATGTTGTGCAAACAAGCAGCTTAATGTCAGTCGACACAAGACAAACATATACAGTACAGAAATTAACTTCTTTTTGATGAGCATATGTTCCACAGACAACAAAACGTTGCCGAAGTTCCTTCCAAGCCTTCCAAGTCAACCGCACTTTGCAGATGCAGTATATCAATGCCTTAAAATTATAGTCGTTTCTATTGCATTGCAGCATCTTGTGCATCCAATTCAAATGTTCAAGTGCCCTTCGATCTCTGCCGTTCGCTGTACATTTTTTTGGCATTTGCTTTTAACCCGCGTTTCATAATTCATGGCATGCCCACTTTGCATATCCAACGACGCGTAACCGTAAACATTGTCGTAGTCGTAGTTCAGTTGCAGCCCACTATGGGAAAAAAGTCAGATATTTTGTCATTGTAGCATATTCTTGTTCTTGAATATTTAAAAAAAAAAGTAATGTTTTTTTGACTTGAAATTATATGAACCTCGATCAAGGAAAAGTAGAGATTTTAAGTATTTTTTTTCAACTGACCAATGTGTCAGTCATTTAATGCCAATAGATTTTATGTGAATGCACTACACTTTTTTGTATTAGTCGGATAAGGAGGTGGGCTCATGCCAAAATATTGGTAATTTTGCCATAGTGCAGTCAAAGACCCTATGACATTGTCTTGTCTGGCCACGTTTGTGCCATAACAAATGATGCACTCGACAGGCAGCAGATCCCGTGGATCTGTGTGTGCACACCCAGATACAATTTTAATCGGCTAGTATCTGAACAGCCAGCACCCACTTTTAGCATGAATTTACCCTGAGTTACCCGTTTGACCAAAAAAATAAAACTCGTTTAATTACGTAAGTTCATGTTTTAAAGTTGCTTTGTTTCGTAAATTACTCAGCTTGGAAAATAAAATTAAGTAAGCTCCCTTAAGAGGTTGTATTTCTTTCTAGAGGTCTTATAATATTGCAGATATTGAAGTAGGTGTCAAAGTTATGGTAGTTTTAATTTTTTAAAAACTGTCAAGGCATGGACAACCCAAAATTTTCGAAAAAAATATTACTTCTCTAATTCAAAATTCGAAATTTAAATGTTGAATCAATTTAAGGCTTATCTATGATCAAAATCATATTCCACATGAATTTTGTCTATGTTTTGGCGAGGTTATGGGAGTCGGAAGTTTTTAAAAAAATGTGATAATTAACAATACTTAAATTCTTAATCAATATATATAGACAGACAACTCGGCTGATCAAGAATTTATATACATCATGAGATATGCCTGACAGATAAATAAATAAATAAATACTGCAATATCCATATATATATGTGCTATGAAAATATATTATCTTTCTTAGGCCGGCTGCTTAAATGCCCATTTATAATATTGAGTACGGATTCAAGAAACGTTTAATTTTGAGAGTGAAGATACGGCCAGTATAGCAACTCACACATTCGGCCGGATGACAGGATACCATCTCTGATGCATGCAATCAAAGTCAAGCGTACACGACTGTCAGAATAAGTCATTTTGCGAGGACATCGGCATCAGCACACACCCACATAGGTATAAGTTTATATGTACATATGTCCGGGTATCAGCAGTCACACATACTCACAGATGATTTGAGTGGAAAAGTAGAATTAATACGCCAGTTAACATTGCGGTTAGCGGCCATTCATTCACAATCACATTCACGTTGTCGCACTGCCTACAGCCCACAGCCCATGGGTATTTGGGGGCGTGGAAGTTGGCCGTTGGCAGTTGGAAGCCGCATTTAACACTCAGGGAGTGTTTCCTACAGACAGTCTGTTTGTCTGACCGTGTGTCAGACACAGCTAATGTGTGCTAGCGTAAAGTTTAAGTTGACTGCCAGTAAAAGCCATTTAAAATTACGTGCTTGGATTTCTTTCCGCCGTGGCCGCTGCGCTTCCTAGGTGCTGTTATTGAGCGCTGGCGTACGTGGCCAACTAGAAGAAAACCAACGACCAACCAAAGGAGTTGCAGTCCGCCGCCCAGGTTTGTCATTTTGGCACTTTTGGCTACAATTTCTCAGTATGTGTATGTATGTAAGCCAATGTTACACAGACCAGGCAACCTGACAACGTTTCATATAATTTTCACATAAACGAAAGCCTAATATAAAAATTCTATCAAATCGTGACCAGCAAGCGCAAAGCGTTTATCAAAAATGTATCGAAATAGGAACTTAAGGCGTCAGGTTTCTGAAGACTTTTAAAAACGTTCATTACAGAAAGCGTATGTAATGTTAGTTCAACTTATTAAGAAACCTTTAAATTAGAAACTTAGAGTAACCGTGAAAATTTATAAAATTCTTTTTCCTATAAACTAATAAAAGTATCTTAAAGATTGTTGCAATAAAAAACTTCCTGCTCCGCATCGACATTTTAAGTGTTGCCCATTGGCTGTTGATTACTTCTGGCCTTTGGCTCCAGTGGGAATAAGAATTGGAATCAGTTTCTATTTGCTGCAGCAGCACAAAATAAATTTAATGAGCTATTAGCCAAGAATAGGCACGCTTTGCCTCTTTGTTTATGTTCCCAGTTGCTTTTCGTCCTCTTTGGATAACTTTTTCATAGCCCCGAAAAACTATTTTCAACCAAAATTTGTAAAATTTAATTTCATATACATACAGAGACTGCGGTGCGGAGGGTGTTGCGACGCTGTTGTGTAGGACCAGACATCACTATGTCAGGCCGCAACCTTCCTTCCTTAGGCCTCGCGCACACTATAGTTGAATGCTGAGTTATCATCCTTCCTTAGGACTCGCGCACACTAGAGTTGAATGCTGAGTTATCATCTGAGCATACACATTAATGAAAACAAACGCAGTGCTTTGAGCAAAAACTTAAATTTCAGTTCGGTTATCTTGTCTGCTTTCAGCATTAGTGTGCACGAGCCCTTAAATTGAATTAAAAAGTTGACGGGCGCGCGTCTAACAGATGCCGCAAATTAATGTGCATAGCTGTTGTTGGCGTTGGCGTTGGCTTTTAATTAAAATTGTTTACTAAATATGCTTGAATTTGTGTGCGGTCCAAAAGGGTGTTGAGTTGTTTCCCATTGTATTATACGAGTTGTAAAAGGTTTTCAGTTTGAATCAGGTCAATGCACAATTCAATTTAAGGCGATTGCTTAGCAGTCTCAGCCCCATAAAATCTGCTTTGTTACCAGTGTGACAAATGTTAATTATGACATTGCCTTCATCCCTCTTAAGTTTTGTGTTTTGATGCATTTAATAAGGCTCCAAGTCAGACTTGACAAAAGGCAAAATGCATTACTTACTATGATTATGATGTTACTGTTGTCTCTACTTTTGGTATTGTTGCTTCTATTGCCGCACTATATAATTCAGCCCGACATGAACTGACAATAAAATTTAGTGCTGAGCGCGCATAATAAAGCCGGTCAACGCTGAAAGCGGAAAGCAGATCCAGCAATCTTCCACCCATCCACCCTCTTTCTGTCTTCAACTTGATGCCATGCCAGCCGGCCATAAGCAAAGGGCTAAAAAACTAAAAACAAAGTCATGCGGCCGGCAGTAATGAAAAGCGTGCCGAGAGCTAAGAACTGAGGAGCTGTTAGGGCTTGCGTACACTATAGATGAACGCGGAGGAATAAGCGGAACTGAAATCTGACTATTCGCTTAGAACTTTCTTCTACCATCTTTAGGTGAAGCAGGTGCGCACACTGTAGCCGAGCTAAAAATAGATCTAAAGGCTTATTACCATCTTTTGCCCATGACTCTCTCTAATTTACTTTTCGGTTTCAGCTGCTGACAAACTCTAAAATGCAGAGCTAAGCTTCATTAAGAAAGCCTCACGTTCTGTAAGCGACAGTGGATTTGTTTTTTAAGCTAAGATGGTGGTTTCGCCTTTAGCCATAGTGTGCACGATCTCTTAATACTCTTCCTGCTGCTGCTGCTGCCAGGCAGTAAAGCTGTAAGTTGGCATTAAGTTGCAAGCATAATGAAATTATTTCTTTGGCTCGGCGACGCATCGCTGCCACTTTTGCTTGTGCTGCTCTGCTTATGTTGTTGCCACTGTTGCTGCTCCGGCTAAGAAGCGCGTCGGCACATAAATACTTCATGCTTAATTGTCCTTTTGGGTGCAATTTCAAACGCTGCTACGCACACACAGTAGCATCAAACAGCAGCAGCAATAGAAGTAGTACTCATAGCAATGGCCATAATAACGTAGGAGTAGGAGACAATAGTCGATGACAGCTTTAGCTTGAGCTTTAAAATGGAGATCTATTTTGGATGCTTACTCTGATGACTCTGGCAACGCTTTACTTATTTCGGTGACTCGTTACTACTTTCAAAATGAATTTTAACCGTTGTTCAATCTGTCAATCATTAAAAAAATTATACTAATAATAATTATAACAATTAATATTAAATAAATTTATATTTATCAAAGTTCACTAAAAAAATATTTAAATTTATAAATGTGAGGCCTAACTAGAAGACACATCTGTTTTTCTCCTTACAAATATCTAGCCATTTCTCGATTTTCGAAGTCAGAAGACTAGACAGTTTATGGAAGGGTTTATTTTGTAATATAAAAAACTTAGGTAAATGCTTGATTTGATGGTTGGTCATTAGCAAACTTTGTCTCCAACTTCAACTCTGATGCAGTTTATTTCTGGACATAGCGAAAGTTTCTTGCGACTCCAAACTTTGCTTAACATTTCTATACTTTCACAGAGGGAATTTTAATATTTTTATGAAGTATGTAACCCTCTTCTTATCAAGGTCATTTATTCATAAATACGAACGACAAATTAAAAGCTTTAAGTTCTTATCTCTTACTTTTTTATCTTATAAGCGTTATATCCGAATTTTAATATTTTTATGAAGTATGTAACCCTCTCCTTATCAAGGTAATAACCATGAATACGAACGACAAATTATAACATTAAAGTTCTTATTTCTTACATTTTGTATCTTATATACATACCCTATATCCATAAAACGTTTAAAAAGTGTAATTAACGCAGTATTATATTAGCAAATTGATAAAAAAAAAAAAGGTTACGAGGATTTTTTACCTTGAACACATCGATTACACGGTATCGTCACGTTGATCCATGTTTCCTTTTCTGTTTATGATTTTCATTTTAACTGCTCTTTGACATCGTCACTTTTATTGCTTGCTAAATAATGAAGTCACTTTACATTGACCTGCTGCTTGGGCCGCGCTTCATGAAACTGAAAATGATGCAAAATAAATAGCAATAAGTTTGCGCCAAGCCGCTTAAAAGTTAACAGACTAACAAGTTACAACAAACTTTAACTTTGTCATAACCTCCTTTTGTTAGAAGCTTTGGTATTTTTTCCACAGTTACCAGCAAAGAACTTTCTGCTGCAGTAACGGCATTTTCAGTATTACTCTTTAATGGTTAATTAGCAATTATAATGCGTTATATCCTTTAAATATAAAATACAGGTCAGAATTCAGTCAAGCCAGCGGCTCTTTTCCAACAGCAATTATAAAGGGTTGTGTTCAAAAAGCTAGGCTGCCATTTGGGCTGCTATTACGTCTAAAGTCGAAATGACTATATGTTTCGAATTTAAAAGAGTGGGAAATTTGCTCATTATCTGGTTGATAACAGCAACAACTGATTGTCAAGTTGCACCTGACAACGGGTATATCGCATGCAGTGTGAATGGATAACTTTTAGCTTTAAGTTATCTAAAGCTAAGTGAAACGACACTTCCGTTTAGCACACTGAACAGAGGCATGAGTCACCAACAGCCAAGTGTGGATTTTGTCGCTAACAACACCCCATACAGTAAACCACATTTCCGGATCAACAGACTTGTACATCCGTCAACGCTGCTTTGCCTGCTCAGAACACAACACAACAAAATAATTTCCGTCCCATGGCTACTACTTGAGCTAAAACAGCTACTACACCCACAAAGCTTTCTAAGGTTTCTCTGTTCCTAACAATTTTTGCATTTGAGTGTTTACACCTTGTTTAGTAGGGCAATAAAAAAACAAAGTGCCTAAGCTTTTTAAATGTTGAACTCAAGCATTTGACGTGACGTCATCTTGGTCCAATTACTATAATTTTTTGTTGGCTCACAAGAGTCAGCAGAAAGAACCAAATTGTTAGTCACATGATGCGACCATAGTCCACGTTAGTCAACTTGCTACATAAATGAATAAATCAACATGAACATCGTTACCATTGCACAAATACAGCAAAAATTCGAGAGAATAGAATTCAAAGTAGAAGTGGAATCCAGCCACGTTCTGGCGGTACTAATGAAGTCTCTCAGTTTGTGCGCACGTGCGTCATCATTATCATCATTACCATTTGGGAGAGAGCACACCGAATGCTCCTACAAATCAATTATGTGGCATACAACAAAAGCAGCACTGTCTAACTAAAGGCTCGCGCACACTATTGCTGAAAGCGTAGCTTAAAACTTAGTTATCATCTGAGCTTTCACATTCAAAGAAATAAACACACTGTCGCTTAGATTAAATCATTTATATCAAACATGTTGAAATTTATCAGCTGCTGAGAGCGAAAAGCCATAGACAAACAGGGAGTAAGAAGCTTTCAGATAAACTTTCAACTCGGCCACACACACCTTCCTCACCTTATGCTGACAAAAAGAACTCTGAGCGAAAACTCAGACTTCAGTTGCGCTTTCGTCTATAGTGTGCGCGAGCTAATAAAGCAGACTCTTCAGTCCACAGCTCTACTCTGTTCTTTTAATTAAACGTCAATGTTGTTGTTAGTATTGCAGTTTCCATGACAATCAAAAATTATTTAATGCCCAACAAGCAAATCACATGCAAACCAAAACTTTGACTACTCTCAAAGAAAAAAAAATATATATACATACATAAATATAACTAAAACACAAACATTTTACATCAAAGCAGTTTAAAAGTTATAAGCATGATAGCACATCAACAGTGTCCCTCCTCCTTCCTTAACACTTTGCCAAATGTTGTGGCATTTTACCTGATCTGTTTTACACTCGACACACAATTTTGAAATTTACCGAATTTCTGTACAAAAGTCTAAAACGTATTTGAAAATTTTCAGAGGTAATTTAAAGCAGAGTTGGCAACAAAATTATGTGAGGCGGTATTGCGTGCCCGACAAAGGTTAAAAGCCTATTGGCTTCCAGTTTTACAAACAAAATGGGCATACATTAATTCAACAGCAATTAATTACTGTTGCTACAAGTTCTTTAACTATTAGAATCTATATATTTATGAATTATTGAGGCATTCACTAGCCACTAACAGAATTTTATTATACAAACCTTACATACAAAATTAGTAAAACCTTCTTTTATATTTATAAAAATAAGTGGTTGGCCATTCGCATTATTTTGAGATTCATTCGCCGTGTTGTACGACTACTAAAGATATGGACATAAGTTGAATGAATCATTAGCTACGTTTAACGTATTTTTTGTGAGTTAATCCTATTGATTTGGAAACTGAAACCTTTAGGTCAGGTTGTTAAGAGCTGTCGTGTGTGTTTCCAAACATTGCCAAATTTTATTAACAACAACCATAGCTGTTGTCGCCTTATTCTTAGTTCCACAAATTTGTTTTCAGAGTTCTGTGTAAATTTGCTGCAAACGAGCGATTGCAAACCTAAGGACAAATAGCACAAGTCCAACTTGAGCTCTTAAGTGGACTTTGAGGTGAATTGCCGCATCAATTCTGTTTCTCTATGTTTGTGTGAGCATGTGTATGTGGATGTGTACGTGTGTTCATGTGTATTTTCCTTATTCCTTGGTGTATTGATATTTCACAAGAAATCAACACACTACATACAAATACACATAATCAAGCACACAAACAATTTAAAATCCTTCTCCCCGAACTTTGTCACCATTTGCAGCGGAAATGAAAAATCAAATCGAAGAAAGGCACAGGAAATGTAGCTCTTCGTATTGTCACTTGACTTATTTGTTTGTTCGACTGTATGTATATGCGAGTGCTGTTTAAATTTCGCCAATGCTACATCCAGAGTGCTCCCCACTCTCCACACTCTACTATTTACCTCTTTTTTGTATTATTGTTTCTTGCTACAGTACGTTTTAAATACAAGATCTTAAATAAAAAAATTCTAGTTTAAAGAAAAGTCATCTTAAGTGACTTAAAAGTTCTGAGCTCTCTTAAATAATCTATCGTATTCAGCCTGAGTGAATGAGATATTTGTGATGATTGTCAAAAGATAAGAGTATAGCAAATGGAATGTATTACATTATCATTTTATGTTGGTTTATTCTTGGTATTTGTCTGCGCTTGACACATCTTTATCGTCTTGGCTGTAAGTCTAAACAAATAAAAACATTTTGACTCCAAAATTAAAGAAAGAAATGGCAAAAAATCAATTGATTTTGACCTTGCCTGTAACTATCGGGTATGACATTTACTGAAAATCTTACTATTCCCTATCAATGCAAGACGAAACTAATTAAATGATGAATGCATTTGACAGCAGCTCAGAGAATTGTGTTCGATGATTAGTTGACTGCTTGTATACCTTTATATGTACTAGTATTATGCACACCTGGGCTGGTAGAATATCTAAACATCTGCAACGATTCCCACAGGTCTGATTGAACAGTAAATGATTTAATTAATAAATAAATAAGTGAATGGGTGTATAAGCAATCTAGTAATTGCAGATGCAGCATGCATTGCACACGTGTCACAAACAATTAATTATTGAGACTCGATTGTGTTCTATAGTAAATACGGTTTCAGTTTGGGGGTTGCAGTGTGCTTTCAACACTTGCTAGCGATTATGCTGCGACTTTTGCCATTTGTCATTCGATCTGACGTTTTGCGCAAAGTTCGGATTCAAAGTTGAATGGTCAATTCAGGCTGTAAATTCATATAGTAGTAATAGTGTAACACATGTATAATTTAGACTAGTAATTGTGTAATGTTTTAGAAGCCACTTAATAGATTACTTACTAAGACCATAAAATTAAGCTATTTAGATGTACTTATGGCCTTGTTAACAAGGTTAATCTAAATCTAAATTAAATATATATAAAACAAAACTGACACAGATAGAAAATATCACATTAACTTATTTCACAATTAATTTAGAAAAAAAATATAATTCGTATCAACAGCATTTAACATGTTGTAAACTAAACTCATATTACGTCCATTTGTAGGCATTGTAACACTTTTGTAAAATTTCATATTTATATCGGTTGAGCTGCAGCAAGAACTCAAACTCAAATTCAGAGACCACAAAACTATTTTGGTTTTTAAAGTAAAGGCAACCACAAACTAGTTTGCCTCCGAACCTGATAAACGTGCTACAAATATGACGACGGATGTGCCAGCTGCTTAAATGTGAATTTTCAATGTGTGGCTCGGTATAGAATGGTTCGGAGTTGGGAAATGCGTGGCAACCACAGCACACAGAAAGTTTCACAATCGAAAATGATAGCTTTAGGGCCCCAAGAAATTGCCAGAAAGTTGCAGCTGCTCCAGCATCAATCCACTTATAGTGTCAATTTGAAATTGTTTCATTTTGTTGGCTGTTGTTGTGTCGAAGTTGAACCCAGTTTGAGTGAATTCTCGAATTCGGACCCCTTTTGTCGGTATTGTAAATTCGTATAGCATACCTTGAGGCACTCCATTAAAATGCAATTAGTGCCGATTCAAATATTGATGAAGAGCACACAATACGACTGATTATATTGAGATATGTACTACTACTTAGGGTTTTCAAGCTTTTGAGACTAGGGGCATTTTGAGATTTCAATATTATATTGGAGGAATTTTCGCCTTATTCATAATGCTTTCAACTCAAGACAATCAAATTGAAAACACGTCCACAATGCAGCAGTTCTTTTATTCTTTAAATCAATAAAAGCATGAACATAACCGAATCACACTTAAACGGCTCAATCAAACGTGAAATTCGTTCATTTGCGCCATCCAAGTGCATAAGCAAATGCATGATTGCGTGCGTCAGTCTCTTGCTGAGTGTGTGTGTGCTTGCATGTGTGTGTGTGTGTGTCTGTCTGTGTGATCACGTCAGACGACGGAACGCAAGAGGTATTTCAAATTAAATTGAAATATAAACACGAATGCATTGGGCACAACGCAATCAGGCGCAAAATATGCGCGTAAAGACGCGGAGAGAGTTATCTCAGCCGAAAAAAGTTTATGGTACAACTGTTAAGAGTGGCAATTGAATGTATAGAGAACAAAGAGTATCTACTAAAGGTACAAGGTAAGGCTAAAATACGGTTCGACCTAAAAACTTAGATTTTCAAACATTTGGCATGTTTTTTCTTTTTGTATGATCGCTCGAACTTGACACCTTTGTGTATTCGAACGATTCTATGTCTCTCCGGCGCAACTAACCAAAACATAACGGAAAGAGCACTGGGAGCAAAAAGAGGCATATTGGTATGTCACTAACAATAATTAATATACTTATTTATTGAGGGTCAACTAAAGGTCGTTTTTTTGCAGAACTACGAGTCATTTTACACGACTATAACATAGTTAACATTGTATGCTTTTAACACGAAATATACAAAATTTAAATACACTCTGCTTTTTAGTTTAGGACATAGTCTGTACTTTTTATTAGTTAAATTAGTTATCGAGCATTATTTTGGTCAACTCTCTGTTTTTTCGCGGCAAGTGGGCTAAGCGCTTTTCTATTGAGCGAACTTTGTTGGATGATTTCTGGATCAATTCTAAACAGAGAATGCAGGTATTAATGATGCGACAGGTGCGTGTTTTCCATTAGATAATTTTCGGTCAATGCTTAAATAATTTCAATAATTTTTGATTAATTTACAGGTTGGTCAGATTCGCTATGGCGAGTCCCGTAAGCTGAAATCACGAATTCTTCAGCTGCCTTTTGATGAATCAAGCATCACCATGCTGTTAATTGTTCCATTCGATATTGATTGACTACCAGAGCTGGAATTCAAACTACAAGCATTTGATTTAAACGAAGTGGTCATGAAGTTGATAATGCAGGATGTGGATATTACAGTGCCTAAATTCCGAATGGAATGCGATGTAGATTTAAAAATTCCACTGCAGAAAGTGAGTTCACTATATGCTATATTTGCTTTTTTATATAATATATTTATAAAAATATTCTGTGTTGGGAGTTACCCAAATCTTTGCCACGAAATCATCTGAACTGATTACGGAGGCAAGGCAAAAACTTTATTTAAATGTGAACGAGGCAGGTTGTGAATCAGATGCCAATTCATGTAGGTTTAAATTTTGTTGTTTTATGAAAATAGAATTTTCAAGTTTCGTTTATTTAGCTTTTCGCCCAGCTGCAACTAGCAAAAACCCGGGGCGTAAGATTTTTAAGGCAAATCATCCATTTGTATTTGCCATAAGAAACAATAGAAACGCCTATTTTATGGGTCATTTTGTCAAGCCCTGATTACCAAAGGCTTTTAATTACGTAATGTACAAATGTGTTCATAAAGTGCCCATAAGATTAAATGTAAATTTTTATTACAAGCCGCGTGTCGTTTTATGTCAGCTCCAAAATCATCAGGGGTCTTGTAATCTGCGTAATTACAACAAATAACATCCCATGAACATATAATTGTTACTGCAATGACAGCACAAATTCAACAAATCAACGGCGGTATCATATGTAAATATAAAAATACCAACAAAATTCAACAAAGTGGGAATAGTAGAGGCATACGGTGGAAGAACGAGAGGTTCTGGTTCGACTGATCATTGAAAATTGCGAACTTTCATTAGATGTGACTGTGACTGTGAACAATGGTCATAAGAGGGAACACGGAGGACGAAGGACGAAGAGTGTGGTACGTGAAGGCTGCTGAAACTAAATGAAAAGTTGAAAGCAGCAAAACGAGAGTCATTGGCATTGCCTTATTGCCTTGCCGTTTCTTCTGGCAATTGCAATACAAGTTGTTAGCCAATTTTAAATACAACTGCTGCTACTGACAGTAATCAAGATTGCATGGCGCTGCTGGTGGATACAACAATGCCAAATGTCATTCGGCGAGGGCCAACAATTGAAAAATAAGTAATTTCACAACTGTAGTGAACTCTCTTTCTGTCTCTCTCTCTCTCTCTCTCTCTCTCTCTCTCTCTCTATCTCTTTCTCTCCCTCTCTCTCTCACTCTCTCTCACCCTCTCACTCTCTCTCTCTCTCAGAAGGAACAACAGCAGCAGCTGAGACAAGTACAAAACGCAACCTGTCTCTTCTCCTACCCCTTCCCCTGCCCACTCCCCAGTCGAAGTCACGTCCGGTTGCAAACTTTGCCGTCAAATTCATCGATGATTTTTGTAGACCGCCTTATGACATTGCCATGACCATTGCCATCGCCATTCAGAGTGTCTGCTATTGATGGCCACTGCCGGGTTTTGTGGCAAATGTTTATCTTTTGGTTTGCTTTGTGTTTGGTTCTGCGCATCGCATCGTATCGCATATTTTTCTTGATTTTACTTATGCCTTTAGGCTGCTGGCAGCGTCATCAAAACGGATGTGCAGCTGCACAAACTTTGTCCCAGAGGGGCAATGTAAGAGACTGGAAATTGTGTTCGGCTTCGCGAACCGTCGAGTAATTTCGAAATGCTAATGTAATGTCACAGTAATGAAATTACTGACAACAACGCTACAAAATATTGCAAATGAGAATATCGAACGTTGAAATTAAACTGAACAGCTACCACATAATAATTAATTTAATACAATTCTATAAAGTTAAGTACTCATACTCATACTTTCATATATGTATATTTAAAGACTAGCAATTAATTGTATTTTAAAATATGTTTTTAAAAACCTAATCGATTTAAAGAAAAACAAACATATTAATCTGTAATTAGGTTGGTTTGTCTCTATTGCAAAGCCTTGTAATAAATCAATAACTGAAGTCCGACTTTTATTTAAGCCCAATCAATATGCAACCGCAGACTTTAAATGCCAGCGGTCATTATACGCATCTTGGTCCGACCATGAAATCCGATTTACTGATTGGTTTTGTGTAGCTATCGTATTTAGGTTTAGCATACGATTAGTATGTACTATCGAGCGTCTAAATTACCCCACTAAACCCTTTATACTGAATTGGTCTGCTCTCAAGGATGCTAAAAGTCTATTACTAGTAAGTATATTAAATATGGACATTGTGCTGAAGTTAATTATCCTGACATTATAAGAATACATATTATTTTCATTTCATGTCTATTATGATGAAGGAACTTAGTGGGTGTGTGTCAAAAAAGCAGAGTTTCAAATAGTAAAAACGAGATGTACTGCAGTTTTACTTGGCTTAGTCGTGGCTGGCAAAGAATTTAAACGGACCGGTCCTGAACCGCGCTTATCGCTCAGCTGCAGCTTGAACATCGCTTAATCCATCACACGACGGGTGTATTAGCTATCTTGTGGGTGTCAGACCGTGTAAATTGCTGCCAACGCTTGATAATAAGCCGTCATGCAACCTCAACGTCATGATAGCTGGTTACGTATACGCAGCGTTGCACGGTAGAGTTTCAGATATGCGCGCAGAAGTTTGCCTTTAATTTGAAATGCACAACAGCAAATTGCAAGTCAGTTGCGACATCGCAACTTATTCCATTTGCAAAATTCTGTAACAAAAAACTGTAAGTCTCAACGAATCGGACAGGTGATTTAAAAGCCATTTGTCAGCAGCAGCAGGCAAAATAACGGTGACGACTTTTTCTTTCTTAAATGCCAGGGAGTTTGGGTGATTGGCTTGGGTCAGTGAAATTATTCAAATTATCTTTTAGCAAAATTTTACTGTCAGGTGCCGTCAGGCAGTAGCAACAAAGGAAAAAAGACCGAGCGAGGGCCAGGCTGTTACAGACCAGAAGTAACCCCCGAAGCAGCAATCAAACGGCTTTACTTTTATCGCTCAACCTCACCAGACTCCAACTCCAAACATGAAGTTGCCATGTGCCATGTGGCACCCCAAGAAACAGCCCGGCAGCTGACAGGCTGCTGTGTCCTGTTCCTGCTCCTGTTTCTAGTCCTAGTCCTCTCCTCTCTTGATTCACTATTGGTCTTGTTCTTGTTGCTGTTTTCTTTGTTGTTGACGACAATTGTAAATCCCATCTATTATAAGTGGTTCTTACCATTTCGTCGTCGAGCATTGACATTTGGCTAATGGCAAAAATGTCACCAAAATGCAGACAAACAAGAAGCTGCCATGACAGCAGCCCGAGATCGAAATGAAGACACATTAGACATTAAAGGAGTTAAGCTTCATCTTCAGCTGGAACACTCTGCCTTGTAGCATTTGTTACTTTATTTACAAACATTTTGGCCATCAACTTACAAGTGATACATAATTTTGTCGAACCATGTGTTGATAACTCTGATCCATTTTTGGGCACACAACGGCTTGTTTTGCCTCCCAAAGTATCCAGTTCAATGTATGTTGCTCAGTTTCAATAAAACTAATTAAATAATTTTATAGAAGTATTAACCTCATCATAATTAGTTCCTAACCTGAACTTGCTTAAAACTTTATTTTTTCGAAAATGGTTTTTGCGTATTTCTAAATCAGACAAGATTTCAGTGCTAATAATGTACAATTTTCATCATATTGACTGAATATTAAATACTCAGAATACCGAGTATTTTAAATACTTCTTGAATAAGCTGAATACAATAAGTTAAGTAATTTGGAAATCATGCAAATTAATTGCAAATATCCATCACTGTCAATTAAAGGCAAAATTATCTCAATTTAACATGTTTAATAAAATTTAATCCTTATTATATATGAAATTCTCATAAGAAAATAAAATTTTCTAATAGCAAAAAATAATTCATTAAACCGCATGATTTTGTTGAGTGTGAGTTGCAAATCAATGGTAATCATAAATCATACACAATTTGATCCATTGATTGGAGCATCGGCCACAAAGCAATGAGTGGGTGTGTGTATGCGTGTGTATCTGCTTTAACACACCTATTTAATCAACCCAAACCCCAATGGCAATTGATTAATAACAACAACTCTGCACAGCATGCTGTGTCCAACTAAAATACCTACACGAATGTGTGCTTAATGGGTATCTGCTAGCATTGGAAAAATCTTCAAGATTTACCGATAAAACATTATTGGCATTTAGCAATAATTGAAAATGCTTTAGTCTGTGCACACAAAAGCAATTAACTCTCATATTTGATAAAATCATAAATATATATATACTCTCATGTGAATTTGGTCCTTAATTGATAAGGACACGTTGTGAATGCAGCAACAGCAAAAACAAGCTAAAAATATACAAAATTCTAACACAAAATACAAAGTGTCATGTCCGTAGCCGTATCCGTGTCCGAGTTTGTGTCGGTGTCAGAGTTAATGTCTGGGTCACATTTGTTATGACAAGTGATTTCTACATCGTTTTTGTTTGCATTTTGTATATTCTCAAATTGTTTTTTGTAATATGCACACAAGTGTTAAAGTCGAACTCTTGAAAGATAAATGTATATGTGGATTCGAAACTATAAGGGCTCGCGCACACTATATCTGAAGGCAGAAGCTGAATTATCATCAGAGCTTTCACATTCAAAAAACAAACGGACCGCAGCTCTGTTTAATCGACCAATCATATTTTAATTTATCAGTAGCTGAGACCAAAAAATGAAACAGTGAGACCGCAGTCATGGACTTACAGAGAGTAAAAAGCTTTCAGATTAACTTATAACTCCGACTAAGGTGTACGCACCTTTTCAATCCATGATGGCGAGAACACAGATTTCAATTCCGAATACTGTTCTGCTTTCGGCTATAGCCCGCGAGACTTAACTCATTAGCATAACATTCTTGCCAGGCCTCCCATGTGCACTGTCATCCTGAGTAACATATGAGCCAACATTTCATTCTGTCAATCCGTGCAAATTTCGGCGACAGGCAACAAAAAATTTGACAATTGCATTTGTCAGCTTTGTATGTTGAATGCAAAAAGCTTTCTCCGTCGTTTTCGAATCGCCTACCCGAGTCCGATACTAGGCAATTGCTTTGGAAATGTCAAACTTTCGGAAACTTTATTCCGAAAAGAATTTAAGTTATGATTATAGCGGGTTATAACCTGTCTACATACAAACTAATAGATAATTTAATTATCAACATTATTTAGCTAGTTGATTGACTAATTCTTTAAGTTTCGTACATCTTTCGTACTTATTTCTTAGGTATATATCATATTTTTGTTTGCGTCGGAAATCAAAATGTACAAGAATAATTGCATAAAATAAAAAAAGGGATTTGCATATTAAATTTCCAATATTCGCCTTTTACGTGTTGTTGATTTTTATTTGTCATTAGAGGGAAGCTGCAGCAACAGGAGCAACAACAGTAGCAACAATAATATTTTCTTGTGTGCTGACAGAGGAGCTGTGGGACCTGGAAATAGCGTCGGAGCTGAAAACTGGGACCTAAACCTGTACGCACAGATAAGGAACCGTCGGCATAACATAATTGTAGCAGTTACGAGTGGACACTGAATGAATGTCAGCTACGGTTAGGAACTTGTCACAGACAAAAACTAATTCTTAAGACAATTTTTTATGACAGCGAAACACCCCCAGAATGCCCAGCGAGAGCATCCACAGCTATGCTGCCTTCTTGTGACGAATGATTTAAAGTTTTGGACATTTTGTTAGAGCGCACATGTCGCTCAGTTCATGAACATGTCTGACTGGCTGTGTTTTTTGGTGTTTAGTTACATTTTTGTCTTTACTTCGCTTGGAGGAAAAGGAAGAAAGAAAATGCGGCAAAGGAGGGGAATCTGATGAAGTGCCAGCGTTGCTTTAAAGTGGGCAATATATTTTTATGATTTCCTGCCTCGCTTAATGAGATTTGGCTACACAATGTTTGTCGTAACTTTTGTAAGTCGCTTTTTATTTGTGCTCATTTTGAGGTAATGCAAGAAGTTTTATGTGCTGTGATTTGCTTTGATTGATGCACCAAATATATTATTTTGATTATTTTTTGTGCCAGACAATGTGAACGCGGATTGTCAATTGCAATTAGCTAAATTAGCACAGAAATCTCATTCAAGGAATTCAACAAAGAAAACAGTAAAAATGATATATTATGGTCAGAATAAGCGATCGCTTAAAAAGTATATTTTCCTTCTAAAATAGTAGTATTGTTCGCAACAATTCAGCTAGTGTCATTGGGTTGCTAACTGAAATTTTTAGCATAAGCCCGCAGCGCAAATAAATGCAACGACATTCTCTGTGCTTGTGCTTGTGCTTGTGCTTGTGGTAGTGTTACAGGCGGCAACATGCAAATTTTCATTTCGCTACTCTAAAACATAAAATGCAGCAGCCAACTATTTGCGCAAAACAGTAGCGCAAAGCGAACAGAACAAAATAGAACAGCTTGTCTAATTGTAATCCAAGTTGTAAGTCGTTTAAAACACACAACGAGAGGACGATGGCGATGACGATGACGATGGTGAGTACTCGAATTAATTACCCTCGGAAGTTGCTTGCTAACAACGCGCAACGAAACGGAACGGCATACGGAAATGCCAGAACAGACCGGACCGGAGAGGACCGGACTGAACTGGACTGATTTTGACTATGGGACAAAAATCTAATATGATTTTAAAAAATTGTATGTTTTTTAATTTTCAATTGGAATACTCAAAATAAAATAGAAAAGTAAGTTTTATGTTTTCAAAGAGTGTAATTTAGTCTTACTAACTCCAAGCTGACACAATCAAACATTGCGAACATTGAAACGCATTGAAACGCAAAGTCATTGGTCAAACAATGGAGCACACCGAAAAAATGAAAAAAAAAAGATGTAAGTAGTGTCTCATCGTTACAGTTGGCTACGTAAAAAGAGCAACGCATAATCGAAATCTATGGATAAAATTGTGCGCTGTAAACTATCTCTTCATGGAAAGCATCACTGCGACTGATCTTATTTATCCCGTTCGTCTATCTCTCTCTATTGTCTCGTATTGTCTCACTTTACAAGTGAGCTTATGGAAAAAATAGCTAGAATTGTTCCCATAGTGCAAACGCCGAGGTCCGTTATAGATTCAGATTCGCATTCGCATTCGTACTTGGACGATCGCTCTCGCTCCCTGTGTGGACTTTGCGTTTTGGCAATGTCATCATCAACGCGTTGAAGTTTGAGTTTGAGTTTGAGTTTGAGTTTGTGTACACGATATAACAGTGTTGGAATGATGGTCAGGTCTTGTGGCCGCAGTGCAATGAAATTGCGACCGCAATGTCCCTCTTTCTGACTTTGTGTGTTTCTGTGTCGGTGTCGGTTTCTGTATCTGTGTTGATAACGTGCAAATGAATGCAGTGGAGATGAAATGAATTCGTTAGAGGCCACAAAAAACGCAGCGTGCAGCGAGCAGCGTTCAACGAGCTGCGAACATTGCAAACGGTTTGCAATTAATGAGTGCCTGCCGCTGTACAATAAAAAACTACCGAAAGATGTGAAATCTCTGGAAATAAAAAAGCGGTCTTACATTTTGGGCGTGACTGCATATGAACTGCAAATGAGAAAGCCACATCACAAAACAATCATAGAACAAATTTAATTATACATAAATTATTGCGTAAATTACGCAACGGTATTTAGATTTCACATACCAAATTTAAACAAAGTCCATTCAGGCGTGTTCTATAAATCTCTAAATTAAAATGAATGAAGTAAATTTGGAATTGGTTTGTCAATTATTAATTTGTTAAAAAGTCAATATGATAAATATATTATCTCCAAGGCAAGTAAATGAATATTCTAGTAGAAATTGCTTTGTCATTTGGATTTATGCACTTGCGCCCTTGAGCAGCTTAACATAATGAGCTCAAATAACTATCTTGTTAAAAATAAATAAAATAAAATCAAACCGAATGAAGTACAAGTAGTACGCATGACATTTTCTAGGAGAGCTGCTCATGATTTGTCAGTCATGTCAGTTAATCTTGGAAAGCTACTTAAATGTCAATACAAAAACAAAAAGAACGAACGCATAAAGTGCAACGAAAATCAGAAGAAGAGCCAAAGAAACTTAATTAGAAAATTATGCGCGCAACTTCAAAAGCTTCTGCAACTTTGGTATTAGAGATGCGTCTTCCTGTTCGTTCTTATGTGCCTGGATGAAGCTGAGTTTAGTGCTTATAATTTGCATATTAAATGTCATGAAGTGATTTTCTAATGAATCAAGAGCCATCAAATTCGGTAGCAGCTTTGCCGTTGACTGTAACTTAACATTTTGAGCAACGCTCGTGCAGTTTTAATGATGGTTTTATATTAAGGGCTGTCAAATTTGTTGCTTTGGCTTCTCTTAGACACACACTTTCAGTTCATGCTCGCCCACACTTATACACACACCTAAGAGCAGAAGGATCAACTCACATCATAAGATGTAAAGTTCTACCTGGTGGTTCGAGCCAAACCCTTTTTACTTGGCGCTGCATTTTTTATACCATTCATTTTTGGCTACATACTCAAATATGGTGGGGACATCATCACGTTTTGACTTGTTTCTTCGTATTATACTCAAGTTTTTTAGTGTGCTTCGCTTCTGCTGGCGTTGCCTATAAAACATGGAATCAAAGCAAACTTCCCTATTAGTAATAGCAACGGCTGCAGTTTAATTGTGAACTCGTCGCAGTAATGCTGATTTGCAGGTAAACTTTCAACAGATGTACATGGAAACGATAATTTCACACATATTTGCAAAACACTCGCATAGTAATCATAACTTTATCACGCGCGTTTTCGCCTCGTGACGTTGATTAAGTTGTGCTTAAAGTTTATAAGAGAAGCCGGGAAACAAACGCATAATGAAGACTTTCACGCGAACTTGTGGCTAAAACTTTGCAGTCAAAGTCACAGTCATATGCAGAGGGAACTGTGGATTTCGAAAAGAATCATACCCAAAAATGTTCATGCGAGCCAATGCACTCAGATACCAGCCATCACAGAATCATTCCCGAATAAAAGCACATTAGAAGTGAAAAACATAACCTGTCAATGACAGCAAAAAAAAAATCTTTTCGGGCCGCTGTTACAGTCAGCAAGCCTCTCTTTCCATAAAAATCGAATTTTGACAAAAAAAAACATTTTTTAACGAAATTAATTAAATTTGAATGCAAACTGACAAAGGTTTTACACTTTGTGATATGTATGTAAAACATTTATTTACGATTTTTCGAATTTTAATGTGGTGATTTACAAAGCACTTAGAGTATTTGTATATTTCTGATACCACTACATGTAATATGACGATGAAAATTCTGCTTTTAATCAGTTAGTGACTGTTCTGACGAAAATGAAGCTGACCAAAATTTTGATTGAACTTTAGTTCGCTGTGCTACTGCAATTGCAAATGAAACAAAAGTGGTGGACTGAGATGTCAGCTGAGCAAGAGAAGCAGAGAAAAGGCTTATAAAAAAATGGAAATGGAAGGCCAGGTAACTCAGCTAGCAGGTAGATTACTTTATTGGAATAATTAATCATGTTTGCAGCCGTGGCAAGAGAATTCGGTCATAAAGCATAGCTCCTCACATTGATTTTCTTAGTCTTCAACGGTATTGTGTGGCATGTAAAGAAAAGTATTTGGCCTCGCGGCTACTTGAGATTTACACTCAATATGCAACGTGCATAATGGCAAACGCAATTGTCAAATACCAGTAACCAGTCAGCCAGCCAGCCTGGCCATAATCGTATTGAATGACAAATAATTGAGGTTAGTTTAGCCATTGAGCTGTGAGAAAGGCAAGAAGGAACTACTCGTAAATGTCGAACACGTCTCAGGGCTCATGAACAAGTGTCGACGGCACTGTCGACTAAGAGTTAAAGAGTGGGCGTGTGGGCGTGTAGGCGGACGGGCGTATGGACGTATGGGAACCTATAGACCGACCACACGTGCTGATACTGCTCTTTCCAGTTTTCCAATACAAAAGCAGCACAATTTTGTAAAGGAAAAGTTTTGTAACGGAAAAAGCAAAAGTTTTGCCTTCGACACCGCAACGGGAATTGTGTTAGCAGCACAAAAAGTGAACAAAACGCAAGAATAGAGAGAAGTGAAGCTATCTGGGAAGAGAGAAGAAGAACTACTTGCCACTTCTTGCCGGCTGCTAATCCATAGCCATTGCCATAGTCACACTCGGCTAGTGATAGTTTTAGGCGTACGTGTGGAACGTTTCAATTTAGCGCTGTTGCTGTTGATGCATTGCAAAAATTGAATTTATTATTATTGGAATTGATTGTGAGAGCAACGCGATACACAGCCAACAGAATGGTCACTCTTGAAAAATTCCGCAACTCAATAAATTAATAACATATGGATATAAATAATAGAATACATCGCTCATTTACTACAAGACTCTCGTAACTGAAAGAACATTTTCATGTATAATATAATATTCGTTTTGTCGTCCCACTTAATCACTAATGACTTGCATGTAGTTTTACTAAATTATCTTAAATGATAATAAGCATTAAGCATTTGAAATAAAAATAATGTGTCATATTTTAATCATAAAACCTAGTTGGATTCATGGCTTGAATTGAAAGCTCGACTAATCAGCATACTGTTTTTTAGTTTAAAGCTTTTGCAAAACTCTCTGTGACTACAGCAAACACTTTCATTAAAATTATTATTGCAGAAAATGCTTTTTGCTGTTGCAATTGTTTCTATTGTCGTACTTAACCTGGAGTTGCATACACACACACACACACTGCAATTTACATGCACTGAGTTGTTGTTGCTGCTGCCGTTGCTGCTTGCCACTAGCCAAAGGCAACAAACTGAATCCAGTTGAGGCTGTTGATGGTTCGTGGTTGTAGGTTGTGCTGTAGGTGGTTGCCACCACCACCAGCACCAACACCAACACCACCTCGATGGCATTGTCGGTATTTGTCTGCGGTGCCGCGTGTGCTGATTGCTTGGCTGCCAATGCCAAAGGCGGTGGGTTTGGTGGTGGGTCGGGGGCAACATGAAAATGCAATGTGCTTGAAATGAAAACATTAAAAATTTAATTGCGATAATACAAGCGCATAAAATGTTAATGGAGTGTATGTAATCTGACACAGCAGAATGTCGGCGACGAAGAAGGACGCGAAACACAACGAAATAGCCATAGGGAAGCAGCTGTAATGGAGGATAAAATAAATTAAAATGCTTTGTGTGTTGGCAGCGCCAACAAGGAGCTGCAAGCTCTCAGAATCTCTCTCGGAATCTCTGTATCCGGATGATGTGCCACTTTCAACGCCAAAATTCAAGATCGCAACCAATGTATATTAAAGTCTCAAGCATCAAATTGATACTGAATGAAACTAGTGGGAAAGGCTACAGTCGAGCAATATCGACTGTGGAAGACCCCGAACTTTCGTTAAGAAAGTAAACACTGTTGAAAATTAAAAAATATTTAAGATTATCTTAGATACTTATAAGTAATCAATCCTTCATAAGCTTGTCGTCGGTCGAATAAGATTCCGTCCATTTTAAGCCCGCGAAAAATAAATAAATTGTTTTGCGACAAACTCAACAGACCCTGTACTTTTTTAAGTACGGGGCACGAAAAACGCAGCAACATGAAAATGGAACGACATTGCAGCTACAATAGCAATATACAAACAAAATACGAAACAGGTAACACAAGAAGCTTGCATAAAGAACTTTATAGCAGCGCAGAAACAGAAACTGCAAAAAAAAACAGCTCGAAAACAACCTGAAGCTAAAACGTGAAGCTGCCAGAAACTGAAGCATTGTAAATTCAACACGACGACTACGACGACGCAGTTGACGCCGCTTCTTGTATTGGCAAAACAAAAACAGGAAGTGCTCTGCGTTGCTCTTAAGTACTTCCTGCTGCTTCAGTGCACATTGTTGGGCGACGCCATTGCTCCATTATCAAGTTATCGGAGCTCTATAGAGCGCTCTCCCACAGTCAGCAAAT
This sequence comes from Drosophila rellima, assembly GCA_035043635.1. Classification (NCBI taxonomy): domain Eukaryota; kingdom Metazoa; phylum Arthropoda; class Insecta; order Diptera; family Drosophilidae; genus Drosophila; species Drosophila rellima. The sequence continues at coordinate 6,440,065 of JAWNMV010000143.1, read as the reverse complement.
AGTTCTCGCATTCTCCCCTTTAATTGCTGCAGGCTGCTTTTTCTTTCTTACCTGTCAGAACAGCAACAGCAACAGCAATCAAAAAGTTATAAAAACACTCATAGCGCAAACGACAGATACATGTATTATTTACCATATCGGATGCCCGCGGCGCAATCAACCAATCCATCTCTCTCAGTTCCACCTTACAGTAGTGTCTCGATTTCACCACACGTACACACAAAATAAAAATATGGAATAAAATCAATCCCAAACGGTGTCAAAAGTTCGGTAATATCGGAATATATTAGATCGAGATTACGAATTATTTAATTTAAGTGTGTTCTTTTCATTTCGTCCTCTTCATAGTTTCACTGCCTTTGAGTTTATAATTTTATTAAGAGCTTAAATAATACTTATACAACTTAGCATTGGGTTCTTAAACACAGCCTTATAAAAGACTTAATACGATTTGTGATCTACATTATAAATGATCAATATTTATACGTACATATGATGACTCCCCCTTTTATCTCTTAATCCAACTATGTAAAATGCCAACTTTATTTGGCATCTGCTGTGTTGGTTGCTGCTTTGAGAAGGGCCATCTTTTTAAAATGCAAAACAAAACTTTCGGTTAACAATACTAATCCAGCAATTTATGCAAGGGATTTTGACAGCTGGACTACAGCTGCTTAAACAAACTTAGTGGCTTCGAACGGCGGGACATGACAACCAACAACCAAAAACCAACAGCCAACTAGAACACAAAATACGACAATACTCGAACAATGCGGAGAAGTAGCTACTACGTATAATAAATAAGTGTCTGAATGGTTACGGCACCACAAAAATAGCAAAGCACCGCTGAAAGATGACCAATTATTTTAGCAAAAACAATAATAACAAAAATCTACAAAAATAAGAAGATGAAGAAGAAAAAGAAAAAACAATAACCAAAAGTGTGATTATAAAACTTTATATATTGTTGTATCTCACAGATAAACAAGCCTGGAATATTTTCTCACTCCTGCTAGTTTCTTGCTACATGACGTATACGTAACTTTTGATGCCGCCTCAATGTAAATTTCTTTCGGTAGCCGACAAAAGCAATTCATTATAGAATTAGAAAGTAATTCAAACGGAAATTTTACTTGTGGACCGCTGCACAGCATAAAGTTAGCAAGCAGTTTTGGGGGGACAGCGGGTTGTGGTGGTGTGTAGGTGTGTAATGGGATTCTCGGGGCATCTGGGCACCTAAACACAAAATATAAGGCGATTATAATGTCAAACACGACAAAGCGTGCAGCGTCAACAATGAGGCAACAACCACAAACAAACATATATACAGTCCAGCCATTGGTGACCATTGAAATTCTCTAGGAATGGAGCATCCCCATGATATGACCCCGACAATTATATGTCGAATTTTGCAACTATTTACCTAATCTTTAAGAAAAATATGATACGCTTGAACCAATTAATTATTTAAAGAAATTTGTAATCATAGAATCCATATAATAAAATATAATATTTGAATGCTAGTTGTTCTATACAGATTTACATATCAATTCAAAGCCATATTTTTTGAACCAATTCCAATTTTCATTTTTGTTATTTTTTTCATCGAGCGTGGCCGCATTTCTGTCTGACTGTCTCTCTTGATTTTCCGGCTTCCGTTTTCTGTAGCCTAAAATGTTTTGCTGTTGTTGCTGTTGTTGTTTTGTCTGTTTGCCCTTAGAGTTAAGTACTTAACAGCATGTCAACATTGCTGGTCAGCTGATTTGCTTCCCTTTCTCTTTTTTATTATTATTATTTTTATTTGATCTCACTGGGTTAAATATCGCAATCCTGTCCATTAGTTTTCGGTGGATACAAATCGAAAATATCGGTCGAAAAAAAATTGTATACAGGCCACTAAAATCAAAAACTAAAATTGAAAGAAAGTTTAACCAGCGTGTACTCGTATCTTTCTGGAGATATCTCAACCCAACTCGCAGGGCACTTAAAGAATATGAAACCGTCGCGACGAGATAACTTTCCGTGTCGATTTTTTTTTTATAATATTTGTTTAATGAAACACTAGCATAGTCACTAGAGCATTAACTTAAGCAGTTTCTTGTTGTGCCGGTAATAAAAAAATTAATAAATAAATAAAAATATCAAAAATATTTCAAACACACTTAAAGATAGCACTGCTCTGGGGATCTTTCAGTGTGTGACTGACTGTCTACCTACACAGTACGTTGGAACGTCGCGAAATTGCAAAAGAAATTGCGCAAATTGTGTGACAGCGTGTAAAGTTGGCACTTTCACACATAACTCATAACTTTGGTGGTAAAACTTTCGCTCAGTTCGGAGGGTGACTAAATCGGTAAGGAGGGGGGATATAAGCCTTACACTGGCGACTATTTGGACGCTCATGTAGACTATTTATCTCTACGAGTGAATAGGGGGCGAGTTTCGCCATAGTTTTGACAGCGCATATAAAAGGCCATAAAACAAAAGTTTTTGCTTTAACTTTCAGCATAGAAGAAGAAGCAACTTTAACGCCTACAAAGCAACTCACAAACACATATACTTACATATCTTTCTATATGCTTGTATATGTGGAAGTATAAGCTATCACTGTCCTCGAAAGCCATTCAAAACTATAAACACAAACTCTTTGCGGCATTAGAAAATGCACAGCAAAACAGAGATTTAACATTTTTTACCAAGAATTTTTTGCTCACTGTGAAAAAAAAAGTTATGCATAGTTTTTGTGTGTGTGAGCTAACAAACAAGCGTCAGCAACAATACTATGGGGTACAAATAAAAATGACTGAAAAGGGACGTGCCACCCATGAATTATGAAATTTTAAAACGCTTCAACTTCATCGCAATGAAACTTCAAATTTTTTGTTGTTTCACGTTTGAAATTAACTGGTAAATGACGAAATTCAATTGCAAAAGTTACTCGCCCATTCATCAGTTTTTCCATCTTGTGCAACATTTTTATTTCCTTGCTTTCGCACACATAGGCACTTACATATAAGTATGTAGAAGTTTACTTACTTCATGGTGTCCAAGTGTGAGTCCATTTTATATTATATGTACTTATTTTATTGAAGACAAGTGCTGAAATATTTTAAAAAAGAGTTAATGAAAAACTAAGTTGCAATTACATATTATAGGGATCCCAAATAAGAGTTATGAGATAAAAAACAAAATAGTTAAAATACGATATTTTATTATAAAATCAAAAATAATTGAAACATATATGATTGTGATCAATAAATGGATGAAAATGAAAAACAATTTAAAGTGGAATTAAAAATGTTTTCTAGCCCCGTCTTTATCAAATTACACTGTAGCAATAAGACACCCTTTGACCCTAAAAGTGATTGCTACACAAACACACACACACACTAGGAAGTCACTGCTGCATATCCATTGCATTTTGTTTGGGCTTGCTTCTCATAATAATTGAAAATGCAAAGCGTTGTATAAAAAATTATGTGAAATTTTTCAGAAAAAAAGAACACACATACACAATTATTCTGTCAAGTAGTAATAGTAGTCGTGTGGGCGCCAATGGCAAAAAGCAGGGAGTGTGTTGTACTTTTAAGCTGACGTTACGGAATTCCCATCATCATCAGCGTTGCAATTGCTGCTAATAATAATAATAACAGACCCTGGGCACTGACGATTGACAAATAGCTCCACCCAGGCAGACTGACTTTGTGTCTTCCTCCCATCCACAGCCATGGCATGCAAACGCAACTGCAATGGGCAAAAATTATTCCAGAGGCATCGTTTCAATTAACGGCAGACTAAATAACAACGGCAACAACAACAACATAAGAAACAAAAAAGAACACACTCAAAAAAATCGTACCCTAAAGTCACCATAAAAATAAACAATTTTATCCATATTTCCATAGGTTGTTCTTAAATATTAGAGAATCTTTAGTTTTTAGAAAAACTAGCACCAAAAATTTTAATGAAGATTACTAATTTTATATATTTGAAGAAACATATAAATTTTGGGAAATTTGTTTTAAATTTTAATTGAAATTCTAATTTTATGCCAATTTTCTTGTATATAGAATATAAACTTTTTGAGTGTAAAATGTAAGCATGGAAGCTTGAGTTGGTAGCACTTTTAATTCATCAACCAAATGGACAAGCTGACTTAACTTGATTGGTTATATAGACAAAAACTTTCTACTTGTATGTCTGTTGTTTCGTAGCCCGAGGCAAATGGCGATTAAACAATTCAAAACCATCTTCAAGTACTTGACAAATCAATCTGACAGCTCTACCAACAACAACGGCGAATAGAAGCAGCTTCTCCTTGTCATTGTTGGCCTGATCAAAACTTCTGCGTTGATTTTCTTGCTGTGTGTTTTTTGCGTATTTATTAAAAAACTTTTGTAATTATAGCATTGCGTCTGGAGTATCTGAAATATCACCTGTTCACACTTTTTTACCCGTCTACCTCTGTCATCACATCAAAGCAAATTAAAATCAAACATGACAAATGGCACCTTCTAATGCATTTTAGAAATTATATTTAGACCATCGGATAGCTATCAAAACGCCTTGTATTTTTTTCCATGAATTAAACTATTGTAATTATTTTTAATAGCCAATTAAGTTTTTGGTCACATGGACATGGAACACACATACAGTCAGACAAATAGCACAAAACACATATTTGAATGAGATTTTATTTAATAGAAATCAAATTTCAAACTATTGAGTAGAAATCAAACTGCAAAGTTGGTTGACACCTAATAGCCTGACAAAAAAAATTACTATATATCAAACGAAAATTTAAAACATTTAAAAAAAAAAATCAAAATATAAATATGCGTTATCACATAAATCGGACTAGTTGTTAAGTTTCATAAAAAGCTAAATTAAAAACTACTTGTTATTACAAATATTTTAGTGTTTTGTTCATTTCAGCTGAAAAATATTGATGAAATTATTGAGCACAGAAACTGATTTATGCTATTTTGCTGACCACAGCTGTACGACAATATCTAATGGCCAAGCATAAATGACATTTGCTGCTTTTGGGACATGGAAACAAACTCAAATACAGATACTGTTGCGTGTTTTCTTCATCCTCATACTCCCAGTTGTTGTCCCTCTCACTGAATTCAAGTATTTTATGCTGCAAGCACAACATGGCTGCCAAGTTCTGCGCTGGGTAGGGCCCGAAACTCCCAGACTCTCAGACAACTCTCTTGCCCTCCTCATCGTGCTGTTGTTGTTGTCGCCTGCAAACATGACACTCTTTGTGTTTGTCCTTTTGGTGTACAACATTGTGTGCCACAATTTTGGGCAAATTACCTAAACAAATGCCGAGGCAACCTTTTGGGACACTGGACAGTGACCAGTTCATATCAGATTTTATCTCTCACTATTGACTACTGCATAGTACTCAAACTAGAATTATACAGGAATTTTAAATCTACAAGCTTTATAATTTTTTAAAACAACGAAGTCAAATTATATTGATAATTATGTATCATCAATTGTGTCAATTCATAACGTCTTTTAAGATGACCACGGCAAATAAATGATCAAATTCATCATTGATTACATACATTTTTCCACCTTGCCATTTCGAAACACGCCGATGAATTAGTTTTTGCTGTGAGAATCTGTGTGAAAATGTAAGCCCCTAAGGTATCACGTTTTGAGCTTCCACATCGATCAGTAAGGAGAAAGAGTTTTATATTTTCTCAACACAACAATAAAATTGTTAAATAACAATTTTTGTATATATTCATATATTTGTATATATTCAAGCTTATTCTCAATATTGATTGCTAAGTAAACATCTGGTTATAAACCCAACCCGCTTGATTTAATTTCCCTATAGAAAATAAAAGAAAAACTGCATATTACTTGCTTCTCACAAGCCACACGCAAACAGAGCAACAAACGGCGGCTAATTAATTTTAATAAATTGGCCGCAGACACATACACACACACACACACACTCAAACACAACCACACACAGCAAAGAGACAGTTGCCAAGGCTCAAGATTTTCAGAGACGCCTCCTTTTGTCTGTTGCCTAAACCGAAAATTAAATAAATCCTGAGCTATCAAATTAACACACGCAAGGCGCTACAGAGCATGCTGGAAAAACCTTTTTCGCAGCAATGACCAGCCTACTTTCTAGAAGGTTTCTTCTTCTTCTTTAGTTCCCAACTTTATCCGTTGACTCTTGAGACTGATAAAACGCCGCATATGAATATGTATGTTCATGAAATTGATGCCGCTACAATTACCGTTACCGCTAACTACACACCACACTGAAACACACCCAGCACACCCAACATCAACAACAACACGTAGAAAACAGCTACTGCCAATTTACAGCACTTTTGCTTTAGAGTTTTGACGGCGAATAAATTATTGACAGCCTGTAAATTTCACTAAAGTCAGTTGTGGCTTGTGTGCGTGTGTGTGTAGGCCATAAAAGTTGGCAGATGAAAATTTACACATGCATATTGGCGAGCGTGAACTAAATAAGTTACAGTGATGCCTAGTGGTGTAAAACCAACCTGAACATCTAGTCTGAACTTTGATTTAATAGATTGTGAATGAGTAGCAGATTAAGTAGATTAAAATTTAGAGTAGTATTATGCTTTTTAATTCAAAAATAAGTTAATAAATAAATTTACTATAAAATTTTTAGGATTAAAAGATTTTTCTCTGTTTTTGTTACTCATTGTAAATAGTTTAAATAACAGACAAATATAGCCTGTTTGCTATTTCAAACAAGATTTCTAATGATCGCAATTCAGAGACAGATTTTTCAAAATCATCGAACCAACAAAACAAACCCATTTAAAATGGTAGATTGCAATCATCGACTTATATCACTTTATTCATTAAATTAAAGTTTTTAAAATATAATTACGCAATTATCGATTCAATAATATTTCGATGTATTGTGATGAGCGACCATGAGATAAACTCTTAATACCAAATAGCATGAAAAATTTTAAATACAAAGATTTTTTGATGAATTATTTAAAATTGCTTCAGAAGTTGATAATGCTTGCATAGTACTGCACCAACAGACAGAATTTGCATATTACACAGTGCACAGTGCACAATGCAAATAAGGACGAAAAGGAGTGCAATTGAGTAGACTGTGGCCGGAGATCAACATAGCGTGAAAGAGCCGTCACTGGCAGCGTTAATTTCTTTGCACGTTTTACAGAGCTTCACTAATTTTTTATTTCACAGGCTTCCGTTTTTAGCACACTTAATTCCATTTGTAACTCTCATGGCGAGCGGCGATGATGTCGCTATTAAGGACACATTAGCCAAAACGAACACTCTGGAATTATGTATGTATGTGCATGACCACCATACTATACTATATAATATAGAGCGACAATGCAGGCATATGTACATGTTAATGACACGGAAAGAGACAGACCCAGAGACAAAGACACATACAATTATGTGTTAGTTTGCAAAAGAATTCAATCCGCATATTTGCACATGCACATATTATACATACAACCTCGTTGATATACATAAATATTAATTTATGTATGAACATTATATACAGTATGTCAAGCTATAAATTTTTCTCAGAAACTAATTAAAACTAAACTAAATAGAAACTAGAAGCAACTATAATAAAATAAAAAATAAACTAACAAAATTTTAAAAAATATATTTAAAAAAAAAACTATGTATGTGCATTATTTGCTTTGTCACGTCAATTATTTGACCTGCTGTGTATTATATTTCTCATAATTATGCCTGTAATTTGTATATTTATAAAGACTAACAAACAGTAGATAACTTATTTCGAAATTATAAGTGACAATAGATTGCTTAAGATTTTTGTAGCAAACGAAGAGCTTTAAAGTATGCTACAGTTTTCTTTATTTGTTGACAAATGTAATTGAACTAATATTGTTCCCCAAATGGTACAATTGCTTTTGATGTGGCCTGTAAGTTTCATCAAGATTATTGAAGCCGCATGTGGACATCAATTTTGCCGTGAACAAAGAAATTAGCGAATTACGAAACGTTTTCGAAATTCAACGATTTGCCAACATCGAAATTGAGCGCATGACAAGAGAGCCACGTAAATACAAGAGAGACTCCCTGCGCGCTCTGTATCGCGTTGCCATAAACGTTGCGTGTATAACAGTAGAGAATATACTACTAACATCACGACGAAAAATTATGTTAACTTGAAACCAGCAGTGAACCATTGACATTAATATTGACTTGTCATTTACTAATATATTTATATATCTATTGTTTAATTTTACATTTTTATTATTATGTATTTATATTATTATATTATACATATTATATTATTCTTATTTTTTTTTTTAAATACAACTTTTTACATTTTCATTCATATGCTTAGAATTAAAATTATAGTATTTACCTATGCACTAAATCTATTTTAATATTTATATATATTTTTTTTAATAATATTTTGTTTTATGCTCGTAAGTTTTAAATTATATTTGCCGGTTTTGTGGAGGTAATACGATTTTTTTTTGTCACAACTTTAATTGAGGAGTTTCAAGATGCATGTAAAGTAACTGACAGACTGAGACGCTGGCTTGACAAAAAAAAGTTGAAAACACGCACAAACCGGAAATAATAATCAACAACAAATACTCACACAGACGTAGACTCAGGAAAAGAACAGACTTTTGCAACGTCTACGAACTGATACGACAATATTTTCATTACGCGGCTGCTGTCAGTGTGAGTGTTAACATCAGCCAAGCAAACGAATACGCTTGATGAATACTGACATCACGTACGCTTGAGAAATGTACGTGTTCCTATTGTAAGAATAGTCAAACCCAAATACATGACAGACAAAAGCAAGTATCTACTGCTGGCCAGACTTCAAAAAATAGTCAAGCATGCAGGAAACTGTATCGTTAGCTCTGGCTTCCAAGACGCTTGCGGTTATGCGACTGCTAAGTGAGAGATCTAGAGCCGAAAAGGCAGAGCATATAAGCTCGAGAGCAATGCGCATAATGTCATTTATCATATTTGTTGGCTCGTCTTTTATTTTTATTTTTGTCGATCACAAGTGTTGTAGTGCAGTTTATCATTAGACGACACACAACTAGTACTACTTCCCCAACCCCTTTCCAAACTCTATCTGTAAGGTATTCATTTTAAACAAAATTTTAAGAAAAGTATCCATTACCGACAGCTAAATATGCATTTAAATAAGCCCTAATCTATTCTATCTCATGTATCTATCAATCTGTATATAACTAAAGCAATTTCCAGTCTAAATATCATTTAGCCTTCCCTATATCGTAATAATCCTTCTGGCAATCGCCAATGCACCAACTAAAACTAAGCTTAACATTTCATTAGAATTATTAGCAAGGTAAATATTTGTACAGAATCTAATTAGTTTCAATTGCAAGCACATTTCACATGTGAATTTGACGAGTTGTGCGTATAAGCAATATTCACACGCAACATTGCTTGAAGGCATGGCGGAAGTAAAAATAATGGATTTAATAAAAATTCAAACACTAAAAGTATAATTCAAATACATATTACGTAAATTAAATTCAATGCTCAAGAAGTTGAACAACTCAAAAAATAAAAGTTGCGGGGCAAAAGTTGAAGCGAGAAATAGCAAATAATAGTGACATGACGAAATACAATCATAATCGTGGTACAGTGCAACCACAACGCACAAAAAGTTTTGCCATCAAAAATGAGCAAAGGAGTGTAGCGACAAAGGCAAAGGCAGTGTTGCCATTTTAGCTACTTTATAGCCAAGAAAAAAATTGAACTAATGTAAATCAAACTGCGATTAACTAAGTTGGGATCCGGCCATATGATCTTCAGACAGCCAGAAAACTTAAACTTAACTTTTATTTAGCTTTTCAAATATAAATTGATTATTAAATCGGCCAATCATATTTTATAATTGAATTTTAAATTCTAAACAATTTTATATTCTTTCGACTTTTTAATTGACGATAAATAATTAAAAAAAATAATATTACTAGATAGATAACCTTTTAGATATAACAAATATTTCGTTTCATCAAATTGGTTATTTCAGTCCTAAAAATTAAGCCAACACTGGGCACTGGTACTGCTTCTAGTATCAGCAAAAGAAGAAGCGGAAGCTGAATTGAATTGAAGCAGAAGCAGACGCAGGATGAGGATGAGAAAAGCAACAGAGCAAATAACAAGTAACGTAATGGAAAGATAGTTGCTCTTCTTGTTTGCACTGAAAGGAAAACTAAGATACGAGAGATGGGACACAGAGAAGATAGAAGAAGGGATACGACCACCACAACAAAAATAATAATGGCATATAAATGAAGTAACAAACATTGTTTTCCTTTGACATAACTCATTAACCAGCAGCAGAGGCCACAAGACGATTGAAGCAAGCCTAAGCTGGAACTGCAGTTTGCTTGAATTGAGAAATGGTGAAATTGCAAGAGATAAGAACACGGATGAAGAGAGGAGAGGGGGAGAGAGGAAAATGAATTCTAAAGCTGTAAAAAAAATCGTGCTGACAGCATGAAAATTAATGCCTTCAAACTATACAACTAAATAGTCTACTAGCCAGCAGCGACTGAAAATTCAACTTTAGCTGATTTTAATAGACCCCAAGCTAAAATTTCTTAATTAAAACAATAAGCAGGCGCATGCGGAGGATCAGGCCACAAATGTCTGCAATTATTTGCATGGGAAACACATTGAAGAGGCAACAACATCAACAGCTGCCAGTTTGAGGATGATGATGCCTCTCTGCTCTCTGCCAGCGTGGCAAATCTATCCACAGAAGCGCGACCACAACCACAACTCGACTTTTACTGGTGTCTTGTCAGCAATGTCGACACGACAGCAACGTCGACGACGATGCTCCTGAAAATGAAGAAATTCCGCTGTCGTCTGTTTTGTCTATCTTCAGGGCTGTCGCTCTCGGCACGTTGTGCCTTATGACTAATGATTGAAATTTCATGCCCCATATGGATGCAAGCTTGCCAGCTCACTGTGTGCCATGAAATGGCAAAAGTACGTAATATACACCCAGAAAAAAATATTACATAGAAAGATAATTTGTACCTAAAATAAGAGTCGAAGAAAATTTCACTTTTTAGTCCAAGTTATCAGTCCACAAATAACCATTTTAGTCAAAAAGTTGACATTTTATTATGAGGTAAGGATTAATTGTCAAATCACTTGCAAAATGCAAGGTACAGAGATTAATATACAGTTAAAAAAAAAAAGGCAAGAAAAAATTTAAAAATTCGTCTTTCTGAGTGAATGATGCTACTGCTAATCACATCAGAGCATTGACTTCTTAACCGAAACTGCGAAATGAAACGCTCGCATAGACAAATTAAGGCGTGTTAAACACGACGAATTCACAATTGGCAATCAGGATTTGTCGATTGGCTGTACGTGAGTTGGCAGGAGTCGCACGCACAAAGTAGGCGTGGCATTATAATCGATTTGAAGTGCGAATTTGTTTGCCACGCCTACCCTACATTCGCATGTCCCTCCCCTCCCCAACACATTCTATTTTATTTTTTCTGAGAACGCCTAGAGTTATTTCTGGCCATTTTTTAATCTACACTTGAACGGCAGCCTAGCACGCGGCAGTATTTGCACAACGTGATGAGATTTTGCGGTTGCTAACCAATCCCCTATCCCCGTTATTTACATATTTCTCGGCTTTTGCTTATCGATCCCTCGACTTCACTTTAGGTTTGGTTTTTTGCTCTATTACCGCACATTCGATGTGGTTTAATTTTTTTCGCCCAAAAGCAGGCAACACAATTTGACGGCGACAACAAGAACAACAACGGAAGTAAATAAAAAAATTTTAAATAAATAAGAATTTGAATTTGTTGGACTGAAAGTAAAAGCACTCGTTTTTTAGTTACATACCTACATTAAAATACTCAGATCTAATTAAATGCAATCAGTCAACACCAATATTAATGAAAAAGTTTAGATGATAAGGTGTAAACAAAATTAAAAACAAACAAATGATTAAGAAATTACAATTCGTTAACATTAAAAAAAAAAAAGTTTGGATAAAGTTAAAATTTTTTTGGAGTAATTAAAAATTGCATAAACTCAAAGAATCAGAACAGCATAGTGATGTAAATTTGTGCGGTAACATCGATGTTGATGCTGATCGATGCTTTCAAAATCAAAAATCATTGTTGCCTTTTTACATCGGGTCGAAACTTCAATGAATCGACTGTTCTAAAACCTTAACATTTAAAAAAATATGTATATATCTTAGCTTATTTTTTTGATGTTTATTACATCACTACAACCATACAACTTTACAAGTCAAAATTTTTGTTAATTTTGGCATGATTATTTACAAAAAAATGAAACATCTCAGAATCGAGTTTAAAGTAGTTCATAGTTTTCTAAAAACTCGATATTTTGAGGTAAAAAATTAACTGAACGAAATTGAATAAATTTATATGCAGAGGGAATTTAGAGGCCAAACCATGATCAAAATAACATTCCGCTTGAAAATCGGATCAGTTTTGACAGAGAAATAACAACTTGAAGTTGGTCTCATACTCTACCAGCAACTTTACAAGTCAAAATTTTTGTTCATTTTTGCATGATTTTTTACAAAAAAAATGAAACGTGTTAGAATCGAGTTTAATGTGTTATTTTATACTAATTATGACCTAAGGAGTTTAATAAAAATGAAAACTCGAGATTTAAAATTTTGAATTTTTGAAAAACCAAAGGGGGGACCCTTTGCTAAAAAATCAATATTTTGAGGCAAAAAATTAACTGAACAAAATTGAATAAATTTAAATGCAGAAGGAATTTAGAGGCCAAACCATGATCAAAATGACATTCCGCTTGAAAATCGGATCAGTTTTGACAGAGAAATTACAACTTGAAGTTGGTCTCATACTCTACCAGCAACTTTACAAGTCAAAATTTTTGTTCATTTGTGCATGATTTTTTACAAAAAAATGAAACGTCTTAGAATCGAGTTTAATGTGTTATTTTATACTAATTATGACCTAAGGAGTTTAATAAAAATGAAAACTCGAGATTTAAAATTTTGAATTTTTGAAAAACCAAAGGGGGGACCCTTTGCTAAAAAATCGATATTTTGAGGCAAAAAATTACCTGAACGAAATTAAATAAATTTGAATGCAGAAGGAATTAAGAGGCCAAACCATGATCAAAATGACATTCCGCTTGAAAATCGGATTAGTTTTGACAGAGAAATAACAACTTGAAGTTGGTCTCATACTCTACCAGCAACTTTACAAGTCAAAATTTTTGTTCATTTTTGCATGATTTTTTACAAAAAAATGAAACGTCTTAGAATCGAGTTTAATGTGTTATTTTATACTAATTATGACCTAAGGAGTTCAATAAAAATGAAAACTCGAGATTTAAAATTTTTAATTTTTGAAAAACCAAAGGGGGGACCCTTTGCTAAAAAATCTATATTTTGAGGCAAAAAATTAACTGAACAAAATTGAATAAATTTAAATGCAGAAGGAATTTAGAGGCCAAACCATGATCAAAATGACATTCCGCTTGAAAATCGGATCAGTTTTGACAGAGAAATAACAACTTGAAGTTGGTCTCATACTCTACCAGCAACTTTACAAGTCAAAATTTTTGTTCATTTTTGCATGATTTTTTACAAAAAAATGAAACGTCTTAGAATCGAGTTTAATGTGTTATTTTATACTAATTATGACCTAAGGAGTTTAATAAAAATGAAAACTCGAGATTTAAAATTTTGAATTTTTGAAAAACCAAAGGGGGGACCCTTTGCTAAAAAATCAATATTTTGAGGCAAAAAATTAACTGAACAAAATTGAATAAATTTAAATGCAGAAGGAATTTAGAGGCCAAACCATGATCAAAATGACATTCCGCTTGAAAATCGGATCAGTTTTGACAGAGAAATTACAATTTGAAGTTGGTCTCATACTCTACCAGCAACTTTACAAGTCAAAATTTTTGTTCATTTGTGCATGATTTTTTACAAAAAAATGAAACGTCTTAGAATCGAGTTTAATGTGTTATTTTATACTAATTATGACCTAAGGAGTTTAATAAAAATGAAAACTCGAGATTTAAAATTTTGAATTTTTGAAAAACCAAAGGGGGGACCCTTTGCTAAAAAATCGATATTTTGAGGCAAAAAATTACCTGAACGAAATTAAATAAATTTGAATGCAGAAGGAATTAAGAGGCCAAACCATGATCAAAATGACATTCCGCTTGAAAATCGGATTAGTTTTGACAGAGAAATAACAACTTGAAGTTGGTCTCATACTCTACCAGCAACTTTACAAGTCAAAATTTTTGTTCATTTTTGCATGATTTTTTACAAAAAAATGAAACGTCTTAGAATCGAGTTTAATGTGTTATTTTATACTAATTATGACCTAAGGAGTTCAATAAAAATGAAAACTCGAGATTTAAAATTTTGAATTTTTGAAAAACCAAAGGGGGGACCCTTTGCTAAAAAATCTATATTTTGAGGCAAAAAATTAACTGAACAAAATTGAATAAATTTAAATGCAGAAGGAATTTAGAGGCCAAACCATGATCAAAATGACATTCCGCTTGAAAATCGGATCAGTTTTGACAGAGAAATAACAACTTGAAGTTGGTCTCATACTCTACCAGCAACTTTACAAGTCAAAATTTTTGTTCATTTTTGCATGATTTTTTACAAAAAAATGAAACGTCTTAGAATCGAGTTTAATGTGTTATTTTATACTAATTATGACCTAAGGAGTTTAATAAAAATGAAAACTCGAGATTTAAAATTTTGAATTTTTGAAAAACCAAAGGGGGGACCCTTTGCTAAAAAATCGATATTTTGAGGCAAAAAATTAACTGAACAAAATTGAATAAATTTAAATGCAGAAGGAATTTAGAGGCCAAACCATGATCAAAATGACATTCCGCTTGAAAATCGGATCAGTTTTGACAGAGAAATAACAACTTGAAGTTGGTCTCATACTCTACCAGCAACTTTACATGTCAAAATTTTTGTTCATTTTCGCATGATATTTTACAAAAAAATGAAACGTCTTAGAATCGAGTTTAATGTGTTATTTTTTACTAATTATGACCTAAGGAGTTTAATAAAAATGAAAACTCGAGATTTAAAATTTTGAATTTTTGAAAAACCAAAGGGGGGACCCTTTGCTAAAAAATCGATATTTTGAGGCAAAAAATTAACTGAATAAAATTGAATAAATTTAAATGCAGAAGGAATTTAGAGGCCAAACCATGATCAAAATGACATTCCGCTTGAAAATCGGATCAGTTTTGACAGAGAAATAACAACTTGAAGTTGGTCTCATACTCTACCAGCAACTTTACATGTCAAAATTTTTGTTCATTTTCGCATGATATTTTACAAAAAAATGAAACGTCTTAGAATCGAGTTTAATGTGTTATTTTTTACTAATTATGACCTAAGGAGTTTAATAAAAATGAAAACTCGAGATTTAAAATTTTGAATTTTTGAAAAACCAAAGGGGGGACCCTTTGCTAAAAAATCGATATTTTGAGGCAAAAAATTACCTGAACGAAATTGAATAAATTTAAATGCAGAAAATCGATATTTTGAGGCAAAAAATTACCTGAACGAAATTGAATAAATTTAAATGCAGAAGGAATTTAGAGGCCAAACCATGATCAAAATGACATTCCGCTTGAAAATCGGATCAGTTTTGACAGAGAAATAACAACTTGAAGTTGGTCTCATACTCTACCAGCAACTTTACAAGTCAAAATTTTTGTTCATTTTTGCATGATTTTTTACAAAAAAATGAAACGTCTTAGAATCGAGTTTAATGTGTTATTTTATACTAATTATGACCTAAGGAGTTTAATAAAAATGAAAACTCGAGATTTAAAATTTTGAATTTTTGAAAAACCAAAGGGGGGACCCTTTGCTAAAAAATCGATATTTTGAGGCAAAAAATTAACTGAACAAAATTGAATAAATTTAAATGCAGAAGGAATTTAGAGGCCAAACCATGATCAAAATGACATTCCGCTTGAAAATCTGATCAGTTTTGACAGAGAAATAACAACTTGAAGTTGGTCTCATACTCTACCAGCAACTTTACAAGTCAAAATTTTTGTTCATTTTTGCATGATTTTTTACAAAAAAATGAAACGTCTTAGAATCGA
The DNA here is from genome assembly GCA_035043635.1 of Drosophila rellima. Classification (NCBI taxonomy): domain Eukaryota; kingdom Metazoa; phylum Arthropoda; class Insecta; order Diptera; family Drosophilidae; genus Drosophila; species Drosophila rellima. Next base: position 6,423,859 of record JAWNMV010000143.1, on the reverse strand, counting down.
GTTTAATGTGTTATTTTATACTAATTATGACCTAAGGAGTTTAATAAAAGTGAAAACTCGAGATTTAAAATTTTGAATTATTGAAAAACCAAAGGGGGGACCCTTTGCTAAAAAATCGATATTTTGAGGCAAAAAATTACCTGAACGAAATTGAATAAATTTAAATGCAGAAGGAATTTAGAGGCCAAACCATGATCAAAATGACATTCCGTTTGAAAATCGGATCAGTTTTGACAGAGAAATAACAACTTGAAGTTGGTCTCATACTCTACCAGCAACTTTACAAGTCAAAATTTTTGTTCATTTTTGCATGATTTTTTACAAAAAAATGAAACGTCTTAGAATCGAGTTTAATGTGTTATTTTATATTAATTATGACCTAAGGAGTTTAATAAAAGTGAAAACTCGAGATTTAAAATTTTGAATTTTTGAAAAACCAAAGGGGGGACCCTTTGCTAAAAAATCGATATTTTGAGGCAAAAAATTAACTGAACAAAATTGAATAAATTTAAATGCAGAAGGAATTTAGAGGCCAAACCATGATCAAAATGACATTCCGCTTGAAAATCTGATCAGTTTTGACAGAGAAATAACAACTTGAAGTTGGTCTCATACTCTACCAGCAACTTTACAAGTCAAAATTTTTGTTCATTTTTGCATGATTTTTTACAAAAAAATGAAACGTCTTAGAATCGAGTTTAATGTGTTATTTTATATTAATTATGACCTAAGGAGTTTAATAAAAGTGAAAACTCGAGATTTAAAATTTTGAATTTTTGAAAAACCAAAGGGGGGACCCTTTGCTAAAAAATCGATATTTTGAGGCAAAAAATTAACTGAACAAAATTGAATAAATTTAAATGCAGAAGGAATTTAGAGGCCAAACCATGATCAAAATGACATTCCGCTTGAAAATCGGATCAGTTTTGACAGAGAAATAACAACTTGAAGTTGGTCTCATTCTCTTAAACTAGATGTGCTTGTGAAAATTCTTAGTGACATACTTTTGCAACACAATAACTTTAATTTAAAAGAGGTTCAAACAAGTTTCAGTTTTAAGATTTTAAGCACTGTGGATTAGAATCTGCTGTCCGTGCTCTACTTGGGTCGCCCAAATGTCCATTAGCTTGGTTAACACTGCGGCTGCTTTAAGGGTCGATGGGGTCTGTTGCTGGCTAGACCTTCTGGTCTTCCCGATTGGTTTTTGCGTTTTCGCTTTTCGATAGAAATTGTGCCACTTAGTGCGCTGTTAAGCAGCTGCCTCAGCTGCAACTTGCAACTCAAACTCAACATCCATGTAATGCAGAACACATGTATATGAGTATGTATTTGTGTATGTACTTATTGTATGTATACACCCACCTGCATACATACACCTAGAGCTATCCTACGTTGATTTGAGTAAATGATGCTAATGCCCTTCAATCGAAGGTAGCCCGCAAAACGCCACAGTCTACAGTCCACTTATCTGTATTTGGAGTGGATTTTACGCGGCAATTATTTTGCTCAATACTAGGAGCAGGACTCGGACTCGGCACTTGTCTTTAAATTGTCGCCGGGTGTGTCAGTCCCACCTGAGTGAACTTTCAAGCGCCCCAGCGTTTTTAATTTGTCGCCCTTTTACCAATTGTTAAGCAAAAGTGGCTAATTTGAAATTCTTTTGAGCGAAGTGCGCACATTTTTGAATGTCAACTTGACGACGTTGCTGGCCCCACTGTGGAATGAGAATTTGTTACTGGGAGCTGGTAACTCGTAACTGGAAAACTGGGAAAACTGTCGACTGTCTGGTATGGCTGTTGCTCCTGCTGCCTGCTCCTTTGTCTTTGTGTCACGCGGCATGAAATTGAGTTTTGGTCCGTAGCAGTCGACTGACGACCAAACCCAGCCAGCCAATTGGTCCAAGCCCGTCGTTATCCCTCATAACCCTTTTGCCTTCAATTATGGCTTACGGCCAAACGCCGCCGCCATTTTGTCACTCATACAGCGTAATTCGAAATGAATGAAAATTCTTTATAACTACCGTCAGTTTTTCAGCTGTTTTCTCTGTTGTTTGTGAGCTTGAATTTCAATTTACATAAGTCTCTGCATCTGCACCAAGTACCAGACTCCAGAGTCTGCTCCTCAGTCTCATCCCTTTGTAAAACTTTTATCTTAGCTTTATTCTTCGCCTTTTTTTCGACGGCTGTGAAGCTTGAGTTGTTTTTGTGGTTAAATGTAAATTTTATTGAATTTAACTCATTTGTGACCGGGCAAAAAGAGGAAATCACATAATTATGCGAAATCTTGAGACTCATTGTATATAGTTACAAAATGTGCAATGAAAAGCAAGAGCCCACTTCAAAATCGGGAAGGGAATTAGACCAGGTATAAAGAGGCTTTATTTATGGTTTTAAAAAAATATGTAAATATGCATTTGAATTAAATGCATTAATCCTGTGCAAATTACTAAGAAAGAGTCTTACGCGCAATTCAGACAGAGAATCATTTCAATCATTATTAAATCAATTAAAATAAATTGGAATTTTGTGCGATGATGTTGAGCACAGAACGGCCTTTTTTCAGGGCCACTTCTTCGGTTCCATTCCGTGATGAATGCGTCGGTTCCATATCATTTAATGCAATTACTCAAAGCCCTGTGTGTAATTTTTGTTGGGGGCTTTCGAGTTGTTGCTGATATACATAAATCGAATAAAAAAATGCATCATTTGATTTGCCCGTCAGATCGATGAGTCCAGGCAATAACTTATTTTATTCATTTGATTTACAGTGACACAAATGAAGGAAAAGGAAGCAAAGAATTGATTTTAAATGCATTTCATAAGAGATTTTTTTTTTGCCAGACAGACACAAAGACAAATACTAGTTGGCACCGAACATTCTTTTCACCAATTTTGGACATCAAACTGCTTTCAATGCTCTACAAGACAGTCATGTCAAGACTTACACAACGGCTGTCAATGCGCCAATGCACTATGGCTCAATTGTCAAAAGTAGCTGGGAAAAATTAGTTTTTGAGCTTTTCCACTTGACAACAACAAAAATGTTGATATACTTTAATCAAGTATTAGTTCCAGTAGATTACAAAAAGGGGGTTTTAAATTTTTAGAAAAAGTTATTTTTAAAACACTGACAGAGGCAAAAGCCGTTAAAACCGAACATTTTATGTTAATTAACTTATTTTTTGCACTAGCTTCAAAAGCTACTATTGGCTTTTTTTTCTTTTTTTTTTTAAAGTGTTTTGAATATACATTTCAAATTCCAGTTCACCGTCTTCTTAGTTCAAAAGTTAGAGATTTTTGCCACCTACTGTTCAAAACTGTGCCATATTGCGACGAAATAAGTACAAATGAAAGGCACACATTCACTGCACTCACACATATATAATAATAAATACATATATACGCATCCGTAAGCGGTTAGACATCGACGTTAAGAGCATTAAAACTTTGCCTTCAAGTATGGAAAGACCCCCAACACCTCTAAAAGATGCCAAACACACAGACAGCCGATTTCATTTTGGGTTTCAGATCAAGTCAAAGTGCAACCTGCTACTAACACACTTTAACCTTCAACATACATCAAAAATAGTAAGCAGCTTGCCGTTAAGTAGCCAAAGACACATTTGATAAATTCGAACTTTTAGAAACTTTGTTATACCCGCTGCTTCAAAAATAAGAATAAGGGTATATTATATTCGTTGTTGTGTTATGGGGATCTCATAGTCGAAGTCTCAAGTATATCCTTTCCTAATTGTAATTTTTTTTTTTTTTATTCATTCAAGACTCTAAACGATGTACTGTGAAGGTAATTTCTAATCAACATTTAACCAAAAGTCGATCCTAGTTTCCTAACACTTTTTCCAATTTTATGTTATATTCGTGAATCCTTAAATGTTTTTCACAATGTGCGAGCATTGCTATAGTACGGATCTAGTAATTTGCCTGCCCATGTTAATATTACAAGTACTAACTCAAAATATCAATCCAATGAGCCGCATAAACCGCTTAGCCAAATATTTGCTTTCATTGCCATTGCCAAACATTCTCGAAGTTTTGCTGCTTGAAAAGTTAAGCCGCAGTTTTAATAATGCAAAGTAGTCGAAGTCGAACCAATATCAAATTGATGCTAATGTCGATACTTGAAGAGCGACTTCAAAAACTGCTCTTGGCCGAAGGAAGCTCTGCAAAAAAGTTTGCTACAAAATTAAAACAAAACAAGGCGGCTTCGCACCCTGCACGCTTCGCTTGCCTACCTCCGGCTCGCTTCGCTCGCGGGCAGGTGCGGCCACAGTCGAGTGTGCTTGACTGTAGAATACCCTGTGCCCTGGCACTCCGATAGCCCGATTGGAACGCCGTTAGGCACGCCAAAGGTCTGATGGTGCGGTATTTAATTTTCGTCAAATTGTTTGAATTACTTCTATATGATCTTGTGAACCGATTTAAACCAAATTCGATCATAATGTAAAAGACAATTGAAAATTCCTAATCTGGGAGTTTGGTTGAGATATGTCCAAAAAAAAGCCAGCTTTGCAGCTATATAAAACCGTAGACCGATTTCAGCCAAATTTGGTCATCATATAGAAGACCATCCCCGATATATATTTTGTTAGTTTGGTTGATATATTTCAAGCAACAAAAAAGTTTTTCGTACTAAAACTTGATTTTCGACTGATCGCTCCTATGGCAGCTATATGATATGGTGGTCCGATCCAAACCTAAAAACAAACTTGATCTGCGCCCGATATCCAGGAACCTACATACCAAGTTTGAAGTATTTAGCTCTTATAGTCTCTGCGATCCTCTAAATCAAAATCACTCACTGACTGATCATTATGGAGTACAAACGGTAAGAACGAAGAGACCAACATTTTTGCACACGTAGCGAGTACAATTTACATGCATATATGCTAATGCTTCTCTGAACTTCTTCCCCTGCTGTAGTTATGGACTGCGACTATTTCCACTACTCGCATTAACTGCAGTCGCATAACTTTTCCAATTTGCTTTTGGCAATTATTGATATAAGCCAGAAGCAACAACACTTGAGCTTAGTTTTTCTCCGGTCGCTCTTCAGTATTTTTGGGGTATATGAGAGGGCCTCGTCCAAACATATTTTCTTGCATTTTGCGCATATTTGTGCAACATTCTCCAAATTCTTGAACAAAGTTTTGTTATTATTGCCTTTTTGCTTTCCACTCGAGATTCGAGAACCGAGAGCCGAAACTTGGTTTGGTTTGGGTGCTGACTACCATTTTGATTACTTTTGCAGTTGCCGATGCAATTAGTTTGTTCATTAGACGAGGCAATAAGCAGCCCATGACAAAGAGAGATAGATATATAAAGAAAGAGAGAGAGAGAGAGTTGTATGTTGCCTTGAGTTGAGTTGATTGGAATTCACACACTTAATTAGTTACATGCTCAGTTAATTTGCTCTTTGTTTCTACTGTTAGTGTTGCTGTTTATGCACAGCTTTTGAAACATTGTATCAAAGTTGCACATTCTGATTGTGATAGGGATGCAAAACAGTTCGGAAGCGAGCAACTAAAAAAATTGAGTTGAGGGCAGAAATTTAAATGATTCGAATTTCAAAATAAAAATTGTAAAATAAGAAATATGTAATCACATTTTAGTCAATACACTAAATTATATGTTTTCGAAAATAATTTTTATTTTTAGTTTTTAATTTAAAAAATTAAATATTCCTGGTTGAGTGATTTGCAAGTTGTGTGGTGTTCCCATCATTTTGTATTATGCTACCAATCTTCAAAACTGAGTCCTGACAATCAATGCAACTCAGAAATATGAGGTCTCTACTTGTACGTTTCTGACTTAACTAAAACGATTTGCATCAGCTTATCCTCGACCTCCTTCTACTCATACTACTCGAGACTTGTATACACTGCATTGTATACATATTTGTTGCAGAATGCTAACTTATGTTGACCAGTTCGTTGTTCAAGATTCCGAGTAAGCTCTGATCCTTTGCATTTATATTATTTGCCGATAGTCTAATACCAAAGCGTTTTAGTAGAAAAGTAGAAAAACCTACAAATCGCATGCCGCAAAACAAGAGAAAAAAGAAAAGCAAACGCCAGAGAGACAACCTCGTCAAGATGAACGACAGTAAGCAAATCCAGCGATTCCTTCAGCATACCAGCATTATTTCACGTCAGTGGACTGCACATTTCAAATTGCACATGTCCAGAACCCAAAATAAAATACCCAAAAAAAAAGTCAACAAGTATGTGACTTGGGGCGGTAGTTTTCAGGATGCATCCTGCAAATACTCAAGTAAATTTCATTTCAAAACGAAATAAATAAGTAAATACTTGGAATAACTCTAGAGTTATCCTATGCTGTGACAATTTTGTGCACCGCTTTCAATTTAATTTTACCTCCCTTAACACCATCTGAATAAAATGTGAAATTTAAAATACTTTTAGCATGCAAAACACATCCAGAGCAGCATTTAGGCGCTTTCACTTGCCAGCGACTGACTGAAATCAATAATGAAGTAAACCAAATCCAAATCCAAATCCTTAGCCAAAGAATGTGTGTCCAAAACAAATACAAGTATGACAACCCAGGCATCAACGAAAGTCGACAAATAAATAAATGTTAAAAGGCACAAATGAAACGTGCCAAAGCCGGTTGACAAAGAATGAGTCAACCACATTCGATGTTAGTATACTAACTTATTTAATAATAATAAAGCGGATAAGGAAAGTGTTACCTGTTAGAGTGCGTCTTATTTCAAAGTTATTTGAAAGTCATTACATTTATTGCAACCGAGAATTAACTTAAGACTTAAAGCTCAAAATATTCTTACAACAGTTGGAAAATATTAATAAGCTAATATTAAGTATATTATATAATTACTTGCAGAGTTCTGCGAGTTTGGCTCAAATATCTTCAGAGCCCTTTATTCGAGATTAAATTTTAATTTTTGACTGTATTTAATTATTGTGGAGCGATGTTTTTCACTTGATGTGTTTATAACACTGATCTTAATTATCCAATTCTGTATAGTTCGTAGTTTGTTCAAAAGCTTTATATCCTTTACAAGGGTATAAAAATACTAAAGTGTTGCTTCGGTGTATAAGTCAAATAATTGTATTAAATAAATATTTAATAGGATTCTTAAATATGTATTTGTATTAAATTTGGAATTTACAATTTGCAAATCGTTTTGGCAGGCAACCAAAGAAGATGTGACAAAAAAAAATACAGAGAATGAAGTTGAGACATGCTTTCTTCGCAGACAACTTCCCGGAGGCCCATATAGGATCCGAAGTCAAAGAAAAAGTCGAAGTTCACAGTCGTCTGCGTTGGATTCTTTAGCTGACTTTTGCCAAGCACATTAGTTTGTTAAAGGCAGTAACATGATGCAATACTAAACTGACAACAAGGCAAAATCAAGTTCTTTATTTTGAGCAAAGCCTCACAGAGAATTGCAAACGAATACGAATTATTTGTAAGGGGCCAGCAGTTAACGTTGCTAAAGCTCCTGGCAATGTCCTGGCTGGTTTCCTGCATTCATTTTTGGGGGCCCTAGACATGATCTCATTTGTTTGGCGCTTGTTTAGCTGATTTCCATTGACTGAGGCCCACTGCACTGATTGTAAATTAAGTTTTAAGCAACATGTCTGCAAAAATCATTCCCGAGGACAACAGCCAAAGCTTTAGTTCTTCACTCTTCTCTCTTCCTCCTTCTCTCACTCTCACTCTCTCTCTCACTCTCTTTCTTTGCATCCTGTCCTGGTTGCTGTCGCAGTCAGTTGCAAGATTTCTTTTCTTTGCTGTGCTCGTATTCCTATTTGAAAAATGGAAATTGTGTTTTGTGTGTTTGCTGCAGCGGCAGCTTCCTTGAAGAAATGCCATGGGCGTAGCCAACTTTGTGCGAATGGGGGCCATACAATTATTTTTTTGAATCCCAAAACCTAAAAAATCTAAATCGAAGAGCAACATTGGCCCAGACGTCCTTCCCCCCTCCTACTCCCTTGAAGAGCTGCTTTGCTATTTTCGCATCATGTTTCCGTACTTGCTTTCTTTTTGTTTTATTATAGGTTTTTTTATTGTATTTTTGCTATTTACACTGCCACAGTCAACAGTCGGCGTCGGCAGTTGCTTTTCATGTGCCTATTTATATATACATATATATATATATACTGTATGTACATGCTATACTTGCCAGGAGAGAACAGCAAGACGTCTCAGTGCATTCGTATTTGTATGTTTGTATTTGTCTTTTAGTTTATAGGACTGGGGCCAGAACAAAACAGCGACGAAGCTTAGCTGCAAGTTTTGTGTTTGGGTTTCGTTGAAGCAAGGAATTCAATTTTCGAATCACAAAGGACTCAGCGCAATTGTTGTGGCTCGTTGGCTTTGGACTAACTGACTTACTGACTGTTTGACTGCATTTGATTATAGCTGGTTTCGTTTTAAATCATTTGTGCAGTTGACCAGTCTAAGGAAGGCCCTAATTAATCCCAGCAACATAAGATGCTTCAATCGAGTATGCTAGGTTACAAGACACTCTGTACTTGCAAATTTATTATTTTTAATTGCCTTCATAAATATACTTCAAACAGTGCATTTGTGTCTAAAATATCAATATCGCGGGTAGCAATGTTCTTTAGATAGTCTTGACAAAATTTGAAAAAATTCCTCCTGATTCCTTATCTTTGTTTCTATTTTTTGAGAAAAAGTATTTTAATAAATCTACGGGCAAATGATTGATACTAGATGAAGGGCAAAATCAAAGACAAAAATCGAATCGAATGCCTGCTATTAAAAAATTATCGTCTGCTGGCAGCTTCTTATGAGGCTACATACATAAATATATGTACATACCGAATCCCATGCAACTACTCACACACATGTATACGTTTATGCATATGCATCGACATTCACACGCATATACAAGTATGTAGTGAAAAGCAGAAAAGCGAAACCACATAAAAAAAAAAGAAAGAATGACAATAAAATATGTTTGCTCACTTATATTCATATGCCTCTCTCACTGGAAGCCTTCCCACGATGAGCATTCTATGCTGTTTATTATGTAATTATTTTAGTGGGCACATCACTGTACTTATAACAAATTAATCTTTTATTACAATTTTCGGCAACAGAAGTCGATTGAAGCATATTCATATGCCTCTCTCCATGGAAGCCTTCCCACGATAAGAATACTATGCTGTTTATTATGTAATTATTTTAGTAGGCACATCACTGCACTTATAACAAAATAATCTTTTTTCGCAATTTTCGGCAACACAAGTCGATTGAAGAAACGACGGAGGCAAACTGACGCCTGCACTGCGGATCGGCTGTGCGAAAGCTTTCTCTCTAATTCTCTTTCTCTCTCTCTCTCGCTGAGCTATGATCCACGCAGTTGCGTAGCTGCAGGGCTTATCTATCAGTGCATAGCAATGCTGAAGCAAGGCTTAGCATCATAACGGAACTTGCGCTCCCATAGCAAATGTTGCGAAAGATGATAAACATGTTGCTAAGGCGCGAGTGCATATTTGTATGTTGCTAGAATTGGCAGCATTTATCGTAAGAAAACACTGGTGATAAAACAAAAATAATTATAACGAATATGCGACCGTTACAAGTTCGAAACATACAACAGTGAAAAATCTACAAATTTATAAGTATAAGCAAATGGTAAACATCAGTGGCTCCCTGGCAAGTAATAAAAATGTAATAAAGCCAAGGCAGACAGACAATCAGTCAACCAACAAAATATACTGTAAAGTAAAATACAACAGATATTTTGCAATTAAATGCAGCCTTCAGAGTTTGATACTTTGAACTGTTCCCCGTAGATCTTCGACTAGCTGACGTATGGCAACAGTGCAGCCGACAATGCCAAAGATAATACCTATTATTATAAGCGCAATGTCACGTATAAGCTTCCAACGCAGTCTCCCATATCCGGTATTATAATTGATAAACATATCAATTAGAGCTGGGCATATGAGATTTAAATTACATAGAGAAAATGCTCCCTCCAATTCGGTTAAAGCGGCCAAATTTGGCACCACAACAGCCACAACTCCTAGCAAAATATGAAAATAAGAATTTTAAGAAATTTCAAATTCAAGTTATTTATACCTCAACTTACCGGTCAAGAACAGAAAAAAGAATCGCACGGTAAATTCCGCCGAATAGTGATATTGATTGCTTGTTCCATTACCGTAGTCCTTGAAGACAACAGTAATTACAACAAAGCCATTTAGTGGATAACTAAGAAAAATACCGCATGCAATTGACGTCTTGATAATCTGTGAAAGGCTGAGGAGTGTAGACAGGAAAAAATTATGCCAAAGTTGAAACTAAAATTTCTAATTTTAGCAAGTTTTTTTTTTAAGTATATACTCAAAATATAATTGTTAAGTGAAGACAGTGTTCGGATTAAGAAGTAAATTTGGTAAAAGCGAAATGAAAACCTTTACTTGAATCAAGTAGTATTTGTAATAGGTTTACGAAAATTCGAGATCAGCGGGCTTTTAATACCGTCCGGTATCCCGAATTTTTATGTGTTCTTAATAAAATAATATCATTACTCACACCTCATTTTGCGGAATATTTAGCGTAACGCTGGCTTCCACATGTTCACCAAATCGCCAATAACCCATGATACCAAAAAATATATTGGTGAAGAGTATGAAAAAAACGGCCATATTAAGGACACCACAAAATCCCAGATAGTTTTCTGGATGTGCCATATTAGCCTCCACGACAAGCATCTGCGTAAGCTCAAACAAATACAATTAATTAACAATTTTAATAAGTTTTAAATAAGCTAAAAATTAAAAAAAATATATTAAAAAGTAGAATAATTATTATGCTGTTAATGTTCAATGATAATTAAAAAGTAATGGTAATACTCATAGGCACATGTATGCCTATGTATAGTGTAAGAATTTAGAGATTTTACGGTTTTACGCACCGAACCCACAGCTGTCAGTGAGAAAGCAGCAATACCAAAAAACATCATCCAATCCGATGGTGGCTTAATCATTTCACGCTCCTCTGGTTTCGGCAGACCCCTAACCAGATAGTACATAATACAAATGAAGCCCACATAGAGCATAAAGTTTGAGATGAGATTCAGCGGTACCAGATACTTTAGTTTGCGTATCATAAAGAATGGCAATTGAAGCAGACAAACACCTACAACATAGTAACGCTCGTTATAGTCCTGCCAGTAATAGTCGCCAATTTCCTTAAAGTTCTTAGCCACGAAAACAATGTAAACGCAACAGAGACCAAATTGTCCAATAACCAGCACACAGCTGGTCAAAAATCCGGCCGCATTGGCAAAGCAATGTACACAGCTCGGTCCCAATTTATAGGAAATCTGGACGGCTTCCGGCATTGAAACCTGTGGCACATGAATACGTCGACAGCACTCAGTCATGCCATTGATCTGTGCGGGAAAGCTAAATGCAAATAATTCCAATTGGACCGTGGCACAGGCAACGCACAGTGGTACTTTCTGCTAATCTGGCAGGCAATAAATGCAAAATATCAAATTGCAAATACCATAAATGATTTTATTTTCTTTTTTTTTCAACTTTTTAAAATTTTGATATTGGTTGTAAAAATTAAATTAAATTAAAAATATTAAATATGTAAAAGTCAAATGTTAACCTAGAAGGAAACAAAGGAAATTATTTAAATCTTCTTGGCTAACATAAAAATGCTTAAAAATTTCATAGACTTGCTTACTATCTTCTGAAATGAGTTTAAAAAACCTTTTCACAACCTATTTAACGTTATTTATTATTGCCCGTCAGATTGGCAGAACTACTGTGCAACGGCTGCAAATACCCACCAGCAAATGGATGCAGTAGGTGAGCAAAATCATTAGGAACACCGAAAGCAACACACCGACCACAATACCCGAGTAACGAATCGCCAACGGCATGGCGAGAATTCCGGTGCCCATTACGCACTTTAACAGTGAGATAAAGGCATCAATGTTGCTATTTGAGGAGAACGAAGAGCATAGAATGAAAAATGGAGCAAGTTAATTAAGCTTTCGCCGTTAGTTAGCTAGTTAGCTGAATGCGGAGCCAAAAACTGAGTTTCAAACTCAAAAAAAAAAATAAACCCACTGCACACCAACAAGTGCGCACAGAGCTTGAAGCCCTTTCATCGAAGCTCAGCTCTGCTTGATCGACCAATCCCCAGATTTAAGTTCCGCATTCAGCTATAGAGTGCGCGAGACCTTAGTGTTTAACAATGCTTACTTCAATGGCACCTCAACTGTCCGTTTCTCGTAGGGGTCGTAGTAATAATACGACGAGCTTGATTGCCTGCCAAACAAGAGTCCAATAATTTTAGGGGATTATTAAACCCATTTTTTTTGTACATACTTACACCAATGTCATCTGGGCATGCTGCGAATCAGGCGATGCCTCTGCCATTTTATATATCTCTTGTTATAAAATCTCGAATCAGAATATGATCCAATAAAGACTGGCAATTTTGACAAGAAATTCAAATGAGTTAAGTCGTTGTAGTTACAGCTGTGCACACACACATTCAATTCACTTTATACTAATCAGTGAGATTAGCGCCGAGCGGGCGACAGACAAACAGACAGACAATCAAAATGGCTGCACATGCGCGTCGGCCATTACCATAATACACGAAAGTTATTGCATACTTCGGGGGGGGGGGGGGGCATAAACTGTATCAGCTAGCTAAACCCAGAGAGACAGTTACAAAGCTAGCGACAGTTCTGCAGCAGCAACAGCCACACAACAATTCACAAGGCGACAGTACAGTGGTCTCTGCCTATGACATCACCTAAGAGTCAGACAATAGCGTTAGTACATTAGACTAATATTTGTAAAATAAAAATTCATTTGCAACTATAGAACACCCCGTTCTTACGATAGAAAATGCAGACACTGGTGAAAGTAAAATAATATAAATCGTTCTAAATATTAATTAAAATTATCGAAATTAATAAAATTGCAGAATTAATAAAGAGGCCAGACTAGGATCAAAATGATATTTCGCTTAAAAATTGTTCAGTTTTAATAAAGTTAGAAGTTGGTCAAACCTTTAACCTAGCAATTTTACAAGTCAAAATTATTGCATGCTTTTTTGACGAAATAGCAGTGTTGTTTTATACTAACTATGAATTAAGAAGTCACTGATTTTAAGAATCTTCAATAGGAGCTTCCACTGTGTCTTGTGCGAGTATCTAGATAAGCAGCCCTCTAACTTAAGTTTCAATTCCAGCTGCAGACTGCACTGCTTCTGTGGAGTCCATGCCAAAGAGAGCAGAGAGAGAGAGGACGATTGTCATGCCAGAATGTGCACTTCCGCGTCCGTTTAGTTGTGCGAACTTAACAGTAAATTGAATTAAAATTTATTGTGAAAATTGCAAAATTCCAAAACGCAGCAGCTACAAGAAGTAAGCTTCAAGGAGACATCAGCGTAAACCCAATACAAATAAAATTAAGTAAAAATGCACACACACTCTCACATCGTTGTCGGATGTCGCAGCCATTTGGGAGGAAGAGGAGCGAGCGATGGAGCAAGGGTCGGTAGGGAAGGGGACTCGGGGGAGCGGGGGAGCGGGGGAGCGGGGTCGCCGTGTGTTTGCACAAAAATATGCAAATGTGATATTGTCGCTGGCGACATTTACAACAATTACAATAACAACGAAGACTATTTCGGATGATGTGAGGGCGGGACGTGGCGAGGGGGGCTAACTGCGTGCGACATGTGACACGATATTCAGATAAAGATGGCCCTCAGGCAGCCTGTGAGAAGTGAAGTAGGCGTGGCATTCATACCATATATATTTAAGTACATATGTATGTACATACATACAATTGTATATGTATATACATACATGTTTTGCATAAAATGAGAGAAATATGCTGAAAGCAGTAGAGCAAGACAACGAAACGAGCGAAGGCAGCACAGAAATCAAATAAAACAAATTTGGAATTTCACAGCAGACGAACAGGAGAATCTTTTATATGTATACATGTATGTGCATACATACAGTCATACATACATATGGATGTGCATAAAGGAGTCCCTGGAAACTGTTTCCTAAACAGTCAGCAATGTGTGAGAGACTGCCCTGGTTTTGTTTTCTTTTTTTTTTTTTTCTTCTACGAAAACAAACAAACTGACATTCAATTTAAATTCCTATACAAATAATTGCGTGGCAGTTCCGAATCTAAACAGATGGGTTAGGATTTGGGTTGGATCTTGGGCGTTGCAACGAAGCTAGCTTAGATTATGTTGATTTTCGAAGCTGCGAAGCGACATTGCAACATTTACCTTAATTCGCCCAGCTCGAATGTCTGTCCTGCAACGTCGCGCCATGCAAATAGTTATACATTCCCTGACAGTTTGCCAGCAATGGCAACAACAACAGCAGAAGCAGAATGAGTTCATTCTGTGTCATTATTTTGTGCTCATCACCATATAAAGCAAAAACTATGGACAAGAAGTAGAGCTATAGTCGGGGTGCTCGACTACTAGATGCCCAGTGCCCAATACCATTCGACTTAATCACCATTTAAAAAACAAAATGATGTGTTGAACTTTTACAGTTACAGAAACAACACACTTTAAATTGCAATTAATTATTTGCTAATTCATAGCAAATTATTATAGACACAGATGCTGTTATATCTGTTATATTTTTTGTTGCTGGCCATTGCAAATGCATTAAATTAATAATTATTAAAGAAAAGAGAGCTTTGAGAGGATGAATTCATAGCACACAATTCTATTTGTTATGACGGACAGACAATGTCACAAACCCAATAACCTGCGTACACTTTGCATACGGGGCTAACTATGAGCAAGAGTGCGCTCAATTGGAAAGTGCTTGAGTATCAAATACCCTAAATAATGTTTGAAGAGTATACTGTTTATTGAATGCTTAGACTTTGACTTTATATATATTTCTTTTTGCAATACTAGTTATAGTCGAACTTCTCTAACTCGAACTAAATCGTGTGGCAATAAACTTTAAAAAAAATAATTCCATAAGTCGAAGTCTCCATTATTCGATATTTTTAATTTGGATAATTGTTACTCGAGTTAGGGAAGTTCGAGTGTATTACATTGATCAAAATTATATTTTGACCGTAAACATATCAAATGTGCGTTTCAACATTTTTGATTATAGGGTATAAAATTAAATTCCAATTCCGCAAATATTCAAATATTGTCAATGCAAAGCACGCAACTGAGCTGCCGTCCGTCCCTTCGTCTATCTGCCTGTCCTTGGCAATTGGCTGGCGCTTACCTGAGACGGTGGCTTCAAGCATTATCACTGCGGTTATCTATCCGCTCTCTTTGTTCCTCCTCCTCCTATTTTTCGCTATCATCGTCAATGTTATCAACAGCTTAGCTAAAACTTTGCGCCACTAAAAGATGCACCACGTTTCGCTGAAGCTAAAGCTTTAGCTACTTCCTCATGCTTCTTGCATCAATGATTTTGATCAGATTTACTTGACGCGGTCCATCGTAGATGCTAATAATGATGATAATGATGATGATGATGACGACGCGGCCACAGATTGCGTTTAACCATATCTTTTATCCTCTCACTGCCCACAATACTTTTGCATTTTTAATGAAATTCATCGTCATTTTTCATACTTGCACAAAGTGGATTTTTATTAGATTTGCATTTCTTTCAAACCTTTTGTAAGTATGTGTTTGTGAGTATACATATGTACTATGTTTGTAGTTATCTAACATTGGTAACCTTAGGGTAAAGTGCCTAGTAACTTAACCTTAAAATCCGTCAGAATGAAAGACTTATTTGCATTCTTAACTTTCATTATTGATTACATTATTTTTTGTTAATTTTTATTTAATTAATTATTTTATACTAATTATATAATTTCATTACAATAATTAATTTTATATGTATTTATTTTATTTTTCATGGCAGTTATAAATTAAAAATTGTACATAAGAGTATTTAATTACCATTTTATATATTACTAGGGGGCTTCGCCCCCTTATTATCTGGCTTATCAATATTGTAACGAATAACAAATTTATATAATATAACATTTTTATAAAAATACGTAAAAATTTAAAAATTTGTGCGTATTTTCCACGTAATTTGTTATTGGGGAAACTATGACAAGCTAGCAACACGTATGGTGCAGCAAATATTCTATTAGATAAACTGTCAATCATTTGCGGTGACATTAGAGGTAGTCCCCGTGAACGTGAGACCTCAATACGAAAGTCATCCGATGATAATTCAAATAATACGACACCCTAACCCGATAAAGATTGTTTAGCTACGACTGAAATATACCTTGTAAATTGTTCTTCTCTTACAAACTCTAAAAATATTTTTTTTGTTAATTCGTAATTATAATTATAATTGATAATTTATTTTAAAATAAGTTTATATAGTTGTATCGGCTGTTTACATTCGTACAATAATTAAATAATTAAATAAAAAATATAATAAAATAAAATAGCCCGTTTGTCTATAGGGTATAGATATTACAAGCACAGGCAACCAACTCAGCAACAACAACTATTGCTACATTGTCTGTAAATATGTACATGTATGGACATATGAGCTGTCGTCTGCGCCATAATTGAATGTTACACGTAAAATATTGAAAAATGCAGGGTTTTAATTATGTGGTAGCGAAGCGTGTCTTCTTCTTCAGTCCTCAACTGAAATGCAAATACTTTCCGACATTTTAGCAATGTGTGACAACAGCAATGGCGAAAGCAATTGAATCGAAGAAATTTTAATTTGATATTAGAGCGCGCAAGCTGGAATCACCGTTAATGTTAAAAAAAATGAACTGGCAACACTAACTAGAGTGCTATCAGTATTTTGCGAAGCTGTCACTTTATCCCAAATCGTGGAATACTTAATGCAGTTGGTCACACTTTTTTACTATTACCAAAATAAGAACGCCGCGTGCTTAAGTAAAATTTATTAAAATTCAATAATAAACAATGGATGACGAAGCGGAAACGTACAAATTGTGGCGAATACGCAAGACCATCATGCAACTGAGTCATGATCGGGGTTACCTCGTAACGCAGGATGAATTGGACCAGACATTGGAGCAGTTCAAAGAGATGTTCGGCGACAAACCGAGTGACAAGCGTCCCTCACGCTCGGACTTGATTGTGTTGGTGGCTCACAACGATGATCCCACCGATCAGATGTTTGTCTTCTTCCCCGAGGAACCAAAGATTGGTATCAAAACCATCAAAACTTACTGCACACGTATGCAGGAGGAGAACATACACCGCGCCATCGTCGTGGTGCAAGGCGGTATGACGCCCTCGGCCAAGCAATCCCTGGTTGACATGGCACCCAAGTACATTCTCGAGCAGTTTTTGGAATCGGAACTTCTGATCAATATCACGGAGCACGAGCTGGTGCCAGAGCATGTAATAATGACAGCGGAGGAGAAACAGGAACTGCTTAGTCGCTACAAGCTGAAGGAGAACATGTTGATGCGCATCCAAGCGGGCGATCCCGTTGCACGCTATTTTGGCCTCAAACGTGGCCAGGTTGTCAAGATTATTCGCTCCTCGGAGACAGCTGGCAGATATATCTCATACCGTTTGGTATGCTGAGTGACCAGGAAAAATACCAGCTCATAGCCTAAGTACATTATTTACAATATAAGCGCAATAAAGATACTTGTGCATATGTGACTGTGCATCAATATTTTATTATAATTATATATTTTCATTACAATATACATATGTCTAAAATCGTTGGTTTGATTACAGTTCAAGTACTTAAATATGTAGTTAGCTGGCCATGAAGTGTTTCATTTGCGTCAACTGTGCGCATAGCGCAAAACCTACAATGGCGTGAAGTTGGCTGCGAACGCAAAATTTTACTTAATTCAGTGTGTACATACCGTCAAAAAAAAATTCTGCGAAAAGACATTGTTGATATTCAACTCAACACACAAATTCGAATTATTAAAACAGTTGTGCTATTGGAAATGTCAAATTACTTGCTGTGATGTCGTCGTTGGAGGCTAGTGCCGCTCAGGCATCCCATGCAACTGAGGAAGCCTCGGCACACGATTATATAGAATTGAAAACTATGCAAGACGTGGAGGCTCTAGAGCAAAATCAGCTTTACTCGTACATTGAAAAATTGCATGGAATTATAAGGAAATACGACACCAAAATAGCAATATATAAGACGAAACTGAGACACTTTGTGAGGAAAATGAATGCTTTCATACATATGTGAGTACTTCTTTACCGAACGCAGAACTAATGTGCTCCACATATCGCATTGCAGCTGAACCAAGAATCAAAGACAGTCAAAGAGAAGGAAAGAGAATCACTGAAGAGCGCAGAAAATGAGCAGAGTAATGAAGAAAAGGAGGCGGCCATTGAGGAAGGTGAGTACACAACAAAATCATTTTAATGATGGATATAAAATTGTATGAGAACATCGTTTCTGATATAGTAGTAAATGTAGTTGCTAGAGTTTCATTTAGTTTTGCTGGCTACGGCGGCGACTAACGCTGCTCCTCGTCCAGAACCGTCTTCAGATAACATGATATCAAATTGCTTATCGGATTTGACCAACTTGTGCATCGTTTCGCGTATGTAAGCATCGAATTTTGGATGGTACCGATAAACGGAGCCATCGATACCGACCACAACTTTGCGATCATTGATGCGATTGATTAAGCCACTGATGCCAATGGCCACCAAAGTCGCAGCACGACGCGAGACACACTCGCAGATGTATTTAAACTTCTGGCAGTCCTCTACGGAAGCTTTGTCAAGTCCAAACAGCTGCTTGATAATGCGACGTGTGTTAAAGAATTCAGGAAACGAATCGCTCTCGACTTCAGAGATATGTTTCGTCTCATAAATATGGACTTTTCCCTGCAGCGCGGCAACATATTCCCTGCGTTTCGGGCTGAGCTTGAATATGATATTCCGCTCGAGGGCGCGCAATAGCACAAGACGCACAAGCTCTCCAAGGTACATGCCCGAGGTCATTTTCTCAAAGAGCTGCTCGGAGCGATTGATTGATTTGTGGTCAACCTCGTGATCGTATTCGGTACGAACAAAGTCCAGTTGTCCACTCTCTCCAAAGGCGCCCCACTCAATGTTAATGATGACCTGTTGATGGCCACGAATAAACTGTGGTTCCAACAATTCCACATTCTCCACATGCTCCAGATAGCATGCATTGCATCCGGTGCCAACAATGACGCCCACACGGCATTCAGGATTTCGATGGGCGCAGGACATGAGTGTGCCCGTGGTGTCATTAAGTATGGCCACCACCGCAATATCCGCATCGCCACGACGTTGAATCGCTTCGTGCAGCATGCGGCCCACATCCTCCCCCTCGACACCGGGACAATCAAATCCTTTGGTCCAACGCGTCAGCATCGCTTCCTTGAGGCCCAGCTGCACACAAGGAAATGAAAATGTGAATCCCAACGGTAGATGCGCATTGCGCATCTCGTGCTTATCCACAAACTTGGCCAGACACTCGGCAATGTGATCGAATAGCTCCACGCCAGGTCCAACCATCAGATCTTTCGGCACTGCATAAATCTGTGACTCCACAATATCATCGTGATGACCTTTGAGTGTGACGAGCAGCACACGAAAGTTTGTACCCCCTAGATCGAGAGCCAGATACTTGCCCATCTCATTGCCAGTGGGCAATTCATGGACATAGGTTGGAAAGCATTTCGTGTTTGCCTGTGCGTGTGTGGAACGCCTGAGACCCTTGCTGATCTCATTGCAAAAGCGGCTGTACACTTCTTGCACCTGATAATCGCTCAGCAGAAAGGGTTGCATAAGTTCTCGCACCTCCACGTCCATCATGTTGACCTAATTGAAAAAATCTCTTGCTGACCGACGGCTTCGAGCAATGAGTAACGACTAACCAGGCACCTGCCAAATGCGTCCGCTTCTATCACTGACGTCGTCGTCAGTGGCTTGTGCTGCACTTGATAAGAATTAACTCAAAATTCCTATTGCCATTTCTCAGACGCAGTAACAACTGTGCAATCTTGGCATCAATTAAAAAATAACAAAATCCACCTCAGTTTAGTCGACATGTGCTGAAACTAAGTAAAAATACTCGTGTGTGCTAAACCTCAAGGCTATCAACTTTGTTTCTTAAAATAACAAGCAATTTATCGAAACACCAAATCATACTATGGATAAATGGGAAGCGTTGCAACAACATCCACAACAACAACAAAACACAAAATCTGCGAACAACAAATAAAAAAGTAAAGTACAGCATCCTGCTATCAATATATCTATCTAGAGTAAAGTACATCCGCTTAGCGTTCTTAGCATTAGTGGGGATTTCAACTTATGCATTTTACTACATTTTTTTATTATAGCAAAATCATAAAACGCGCAGTGTGTGCGATAGATTGGCGCCATTTCCCGTTTAGGGTTTAAGGTTGGGGGCATGATCATGATGTAAGACGCCTGACATTTGTTAATGATAATGATTAATTTGTTGATAACGTTATGCTTACTTGCATATTACATATTATAAATTTGTAACTTTAATGATCGTATTTAATTTTCATTTCAATTTAGATTTATCTTCAATTTAAATTTATAGTTTGACAAAAATTTCATGTTTTTTCATTACAGTTTCGGACACTGATGCATTCAGCTTTGTGGATGAAATGCGTCAGGCAGCAAAGCTCGCCGAGAACCTAAATAATTTCGTCTATGAGCCCACATCGGGCATGTACTATGATCCCAAGACGGGCTACTACTATAATGCGGTAAATATAATTTACAACATCGTAATCTTTATGACGTGCCGTATGCAGTATGCAGTTTTAAGACTTTTGTAGGTTATCACTCACGTTCAACCTACATCAGTGCTCACAAATATATTGCTAGATTGAGTATTCAGAATCTTTATAATCAAGGTATCAAACTGAAACAAATATCGGTTTCAGTTTCGAAAAGTTTTTGTATTTGGTTTCGCAAATTAGCTTTAAACATATCTCTGTTTATAATGATTGTGGTTACGGTGTGAATCCCTAGTTATACATTTTTCCCTCTGTTTCTCTAGGAATATGGGCTTTACTACGACGGAAATACGGGCTGCTACTATAGCTATGATCAGGCTAAGGACTCGTACGAGTTTCATTCGCAGGCACAGGTGCAGGTGAGTGGAGGGGAAGGGTGGACGCTTCTCCGAGACCACATGACTAACCATGATTTTTTTCCTCTTTCCTTGTAATTGCAAGTATGCGCAGCGTTGTAGTAGACTCTTAGAAGATTTTCGCAAACTAAGCATAGACCGAATGCGTAGCAATGCATTAGGTAAGAGTTGAGAACCAGAATGTGTGATAAAAACGCGGATTTCTTTTTTTCTCGCTGGTTTCAGGCAAATGTTGCGGCGGCAGGCAAAACCGATTCGATGCCTAATGGTGATGATGATGTTGATGTCCAAGACATTGATGTTGCATTCGACGAACACGGTGGAGTGATAACAGACATCAAGACATTGCAACAGATCAAGGCTGAAAAGCAAAAGGTCAAGGAACGTGCGGAGAAAAGCAAACGCAAGGCCAAGAAAAAGCATAAGAAGAAACACAAGAAGGAACATCGTCACAAGTCGAAAAAACGTCGCAAGCATAGGGACAGTAACGATGAGGACGAGGACGATAACAAAATCAAAGAGGACAGCCGAAAGAGATCACGAAAAGCTCACGATGTGGAGGACGGCGAGCTGTCGCAATCATCGAGCAGCTCCAGCTCGGATTCCAGCGATAATGACAGCAGCAACAACAGTGACAACAACAACGGTGTCCCTGTCTTTAAGGCCTCCGGTCGCTTTCAAGGTGTTTAAGAAATTCGCGTTTTTGTCTCTCGCACGTTGTCTCACAATTTGATCAATTGCTTAATCTGCTTTCTTCAATACTGCAGATATTGCGAAAAAGTATCCACCCTCGCTCCGCATCATTGTTCAGGAGACAAATGTCCAAGAACTGACAGTTGGCAGCCTGCATTTGATAACCTTCAAGGGCGGATCTCTGGGACGTGAAGGAGCTCACGACGTTATTATACCGGATGTGAATGTCAGCAAGTGTCACTTGAATTTCCACTATGACACCAAGCAAGGGATTTACAAATGTCGTGATTTGGGCTCCCGCAATGGCACAATTTTGAATGGCGTGCGCATGACCTGTGAGACAGGCCAGGATCTGGTGCACGGCAGTGTTATTGGCATTGGCCAAACCAAGTTACTTTGTCACATACACGAAGGCAACAGCACATGCGGATTGTGTGAGCCGGGCTTGCTGATTGAGCCGTCAGTGCCGGCATCAACAGCGATAGCTTCCACATCTAATGTACTGTCTCACAAGGAGCAGCTAAAGAAACTTCAAAGGAAGTACGGCCTTGAGAATGAGAGTAAGTGAAAAGAAATCCATACGAATTTCGATAAATAAGACAATGAAGAATAGCAAAATTATAAATCAAAATCTAGGAATAAAATACTACAGTACAAAGAAAACAAAGAATAGAAATCATGTTATCAAAATATTAAAATTAGAACAAATAACTTGCGAAGACAAATATTAGGTAAACAAAAATAGGAGTCAAGTATATAAGAAATAAAAGTAACAGTATTTTATTTATTTGTTTGCTTTTGTTTTTGCAATTCTTACAATAATCACGATTCGTATGATAAAAAGTATATAAATGATGTCTACTGAATGCTTAATTGTTTTTCCAGAATTCTTGGAAACAAATGCTAGTTCGAATCCGAATTATAATGATCGCAGTGCCCAAAGAAGAATAAAGGTGGGCAGCAGCACGGATAAGGAGAAAACCGAAGTTGCGTGTGTGCACACGTAAGTTAAACGATTGCAAATCAAATCAGCCTACGATTAATTGACTTTGAATTCTAGTGAGATTGCCAGCTCAAATAAGGGCTTCAAAATGCTAAGTAAATTGGGCTGGCAAAAAGGCGACACTTTGGGCAAAAGCAATCAGGGTCTGCTTACACCTGTAAGTAATTCCAATAGTAAATTCAATTTATATTCTCAACTTGTAATTTTCTTGTCACTAGATCAATGTGGTGGCAAATGAGGGCACCACCGGACTGGGCAGTAGTGAGCCACTGGCTACCAGTGCCTCTCGACCCGTCGACAAGCGCAAATTAGCCAATCTAAAGATTACACAGGCACGATATCAGAAGGCCAATGATATTTTCCTGTTGTCCGATGAAAGCGATTGATAAGCAATTAGGTTTGAAACATATTTAATAAACAATTACTCATACATTTTACGGTCATAAAATTATACACATATATAAATAAATATATGTATTTATTGTATATATAAAAATAATGGTACACAGAAACGAATATATATTATAAAATTAGAAGATCTTGCTATATAAGGTTACGCTATCAGTCAATTAATTAATATAGCTTCACTCAAACAAAATATATAAAATTTAAAAAGAACAAATTTTTTTTTAAATTACATATTACATATATATTTTGAGGAATAAATAAATAAAACACATTCGCTTAGCTCTAATATCTACGAAAATCGCGAACAAGATGAGCGTGCCAACCAATTTACATAAATTAATTGTTAATAGGTTTTATGTTTAATACAAAAGCCTCTTAAGATATGTGGTTTTCTTCTTCCACAATAAATGTGTGGCGATTTACATATATGAATTGTTGCAATCAGGGACCGTAATCATTATAAGTTATATTTTAAAAATTACATACATTACAATGATTATGATTAAATTTATATTTGAGCGAAAAGAATAAAACACTGATGATTATTTTTTAAGTTAAAAATAAAGCTCAATTTTAATTTATGTCTTTATGGCAAAATAATAAAAATGTATTGAACATTATTTAATATTACTGATTTAATTCACTCGATTCATCGTCAGAAATATTTTTACCTTAGCTTGTTTTGTTCCGTTCTTTTTATAAGGACGTGCAACAGTACTAGGAATGTATCCTGAGCAAAACCAGTTAATTTTATTTTAAGCAACAAAAAAATAAATGAAAGTCAAGAATAGTGATTATAATGACTATGATAATAATTGTAATATTTATATAAAAACTTTATTTTTTTACACCAAATAAAGTAGTTATGTTCAGATTTATATAAATTTTAAAATCACGGCGAAAATTTATTTGAAAGGATCATCATTATGATGTAATTCCTGCATTATTTTTGTCATTTTTAATTGTCATGTTTTGAAAAAATAGCAATCAATATTAACGGTCCCTGGTTGTAATAAGTAGATTCAAGTTGTTGATGTGGTTGTTTTGTTGTTGTTGCTACTAATGTTGATAGTGTTAATCACTGCGGACGGCAGTCCGCGCTAGTGACGGAATAACGGAAATGCGCTAATACTTTGCCATGTATGTATGTATATAGGTATGTATATGTATGTATATATGCTTACTACGCACAACGAGAATCTTTGGATGCTGTAACTACACAGAAAAATGCGCTATATATGCTATTATGATTTATTAATATGTATATGTATTTCGCTAATTTGATCTAACAGACGCCCGTTGCTCGAACTCCAATGAAGTATCCTGTGGCACAGGAATCCTTTCGCATCTCGCACCACGAGTTATACGTGTGATTATTGTGGCCACAGATTTTATCCACCCGGATTTGCTATAAAACAAATTGCGGATAATAAAAAATGATTTCTTCAGTTTATTTCAGAGGTCGCAAATAATAGTCAACACTTTTATTCACCTCAGTAACAGAAATGTAACAGCATATGTCCGAAAATAACTGTTTCTTTTCAGACAACCCTAAAGTGAGGCTCAACATTTGCGACATCTGGTTTATTGCCAACAAGGTTTGTTACTCACCGTCCGATGCTGCTTGCGGGAGCATTTGTATCGGCAGGAGATGCAGCGTGGCAGGTGCGTCTGCAGGTCGACGAGGCAAGTATCCTTCGGTCCACACTTGATGTCGGCACAGGTGACGTGGTCCGCTGAAAAACATAAATACATTTCACGAGTCACGCATTAAAAGCAGCTCTCCTTGACTTAACTTTAAGTTTCTTTGCTGATTTCTTGTTTTTATGTCGGGCAATTTCAAATTTGCAAGTTTAATGTCCTGGCTAAAAACCATGTGTGTTTTTTGCCAGCTGTTGCTGTGGCTATTAAACTAGCTGACTGAGATTTCTTGATTGGAACAAGCAGTTGAAATTTATGCCTCTTACAAATTCCAAATATTTTATTTGTTAGTTACGTAACTTCTTAGTTCATCATTCTCGTCTATTGTGAACTCTAGCGATTATTTAATGAAAACTCTTACAGCAGTTTTGGCTTTTTAAATTGGGTGTTGTCCTTGTTGTCGCTCCTCGGCCTGTAAGTCAGACGCAGCAATTTTCAACGCCGCCACAATGGCAATATGTACACGTAAGTATAATGTATGAGGAAGAGACCGCCCCATTCTCGACATGCGCGAGACGGTAGCCAAGTTGAAAAGGCAGCCAAGCGACGCAGGCGCAAACGCCATACAGACACATATGTACATTACACACTCACATCTCACATATGAAAATCAACTTGAGACTTGGCAACAATGTTGCAGAATGACTTGAGGGCAATGTTGTGCACAATTGCCTACAGCAGACAGCTGAATGTGGTGGCAGATGCAAATGCATACAGTGACTCCTGACGACTCTTGAAAGGCAACGGCAGTTGATAACAGTTAAAGTCTATTTATTTAAACTACCAATTATCACTGTAGGCTTGAGCAAGCTTTGTAAGGGTATACAAAGAGAAAGACATCGTCAACCCACCCAGATTTTGTCTCATTTTTGATGAACTGACTTAACTCAAGCATATACACGCACACATGCAAAGCTGAAATGATGTGAGAGGAGAGAAGCATTTACACAATTTCCTTGTTCTCCCTGGAAGGAGAGGAGAGCGGCTCGCAATTTTCCAAAATCATAGGCTATCGACAGCTTGCTCACCAGTTAACTTAACGCGAGTGAGCAGTGCAGTGCTTAGCCTTCTCGGTGCAGCGGAGTTTCGGTCAACAATTAATAAGTAATTATAGTTTATTAATTTGAATAGTTTATTTAAGATCACCCCGATCGTGTGAAAATCTATTATTTGATCATTTTTTTATCTGTTAAGTGCTCAAATGAGTCACACGGCAAGGTTTAAAAATAGTTCATGCAAAAGAAAATAAAATGAAGCGTGCCTTCTAATTTTTCGCATGTGCCGTTGTATTTATTTCCTCCGTCCCACACAGCTTCGTATTCTTTCTCTTTTCCACATTTGAATTTGTGAGCGCTGCTCAGCCGAATTTGTATGTACAAAAGGCCATGAGAAGGAATGCGAAAGAAATAGAAAAAGAAGTAATAATATTTATGTGTCCATTCTCATTTTGTTTTCTTATGTTGAGGTAATTTTCTTTAGTATTTCCAATCCTAATGCAAAGTGTAAAATAAGTGTATAACATAAAAAATTACGTAAAAATAACGACCATCCGACAAATTACGAAATAAATAACAAGCTCTGTAGCAATACAATCGTCAATAAGGAAGCGCTTTCATCAATGGAGTGTCCCGCTGTAAGTGATTTAATTAATTTCCATGCACCCTTTTTGCGAGTATTGCGTGTACTGTTCGCCAGTAAATCTGATTTTTTTTTATAACACTTAAAAACCTCTGCAAGAATACAAAACGATGTTTGAATTAAGCCTTAATCTTAATAAATATGTAACAAAATATTTATATAAATATTGATATTTTTTAAATTATCAACACCCCTCGTGCTCCCATTTCCAAGGCGACGCACCCCGATGCACTTGTTGATTGTGATGGATATGTGAAGCTTGGCGGCATGACTGCGCCAGCTGATAATGCCGTCACAATGCAAGCCAACTGTAATTTGTTATGTCGACGTGGTTTAATCAACTACAGCGGCTACCAACGGCCGTCCATCCGGTTTTTACAGCCAGCAACGGCGGCAGCAGACGCTTCTGATACGCTGCTGTTGCTTTTGGCGGGCGGAACTTATTGCAACATTGTGTGGTACGGCAAAAGATTCGTCGTGGTCGTGGGTCATATATGCGATTCAGTGTTTTAGAGTGTTGTTGCCCATTGCCCGTTGCAGTTGCTAGTTTTCAATGTCTGGCCATTTTGGTATTGCGTGTTGTTTAAGGTGATTTTAATACGATCGTAAACTTCAGCCGGCCCAGACGCAACAGGCGCTGAGCCAGACAAAAGTGACGACGTCGGTGGACGGTACATGAAGTACATGTACGAGTAAGGGACAAGGGGCTTGAGGTAGACAAGTAGACTGAACCGCACCGGGACTGGACAAGCAGTTGCAATCACAGAACCTGCGTCGCTCTCTTCATCTTCATCGTCATCGTCGTCGCAAATATCGCGTTTTTAATGCCTTGTACGTGTAGTCATATTTCTTAGGGCAACACTCCATGTCGTTGCATATGTGTGTGTGTGATTGTGTGCGCATGTCAATGTTACCAACTTTTGACAAGCAAAAAAGGTGTTCTTAATGGAAAGAAGGTAAAAAAGCTAAATTTTCAAACAAAAAAATTGGAAAAAACTGATGTTTTTAAATATTTTTAAAATATTGTTGATAAAAGAAGGTGAAACAAGGGGCATAGTCGAGTGTGCTCGACTCTGCTGTTGATACTTTATAGGGTCGGAGATTATTCCTTCTGCCTGTTAAATTTCACAAAACCATTATACCCTTTTTGACCATTTGCAATGGGCACAGGGTATAAAAAGTACTTTTGCACTAAATTTCGGTTAGTTAACATGTTCCCTTATTTATAGTATTTGCATGGTATTCTTTTAATTTTAATGGATTTGTCAAATCTTGATAGATTTTGAAAAGGGATGTTTTTTTGACCATTTTATTATACAAATATTGATTTGGTTTCAAAATTGGACGATTTTGAAAAATTAATTTTTTTCGGAAATTTTACATAGTTACCCCTTTACATTTTTCGAAAATTTTCAAAAATTTTAAATCTTAAATTTATTCTTTAAATCGACTCCAGGTGATAAAATTAGGGTAAAAAAGTACTTTTGCACTAATTTTCGGTTAGTTTCTTTAAGATTTATACCAAAAACTGCAAAATGTTCTCTTTTTTATTGGATTTATATGGGATTCTTTTAATTTGAATGGATTTGTCAAATCTTGATAGATTTTGAAAAGGGATGTTTTTTTGACCATTTTATTGATTTGGTTTCAAAATTGGACGATTTTGAAAAATTCATTTTTTTCGGAAATTTTACATAGTTACCCCTTTACATTTTTCGAAAATTTTCAAAAATTTTAAATCTTAAATTTATTCTTTAAATCGACTCCAGGTGATAAAATTAGGGTAAAAAAGTACTTTTGCACTAATTTTCGGTTAGTTTCTTTAAGATTTATACCAAAAACTGCAAAATGTTCTCTTTTTTATTGGATTTATATGGGATTCTTTTAATTTGAATGGATTTGTCAAATCTTGATAGATTTTGAAAAGGGATGTTTTTTTGACCATTTTATTATACAAATATTGATTTGGTTTCAAAATTGGACGATTTTGAAAAATTCATTTTTTTCGGAAATTTTACATAGTTACCCCTTTACATTTTTCGAAAATTTTCAAAAATTGTAAATCTTAAATTTATGCTTTAAATCGACTCCAGGTGATAAAATTAGGGTAAAAAAGTACTTTTGCACTAATTTTCGGTTAGTTTCTTTAAGATTTATACTAAAAACTGCAAAATGTTCTCTTTTTTATTGGATTTATATGGGATTCTTTTAATTTGAATGGATTTGTCAAATCTTGATAGATTTTCAAAAGGGATATTTTTTTGGCCATATTATTACACAAATATTGAATTGGTATCAAAATTGACGCAAAGCCGCATACTGATCAAGAATATGTAAACTTTATAGGGTCGGAGATGATTCCTTCTGACTGTTACATACATTTCACAAAACCATTATGCCCTTTTTGACCATTTTCAATGGGCACAGGGTATAAAAAGCAGGGCATATTAAAAAATCCTCTGCTGGTCTTACAAAGACATCTAATTTGTCTAAGCTATGTTTCAACTTATCGTTTGGACTCTAAATTGATCACATTGAGTCAGTCAGAACAAAGAGTTATGTATTTGTAGTTATATGTGTATGGGTATTCCACATTTGGTGAAAAAGTAAAATGAAAAAATAACTTTATGTGCATTTTTGCAAGTCCGCTTGAACAAGTCCTATTGGTATTGATAACACACGTCATTAGAAGTTTAATCCCTATCCATCGATATTAATTGCACCTGGTATTTCCTGGGGAACTAATAGATATGCAATGGACAAAGCTGCTATGAAACAAAAAGTTTTTAAGGGGAGTATTTCAGTGAGCAGCTGCTTGGTTTGGGTAGTTTTGGCTTCTGTTATAGTTTCTTACATTAATTACAGGCTGTAATTTGCAACAAAACACTGCAATTAGCACGCAATTGCAGCCGGCAGCTGCCTCTGACACACTAAACCAGTTTGGTCAGTCAGTCAGTCAGTCAGTCAGTCGTCTGTCATTTTGGCCAGATATGTACATATGTGTAAATATAGCGCGAGAGAATGCAACACCCGCCATGTCTTTAATTTGGGTAGGAGACTGACACCAAGGCGGCAACAATAACAATTTCAACAGCAACCACAGCAGCAGCAACATCTGAT
Organism: Drosophila rellima; assembly: GCA_035043635.1. NCBI lineage: Eukaryota > Metazoa > Arthropoda > Insecta > Diptera > Drosophilidae > Drosophila > Drosophila rellima. Next base: position 6,394,095 of record JAWNMV010000143.1, on the reverse strand, counting down.
TGTAGGCGGTTAGCGTCAGTGTCTGTTTGCGGGTAATTAATTGGAAATCTAAGTTGATCAATCGCGTTGTAACCACAAAATTAATAAGCATGCACTATGCCGAGAGATGCATCGCAGTTGTTGTCAATGTAGAGCAACAACGACAGCAACAGCAGTTGCAGCAGCAGCAGCAACAACTATATTCGTAGCAACGGCGATAGCAACTGGATAATCAAATAGCTGACAATCATGGAGCCGTATAAGCAAATGTAGAAATTTCAGTCAACAAACACCGAGAGCAACTTAATATGGCTCGACAGTTGTTGCAGACGACAGTGCGACAACAACAGCTACAACAACAGCAGCAACAACAGCAGCAATAATAGCAACAACAACAGCAACAGCTATGACAACAACTTGTGGTTGGCAGTCGACCTGAAACTTCAGCCAAGTCAAGTCAATCAAATGCAAAATTGCGGTTTTGCGTTGATTGTTGTTAAATTTGCGCAGCCGCTAACGTTACCAACAACAACAATAGCAATAGAAACAGCAAAAACGGACATATTAAAGCAATTACAACAACTACTGCAACTGCTGGCAATAATTTGCCAAACCACCAGTAACACGGCACCAGACTTTCAATTAATTTGATTGAGTTTTAAAGCTTATCACCAATAATCAAAATCGAAACTACAAATTACATACCTCGACACGGTCCCGGATATGCCACAGCAATGGATCGTCCAATTTGGCAAATCATACGATTTATATCACAAGTGCTCCTGTAAGTCTTTCCATCGACACCGCACACCGCACTCTTTTTATCATTTGATGCCTCCTCATCACTATCCAGATCGTAAGATCCACTCTCATCATCATCCCATGGGCAATCGATTTTGCATGTTATACAATGTGGCATCATATACTGATCCTCAACACAGGTTAAACCATTCAGACATTGGACTCCATTGCAGCTGGCTAAATCATTTCGAATTTAAATTAAGGGTAATTAGTTATTAATTAGATATTTGTGTATTTGTAAAAGTCTCATTTCTTGTAAAAAAGCCTGTGGTAACATTATACAAAACACAGATATACACCCAAGAATTCACAAACATAATAACAGTCAAATTTATCAGTGCACATGGTCCGTTGGAACGCCTTGGCGCCAACTGTGACACTCGCAAAAAATTGCCTTCATTTTTCCGCTCAAAATTACGAGTAAGAAGGCGATTATTGGTAGAGGGAGAGTGGGATACACCGTGGGAAGTATCGCTAGAATAGCTGCGTTTAATTTGAAAAAAATGGTATTGCCAAAGTTAAAATAATAATGGTTTTTGCAAGAATATTTGATGTTTTCCCCGAAATATCGCTGTAGAGCAAAACACTTAGTGTGTCGTGTATTTAGAGTGTAAACTAATTTAAAAAGAAATTCTAGCTGTTTTTCCCACTGTGGGAGGGACGGACTTGAGGTGCCAGAGATCTGCATCGCATAGGCAATAGCCAAGATTGCCGATTGTCGATTGCACATTCCACAGAACTGAAGCTGCTGCAGCTGGAGCTTGGCGTCATTGGCACGCGCCAGCATTAGATGGTTGTTGTTGTTGTTGTGGTGGCTGCTGCTGCTGCTGCTGCCACTGCTACTGCCGTTTTATGTCTTGGAACAGCAACAACAAGCGACTGGCCGTTACTTGCGGCTAAACCGACAAGTTCTTTTGGCCACTGCAAACATTGCAGTTGGCTCCTCATCGTTCTTGTAAATTTTTATTGATCATTTGGCATGTTTGCGAGTGCTTCCTGTATAATTAAATTATTACACAACATTCGCAAGTGGGCAACACCGCTGTGGAACGACCACTCGATAGGCGTAATGGTTGGCACTCAGTGTTGCTCAAGTGTCCAGTGTCCAGTGTCCAGTTGAGTTGACTTCTCCACTGGCGACAAGTTGTTGGCCGTAATTGAAATGTGCAATAATTTGTCATCTAATCTTATTGTGGCGCTGTTGCGTTTTGGCACGCAATCAAATGGAATATGAGTGAGTACACTCATCAGCGAGTGAAAATGTGCCGATCTCGCGCAAGCTGCAATAACATGAATAAGTCCTAAAATTGCATATAAATAATATTCATAAACAAGCCTAAATGTTATGAGCCACATTCTACTTAATATCTGATAATTGTTTGAAAAATGTTTGAATCGATGTCTACTTTTCAATTGGCAATGTATAAAATTCAATTTGAATCTCGACTGTTGAGTTTGGATGCACATCAATACCAAATAGTTTAGCTTATACGAGTGATTATACACTGTGATTCTCGAACTGATACCGATACTCACTCTTGCAGTGGCCGCGATAGGCGACCTCCAGTTGGGCGTTGTTGGTGCGGCAGGCACGTTTTCGCAGCTGGCATTCGGTATTGTAGGTGCGACCGTCATTGCCACAAACCGGATTTGTATGTTGTTGTTGCTGCTGCTGCTGTTGAGAATGAACAACAGAATAAAAGTATTTTCCAATGGTGATGCCCCAAAGAGTATGCAATAGAAATATGATAAACTTACCTCAGGCGCTATCTCATAAATTCCAGCCAGAAATGTTAAATCTTCGGTATTAGCCAAGTGGCGGTGGCTGTTGATACGGCCGATGTTGCTGCTGCTGGTAGCCGATGACGCAGCCGTTTCACTTCCGTGTTCAGCCAGATACAGACGACTTTCGCCAGACCCAAAGCCAGACATTGTGGTATTCGCTGTCAGCAATATGCCTGTTGCTGCTGCTGCAGTTGCTGCTGTGCGCAGCTTATCCTTGTGGTTGTTATTCTTATGCTTATGCCTGCGTTGCTGTTGTGTTCCATTGTCGTATTGTTGTTGGTGATTTGGAGCATGCTGCTGCCGATGTTGGTGTCTGACTCGAGTTGGAGCATTGTCTTTCTGCTGGTGCTGTTCCGAATGTCTGTTAATGTTGTTGGCGGGTTCATTAGCATTTGCCAACTTCTGTCTAGACTGAGCTGTCTGCGCAGGCGTCGTGGACAACTCATTGGCTCCTCCTGCCGTCACTCTTGTTGTTGCTGCTGTTGCTATTACTGTTGCTGTCGTCATTGATCTTGTTACGTGTTTGCCAACGCCATTGTTGCTGTTATTCTTTCTATGTCTGCGACGATCGTAGCCCCATAACGGCGCCGATCCCTCCATATCCTCCACTTCCATCTCAACCTTCATCTGCACTTTGCCGCCGTTGCCGTTGCCGTTGCCCTCCATTTGCAACCGTCTGGTGGTCGGCTGCTCTTGCAAATTGCTGCTGTCTATAATCAAAAGTCTTTTGTGTTTCGTTTCGCCCAACATTCCTCCCCTTCTATGACTGGCTCGCTTTGGCATTGGCTTCTCTCCGTGCTGTTGATCTCTTTGGTTATCAGTACAGTTGTTGTTACTGTTACTGCTGCTGTTGCTTTCGCTTTGTTTCTGCTGGCGTTTGGCGCCATCTAAACCTAAATTGGTATTTGTAATTTCGCTACTTAGACTACGTAAGCCGCGCGGCGGCACTGATGTCAGCAACATCGACGACTGAGATAACTGTTGCTCTGGGGCGTTGTGATGTTGCTGCTGCTGCTGCCTCCGACGTAAAGCTGCTCCACACTCGGGCGCACACACACATTTGGGTCGTCCTTTACGTTTAACACACTTCTTGTTTGGTCCACATTTAAAACCCTTGCAACTCTCTGAAAAATTCAAAAATAGAAAAGGTGTTCATGGAACCACAAAAGTTCTATTCATTCATTCATGGCTATTATAAATTATTAGCTTACATTTATTTACTTAATTTAATCAGAAAATTGTTACTAAAACATATTTAAAATACACTTTAATGCATATACCAAAAAATACATTCAAGTATTTTTGATATTTTTATTTTAGTTATAAAACGACATTTTTATAATACAAAATATCTCAAAAAACGAAAAAGCTTTTCTCACTGAAGCTTGATTTTCGACTGATCGTTCCAATGGCAGCTATATGATATGGCAGACTGATTTTAACCAAACTTGGTCAGAATGTATAGGACCTTTTTCAAGTACGGGGTCTAAAAAAAATCATGAAAGTGTGTCCTATATTTCAGGTCATTTCAGGTTTTAATTTTTAAACTCATATTTTTTTAATTTGCGATCTCTGGTTAGTATATATGTTATTCGAATACCCAATTAACTCACCCATGCATGGCACACACTCAACACCGCCACCGATGGCTGTGGCAAAGAAGTATTCCACACTGCTCAGCTCGCGATCCGTGTAAGAGAAGGTTTGGCTGACACCACAGCAACCAGATTTTGTGATGTTTGTAGAAAAGATTTGATTGCATTTTCCGCTGCCGAGATGAGTCTGCCAACAAGTGCCAGCTGTAGGTCAAAATAGTAAAATTAAATAAAAAAATTTCGTTTATAGAACTGTTTGGTAGTACTCGTGTCTATTCGGCTTGCACATAAAGTAGTCTGGACTCTTTTTAATCAGAAAATAAATAATAAAATAATAAAAAATAGTTTAACAAATTTATTATTTTTCAATTTATTATTTATAGTGAATATAATTTAATAATTTAATGTAATTCTTGTAATGGTCAAAATAATCTGTGGTTTATTTGTTGATGCTTTTGTTTGTTACTGGTTTGAAAAATAGAATTTACCATTGTGTGTATGGGTGCAGGGTTTAGAAATGCCAGATGCCAATAAATGATATGCGAGGTAATACTTTTTTGCACCTGAAATTGATTTCCTTCAATACGCTTTGGGCATTATTGTTGAATTGATTTGGCACATGGATAAACAAATAGAAGTGTTGTGAGAAACTGCGTCATAATTGGAATAATGTGTTACATTCATTGTTCGCCCAAGCTAAAAAGCTTTTTCTCAGATATACATAGAGGCAAAAAAAAATGATTCAAAAAGATATCGGAATGCAAGTCAATGAGATATTTAGGTTTGCAAACTTTTAATTTTGAGTCAAGTCAGTCGAGTGGGTGATTGAAGAATGAAATGTATCTTGCAGATACAGATACGAGTATTCATTGCCAGTTACTTACCCGATGTCAGACGCATGCTCAGTAGAAATGCAATTAATAAAGTCATCAATGGAAGTCTAGACTTGTCCGCCGGCAACATCATGACTTTAGTTGTTCTTGTAGAAATTGTTGTCATGCAGTGTCCGCTCATTTGTAGACTAGAACTAGATAATTGTTGCTGTTGCTGCTGTTGTTGTTCACGTGCCATTGACACCTCGTCATTAGCGTCATCCTCAGCATGCGTAGTGCGTGGATACGAATGTGGATGTGGATGTGGATGTTGATATGGATGTATATGTGGCTGCTGATGTCTCACTGCGATCGCATTGACGTCACGGTCATGGCCAACAACGTTGTCGTTGTTCACATACGCATTCCCATGATTATTGGCATTGGCAATAATGCGGCCAGCATAACGCAAGCAATTGGCTACTGCTTGCAAAACCTTCCTCCATATGATTACTATAAATAAACTTTGAATTGTGCTACATTTGCGGGCAGTTGTTGCTGCTGTATCTGCTGTAGATGTTGCTGACGTCTTTGACAATATTGCCGCTAATTGGTTTGGTGTTCGCGCCTCTTCGCAGCCGGCAGGAAGTGCGCGCATTGTTTGAATGTTTCTGCGCTTATATTTGTAATTTGATTTTAGAATTGTCAAATTGTTCTGACTGTTTGTTTGATGCAGCATGACAAGGCAAACGGAGATTGACGAATGCTGCAAGAGGAATAAGAAATTTTTATTATAGAATAGTAGTAGTCCGTAAACAATTCAGTTTCGATGGGGTTAAGATTTTGATTTCATCGATAAAAAATGTGTAGTGCGCTTGTTCTGTCAACTGATTTAGGTTTGCTTAAACGAATTAGACTTATAATCTAAATATTTTTCTGGAATACCCCAAATGCACAAAAATGTAAGTATTTTAGAAGCAAATGTTAAGGGGCAGACCGTATACCTTACACAACGTAGACAGTAGATCGAGGAGCAAAAAAAAAACACTGCAGGCACTTGAATGAAGCACATGCTTCAAGCCACATGATGCAACCACAAAAACAACAACAGCCCACAGTCAAGCACAAAGAATTTTTTATACAAAAAACACAGAAAAGAAGCAACAATTAAGTCTGAAACGATGAGTTGACATTGAGCAGGCGGTTTTCAAAATGCGACTACTAAAAATAAAGAACCTGTTGCTGTCGTCGTCGTCTCCGCTGTCATCGTTGCTGTCTGCAAATGTGCCCCAACAACAGACTGAGGCCGAGGCCGAGGCCTAGGCAGAGGCAGAGGCAGAGGCAGTGGCAGGTTCGCGATCTTAGGTAGGTTTGGCGCATAATGCAGTTGCGTTTGTCTCCGACTCCATCTCCATCTGCAACTGCGTCTCTGCACTATGGCAAAAAGTACAAATTTTACTATGCATAAATTTCAAATAAAATTTCGAATTTATTTTTGATTAAAAAAAAATACATAAAAATAGTCTAATAACTTAAGACTGAAAGAATAAAAACAGAAACTAAATATTAAATTAATTTATATTGCTTTTCTTTTCTTTATTTCTTACCCTACGAATTTTACGCTTATTATAATTACTTTCAGTTGGTGTTCTTATATAGTATTGCATTTTAGTTAATTTTTAGCTTTATATATAAATAATATAATTTATGTATAATTATATATATCATTTATTTAAATTGCTTAATTGTGTTGTTTTTAAATTTTAAATTTACTTTTTATCAACTGACTTTAAAAAAATAAATAAAATGACAAGAAATCGTTAGATTTTCCCATAGTGCTCTGACTCTGTCTCTCAAGCTGTTTGACTGTGTGTGTGTGTTTATGACTTGCGTCTTGGCTGCTCCCTTAATTTTTACGACGTTAAGGACGTGCACAAGTCAACATATGCAGACAGCCTCTGAACAGAACGATAGACAGACAGACTAATAGACAGACAGACAGACAAACCCACATGCAACAATTGCATTGAAACGTGACTGGAGTGTGACTTATACAAGCGGCTGTTAGTTAACTAAAGCATCCTAATATGGCCAACTTGGTAACGTCCTTGAGCTCATCGAAACAACAACAGTTGTCAATGTCTTTACATCCACCAGAGAGAGCTTGAAGGTAAGGACAGTTGCCTCCAGGCTACTTTAAGTCTATCTATCAAAATTAGCCCCATCAAGTCGAGAAAGTAACTCGAGAAATGCTTTTTTGAACATTGCACTGCGTTTAGTACCTTTAGTACATGTACATTGCCAGACATTGCACATTTCCTTGAAAACAATTAATGACCTACTGCGTCATGGGTCATGTTAATGAACAGCGGACTGAACACTGAGAGAAAAATAACTATGTAAATCCCTTAATGTACACATAGATTAAACAATGTTTACATTCATTTCTCATTTAAATATGGACATAAAATAATATTTTTAATTTCTTCGTGCTCATTCTAAACGATTTATTGAAAACCGTTAATTGTAAGTTGAATAAGCAATTGAAAAATAAAATGGATTCACACTATTTACTTGCTCAATTTAATTTGCATTTGCTAATTTTTAAAATTTAGTACGAAAATGTGTTTATTTTTTTCCGTGCATAAAATGGACAGCGCGCAAAGAGGTTCAAAAAATTATTGCGTTAACACGCGTTGCGACATTTTATATGATGGTCGATCCGTCGGTCGCTTGGACAGTCGTTTCCAGGTTAACTGACATGCCAGACGCTGTCTGCACTCACACATGCGCATACACAAAACACATACAGGGACTTTGGCCAAGAGCAGCACAAGCACTTGCATTGGAGCTGCATTCCTGTCGTGCTTTGTGGCTATTTTTAGTCCCGACGCAGTCAGTGGGTTTTATAACATTTTTATTGTTGTTGTTAGTAATAATAGCAGTAATATTAGTAGTCGCATAAATAGTAATAGCATTAGTAGTAGTAGTAGGTTTTTTCCACGATTTTATTTTAATTTATTTTTGGTTTCGTCCTGGCTTGTTTGTTACTATAGATTTAGTTTTTCCAAGTCATATGGTGCCGTCTGGAGCTGAAGGCTCTCGCTTGCACTTGGCGCATAAATGTCGAGTGTTTACTGTACTCGAAATTTTTTGTGCTGAGATGCTTGAAATTCCTCAGAGTTTACCAAGTACCAAAAAGCAACAACAACAAATGCAGCAAAAATTAGGTTTGAAGGAGCACAGCAAACGGCAAAAGCAAGAGCAGCAGTGACAACAACAACAACAAGAACAACATAAAATGCATTCACCTCAGCAAGCAAAGCTTAGCAACTGCATTGCCAAGCCCCAATAACAACACTCGTACACAGTTTAATGTACAGACGGGTTCAAAACAATATGAACACCTTCCAATAATGTTGATGTGGTTGAGTGAACGGCTTAATCGCCAGATGTAAATCTAAAGGAGCATCATTGGAGGGATGCAGAGAAAGAAGTGAAAGATGCTAAGACCAGAAATTTCTTAAGAGTTATGACAAAGAAATAGAAACCTGAAAGAAGGCCACTTTCATAAACTACTAGCCACTTTCAGCAGTCGCTTCTATATACACAGCTTTAATATGATATATTTCCGATCATTAGGGAGATTCTTCAATTTAAATAATAGGGCCCAAGAGTTTATTCTGAAAGTCTTAAAACTGCTCTATGAATCATTGATATCCCGATTTCTCCCTAGCCTAACAAAGTTATCAGGATTTTGAAATATGGACATACAAATTATGCTGTTCATATTATTTTGCACAAGTCTGTATATATTTACAAATATTCATACGTATATACACACACTATAAAGTATGTTCTTATATAGCCAGCCATTTTCTTGATGCAGTTTGACCGACCGTTGGTCGACGTCGCGTCGCTTTAAAGACCTGTTTTCATGTTTTTTGGGCACTTATTCTGGATTTTCGCAAAATACCTTTTTCTACTTTGTCGTTTGTATTGAATTGCATCCTCCGGTGTCTGTTGTTGTTAATGCTGCTAGTCGTTGCTGCACTTCAGCAACAAGTGCATTATATCCTCTACCAAAAGAAAGAAGCAGCACTCAAAATACCAAAAAATTACAATGCGATGTGCCAAAGAACCAGACAGGGCCAAGCAAAATCGACATTCTGTTAAAAAAAAGGCGTATCCAGCAATATAATCTCGATCTGCGGGACATCTGAATGATTAGAGCCATGTACTATGAAAAGCTATTACAAATATTTTATACTAATATTACCTATTTTATACTAATATCAGATAAATATGTTTTTGGGGTCTGCTTGGGGTCTTATATTAAAATATTTCCATTGTTTGCTTTATCTTTTTTTTATAAAAAATTCAAAATAGTGAATTTAATTACAATTATGATTATTTCAATTTCTACCATTTTAAATTCTGAATAATTTCTTTAAGACGATTGGTTTTATTAGACTTTAAATAAACAAATAAATTTTGTTTTCTTGAATTTCTCATTCCCACATTTTCCATAACTTATCGTCACGTAATTCATTTATCTACGCACCCAAGTTCAATTCCAATCCGCATTTTTTTTTTATAGTCATTTCTCCTGCTCTGTCTGTGACCATTTGCTGTGCTTCCTGCTTCTGGTGTGCGGTAACAAAGTTGCCGCGATTGCGCAATAAGTGTCTGTCGTCAGTCAGACATCGCCAACATCGTCTCCGAATGCCGACCTGTGTTATTTTTAGCGCACATCGCAGATTTTGCGGGTTTGAGTCTGAGTCTGAGTCTGCGTTTCGGTTTCGTTCTGGGTCTCTCCTTCTCACATACGCTTATTTGTGTCTATCTCAGTGCTTAGGTATGATTGTATGAGTGCTGGATCAGGCCACTTTATATTAGGCTTTAATCCGAAAAAAGGGTCAACCGCATTTTTGTTTTCATAAATAACAAACTAAACCGTTTCAGTCTTCTTAGGAAATATTTTTGTCATTGACGGCGGTTGTCTTTTTATATTAGTTATGTGAAGGAACAACAGGAAATTCCATTCAGCAAACTCATTAAGCTAAAGTAAGCGACATGTCAAATGCAAAGCCTCTCTGTATTGGTGCTAAATTAATGACATTTGGATAATTCCCCACCCCAACCGCAAGCAAGTCTCCTCCACCTCCTATCTGTCAACCAGTTCCACCCACTTACGTATACACATTTGCATATTCCAGCAGCAAGAACAACAACAAATTAGAATGCTACAGTCGAGCTGCTCGACTGTTAGATACCCAGTAAATTTAGTAAAAAGCAAAGCTTCTGACTGCCAAATTCCCACTTTGTAGATTCTAAATAAATCTTGTAATACTTCTACCCTAAGGGTCTGTATGAATGTGTCGATCTCATACGCTGGCCAAGTTTATTTCTCGCTGATTGTAAATTTGCTTTTGTCCTATATATCCTGACTAGTTTAAATCGGTCCATATATCTTATAGCTGTTTCTGAACGCTTTGGGTACTGGGCTAACAATAGCGTCAACGTCGTCGTTTGTTACGCAAACAGTAAATTTTCACTAAATATACAAAGAGCAACAAACAAAACAAAACAAATCAAATCGCGACCGCAGAGACAGCAGACGACGGTCAACCGAACTGAATTGAACTGAACGGGCGACTAGGCAGCCAAACTGACGCTGAGGCTGTCGCTGACGTTGACGTTGCCGCCGATGTCCAATGCCGGTTCATACTGTGAATGTGTGTTTGTGAGAATGTGTATGAAAGTCAGGCGAGCCTCCCACAGCAGCCAACTACGTAATATGTATACGTACAGTGGCTCCCAGCTTATTAAAGACTCTTTCTTACGTATTACAAATTTAAAATGAAAACTCATTCATTTAGTTTACAAAATTATTCCCTTTTAAAAATTGTGATATATCTATATCTCTTAGTTGAAAATGTATTCAATTGTTTTTTAATATTTTTTAAATGGAATTGAATTGAAATGAATGAAATATATTTTGAACGAATTGTAAATAAATAACGACAGTCAATTCTTATAAATAATATTTTTGAATATAATCCTCTTACTAAAGCAATTCTCATCAAAGAGATTTGTGAAACAAACATTATAAACAGAATTTAAATTTAATTAATTTTGTCATATTTTTTATTTTATTATATTTATTAATTAAAAATCTAGTGGGTCAAATTTGCTGTGAGCCACTGTGTATATATTCTCGTACTGTTGTAGCTGTATCATGTGAGAGTCTGAAACTCTGTGATCCATTGGACGGTTGTTTGTTTTCTTTGCGCTCGAACGTCACGCGTTCGTTTGCACATTGCACATACGCAATGTTGTTCTGAAAACCGACACTCCAAAGTGCTGGGCACACATTTGTTGTTTGTGTTGTTGTTGCGGCTGCTGTTGTTGCTGCTGCTGCTATAACGCTGTGATCTAATGCACATAGACGACAACGACAACAACGCCTCATTAACGCCAACAACAACAACAGCAACAATAACAATCTTAGCTTAAGTAAACAGGAAATCTGCAGGACTGCAATAGCTGCTTCAAGGTCTAGGAAACCGCGCGCTTTTTTCTACTCAGATTTTGTTCTATTCACGCGCATATTTTTTTTTGTCGCTTTGCTTATGTTGTTATTTGTTCGCTTTGTTGCGTGAAATAGTGGATTTTTTTATAGTGTTGGATCTTCGTCATCCTTTTCGCTGTTGTTCTTGTCTTCGACTTGTATTAGGTTTTTAATGATTGCCTGATTGAAGAAATAAACCATCTCGTCGACGTAGCAAATGAAAATAAATATCGTCGCAAAGGAAATTGGATCTGTTATTGAGTCTTTCGATAATTTTGTTGACAACTATGCAAGAATTTTGTTATTGTCTGACACTTTCAATTATACGTGGAAAAATTTTATTTTTTTATTGCATTACGATAATTGTGTCACTTTACTGAAAAGCTGAACGGATGTTTCAGCTGCAATTAAAAAAAATTTCCAAACATTATTGGAAATACGTTAATGTTTTGTTAAAGCAAACTTCATTTCTCTATACAATATTTTTTAGTATTACATGAATGCAATTTAAAAATGTAACTGACTACAATACAAAATATACAATTTATCTTACCTTCTTTTGCTGTAATTGTTGTTAGGGAATTTTTTAAATAACAATTAAACTTTTATAAGTTTTTTTTTGTTGGTAAAATTGGAGGCCAAAATTACAGAGAGCACACAAATTTTCGCGTTCAGTTTATATTTAATTTTATCGACTATTAATTAAATGTTTGACAGCATTCAAAAATCTTAAATGTTTTTAATACTTAAATTTTAAATTGATTTCAACCGTTTGACTTATGTATGAACTTTATTAAACACAAGTTTAAAAAACTGCACAGCTAGGCAATAAATGGCTTTTTAAGTTGAATTTATTTTCTTTATTATTTATTTTATATGGCATTTTTGCTCAGCGTTTATTTTACACCAACAACAAAACAGTTGATTATATAAATTCTAGTAAAAGTATTTGTTTAAAAATTTATGTAATAAATGTGCACACAAACAATTAAGAGATTTGTTTTGATATTTACACTTTAGCTGTACGCGACACCAACACTGAAAACTTTAAAATTTGTCCGCCTTGGGCAAGTAAGAAACATGCGCCCCAACTGATGGTCGAAAGCCGACTGAAATTTGAAAACCAAAGTTCTCGTTTAGGTTGGAAAAGAGCCAATATGAGGGTCGGAGAGAGAGAGAGAAAAGAGAGAGATGGCGGGAGAGAGATAGAGAGAGAACGTTTGCTTTTAATGTTTTGGCAACTCTTAATATATTTACTTGTTGCTTCGTTTATTAGAACTTTCTTGATATTTTATTTTTTTATTTAAACTCGATTAAAATCAGTCACTAGAAAGAAATTATTTGGAATTTAGGAAACTATAAATTTCATTCGTTCAATATTTTAACATTTTATTTTTATATTAATAAATAAATAAAATTTAAATATATTTTAAACATTTAAATTGGTGTTTAATATTGGAAGCTTATTTTTAAGTTCGGTAAGGGATTAAGCAAGAGAGAGAGAGAGAGAGAGAGAGAGAGAGCAATTTGATTAAACCTGCCTCTGTTGCTGTTGTTGTTTTTGTTGATGTTGTTACTGCTGCAGTAGCAACTTGCAATTGCAATTGCTGATGTTGTTTGTGACTGCCGAGGAACAGCTGATGTTGTCCATGTCTTTAAATTCTTATATTTTACTTTATGCATTTTTATTCGTTTGTGTATGTAAGCGTGTGTTTGTGTGCGTGCATTTCCGGCTGTGTTGCGAGCAACATTTTCATTTGTTCACTGCATGCGGTATGTTGCCTGTTGCCAAGCAGCGTTCCTCATTAAATGCTGCAAATGCCATGCTGTGGTCATATACTAAACATAAACATAAAAATATCTCTGGCCTTAACTATCTATTGTTTTCAAGCAACAAGCTACTGGCAACTGCCAACTGTTAACTGCCAACAGCCAACTGGCATCTGTCAGGCAAGAAAAGCAATTTCTTTATGGCACAAACAGCGTCATAATTTTGATCTAATTGTCAGATATTTGCAAAACAAAAAAAACTGCACATCGTGCACAGAAACTTGTGCTGGCTTCCGTGGCAAAAATTAAGAAATTTTGATGAGAGTCATGCAGAGAATTGGAAATTGAGCAACACGCTCTCAGCCCTCTGCACAGTGGGAAAAGCTGCTGAAATAGCTGCATTTAATTCAAATTTCGAATATCGAATATGGTTTGACTTCCTAATCTATTCGATAACCAGCACTTCAAGTATCTTATCGATAATTTTGGTAAAACTTTAATATTAATCCGTGTGATATATATGAGATATCAAGTGCCTTAGCTGGTACAATTTCTTAGATAATTATTTATTAAAAGTATGTATTCTAGCGGCTTTTCCCACTGTGCTCTGTCTGGTACGTCGTTAAGCGTTTTATTGGTCAATAGCGTGCCAGGTGGGCATTAAAGCCAAGTTGCAATGCTCTCGCGCTTTACCTTCCTTTTCCATTCATTAATGATATGGACATCAACAATGTAAGAGTGTGTGTCTTGCACAGTGCAGTCTCAAGGGATTCCAAAATCAGATGGGAGATTATACCACAATTAGCAAAATAAGTATGAGGATAAAACGATATATATATATATATATCTATATAAAATTTTTTGCATTTATTTATTTAGGTATATTTGATACAGCTAGGACTGCTTAAATTCATAGTTATATTTTTATATAATTTATTTGACAGAAGGAAATTATCTAGAAATAAATTTAAAGTTAGAAAAGAAAAGAAAAGTAAAATCAAAAACTAATTTAAACGAAGTACGTACAATTTTAAAAACTAATTTAAACGAAGTACGTACAATTTTAAATGTATAACTAAAAAGGTAAAAAATTGCTCGTGTTTTAATTTTTTCATAGTATGTCAATCGATGCAACATCCATAGCATTAAATGGAAATTTTGATTTTTCATTGCCGTCTTTATTTTTATTTGTACTTTGCCAATTTCTAATTTATGGATGAATTTCCCACGCATCACATAACTGAAATATGCTTCTTCTTCTGTTTGTTTTGGTTTCCGGCCGTCGAAATAAATAAAAATACATCTCTCGCATTGAACATCAAAGTGCAATTTATGTTTTATTCTATGGACTTTTTCTAAAACAGGAAATGAATCAGTTTTGAGTAATGATATTAATTGTTTATTGCAAAGATCGAGAGAGATTAAACTGCACACAGTGTCATACACTTAAGGTCATGTGGGTCGTATACGTGAAATAGGAATCGAAAATGCAATATAAACGACAACTTCTAAGTGATTGAATGACTCACTTGTGTCTATCGCCTAACAAATGAAATAGATGACCAAACAAAACCGCTTATTGGTACACATCAAAGTGCCGTGCATCACACCGTTTGTTGTTGACATTTAAAGGACCTGCACTTCTTCCTCTCTCTCAGTTCCTTTGACAGTTTAACGTTCAATCAAAAAGTTTCACACACAAAAAAATTAAAATTACGACATTTAACCTAAAATATCAGTCAAGGAATTTTACGTGCGTCATTAGCTTAAAGTCGTTTATTTTCGAAAGATGCCAGCTTGATGACACCTAGTTGAAAATTCTAAATAACAAAACTGACCAAGAAGTTGAAGGGCCGATATAATTAAATATGGAAACTAGATGGTTAATAAGTATACCTTACAGTTGCAATGACTTTCTAAATTAAGTCGATTTTAAAATCAAGTTTGTTTTGGAGAAATCTAATTTTTAAGTGTAGCATTTATTAATTTGAGCACACATTTCTCACGCTAATTAGTGCAATGCACTTGCAATGGTGCAACACTGCAACAACGTCGAGGGAGGGGGGCATAGGCGGGGGCGGGGTAGCTTAAGTGGCGGCAATTTGCGGTGCCTCAAGGATATTCGATGACAAAAAGAAATTGTTTTGCGTTAAGCTGTCTGCCTGCTGTTGTCTTTCGTCTAGACTGATTTCTATGAACACGGTATGAATATACATGTGAGTGTGTGTGTGTATAGATGTGTGTAAGTTTGTGCGTCTTAGTCCGCTTAGGCTTGTTCTGCTGTCGGCAATTTACATCAAAGCATTGCAAAAGCCATTGCAATTGGCTAGACAGCGTCATTATAATCCTTGTTAGTCAATTTGAAGTTGGACCACCAATGTTACTGTGTGTTCACATACACATTTGCATCTATGTATGTGAGAGAGTGGACAGCTTATGTATGTGCAACATTTAGTACACATATGCATAAATTATAGATTCCATGTTACCATCCTGCAGGAGTTTCTGTGTACATATGTACGTATTAGTCCAATTATCAGGTGTGTACTAAAAATCTCTAACATAATGTTAAATTTATTGAATTAAATTAAATTATCATCAAAAAAATTAAAAATCTGATAATTTAGAAACACCGACTTTTAAAACTGGATTCAAAAGTACATGATTCTCTTCAAAATTCCTAGAGATTTGTGAAAAAGACCGAATTGTGATTAAAAAATGTAGTACATAAATTTAAAACGCTTAAATTTGTATGGGAAAAAACATAAATTCTACAACAGACTAATTTTGTCCTTTTAGTTATCTACCTAAGAATTATAATTTTTTTCTTAAAGAAACATACAATGATTCATTTATGTGCAATAATATATTGTACAATGTTATCTCTATAAATAAACATGAAATATTAGTAGTTAAAGTGTATTTTAATAAGATGGCTCTACAAATATTTTAGATTTGCCATATAATAAATAACTCAAATTCAACGGCATTTGAAATTAAGTTCATTCAGGAAGAGTTCAATTGAACTAATTGTTTTACAAAACAAACAAAAGCTGGCGCTCCAGAAAACAAAAAATTCCAACATGTTTGTAAAATAAAACCATAGGTGGCGTATTAATGTTTTACAAAGCAGAAATTGGTGGCGCCACAAAAAAGGCATCCCAGCATACTTTTATAGCAACACCATAGGTGGCGCATTTATGTTATACAAAACAGATAAAGGTGGCGCTAGGTGAATTAAGAAAAGTATTTTTTTCTGGCATTGTATGCACCCAACTTTCATTTATTAATTAATACAACTAAATGTCTCATATCCTATAGAAACACAATACATTTCTTTAACTAAAATAATCTTATACTTGCTATTTTTCAATAAAAGTGTATTCTTATATTAAACTGATAATTATTCAGATCATTTTTTTGTTTTTTCTAAATACCCAACGAGTACAACAAAAGCGATTTACGCTTTATTGCATTTTCCCTGTCCCCCATTGCCACCCTTTCTCCTTCCCCATACTCGTTGTCGTATCATTCGCCTGATATGAATTTTAATTGTAAGAAGCAGAACTTACAAATACAGTTTGCCAAGATATTGTTTTGACAAAGAAAATATATTACACCGATGTTTCTTTTAGTTTGTTTAGTTATTTAACTTTTTATTTTTTTTTTAATTTGATTCTAAGCCATAATAAAATAAGACAAATATATAAAAAAAATTGAAAGGTTTTTTTCTTTTCGAAACAAAATTAGGGAATTGGTTAATTTGTCAATAAAATTATATGACGAACTGTGAATGCATATGAAGTGTAAAGAGCATTCAACGGACAGATTGATTATTTTATGATGATAACGTGCTAAACTAAATGGATGAGTGCCAATGCACCCAAGAGACAATAAAATTCTAAATTAACATGATACTACATAAATGCAATGAGTCATTAAAGATACATTTTACATTTGGTGTGATAGAAATAGAAAGCTCTGTTTGTTACTCGATATGAACGTGACCATGAGTTAAATATTGTATTATATCGTCTTTGTTTTTTTTTTTTTGCCTAAGTACTCGTAAGTTGTCGTAGATATATTCAATTAAACCGACCGATCTCAAACAAATATATATCAGGCATGATTATGTCTTTGACAACTAAATGTCTTTTATAAAATTTTTTCTTTTTCGTTCTGTGTATGAAAATTATATATGTTTTGGTTTCAATTCATTATTTTTTAGTACTCACAGACAGCGAAAGTACTTCAATGATTTGTGTGATATTTCGCTTGAAATGTGACATTAAGTAGGCGTCTTCAGTCTAGCTTGCCTTGAGTTCAATTCATTGGCCAACATTAACATGAACGTGAACATTAACAGATCAACAACTACGCTGCTGCGCATGTTACACTTTCAGTTTCAATAATTTTCCTTTTCTCGTTGTTTTTTTCCCTTTATGTTTATGGACCTGACAACGGCGCCTGTTATAATTATTAAAGGGGTAGGTTCGACATTTGGTTTTATGGCAAGGGTTAGACGACTGTATCGGCCTGACATTGATTGGCATGCCTTTCAGTTGCGTTTTGTCAAAACTGCCGTGCTTTACTTATGAGCTGCCATCATAATATTTGGCCATATAACCCAAACAAAACTGGTGACTCAATTGAGGAGTACCAGGAACTTTTTCTTTGTATCTTTTTAAAACTATATAAAATTGATGGAATATTTCTTTAATTTATATTTATGTTTTTTATGTATAAATTAATAAAAAATAATTAAAAAATAATTATTATTATTTAATTATAAATATTATAATATTTAATTATAAATGTTCTGAGGTTATCTAAAAAGAGCATACATATATGCAATCATATATTCTCATTTACACTTTGAATGAAACCTTATACAAACAAATAACAAATTAACAGAAATAACCGTATTGAATTTATGTATTAATGTTGCTGACGTCAGAGGAAGGTGCACCTGCATTGATTTCACTTCATAAAGTAGACATCACTTCCTTTTTCGAGTCTGTCAGTTCAGTGAACAACTCGATTACCAAATAAGGTATTGGCTTTTCAATATTGTCGCAGCTGCATTGAAAGGCGACTTTTGCATTTGAACAACAGAAATTAAGACAACAACACACAAGGAGGGGTCGAATTAGTAGTCATCTTTCAGTTACTTTGTCGTTGTTGACTCATCTCCAAGTACATATTTATGTATGCATTTTACTTATTTACTTGATAATGTTGATAAATTGATAACATTTCTATATAGTATGAGTAGTAAATGCGTAGCAGAATTGTAAATGTGAAAATGTGCATGAAACTTCCGTCTGGCTTGTTGTGTATGGCGACAGATAATTATGAGAAAGAGTGAGACCCATTGTGGCTCTGATAAAATCAACGCCAGGCAAGAGCAACTACAGCAACAACAGCAATCGGAAAAGCAACAACAACGCTGAAGTGAATTGGAGTGAAGATCATCTCAAGGGTAGCTAGAAATGAAACGATGTTGATCCAATGCTCTAAAAGCGAAACTTATTTTCAACAGTTCAATTTACGCCTGTTTTCTTGTGCTCTTGCACATGTGGCAGTCTTTTGAATTGCAGCGGCAGCACACTGAAAAAAATATGTGGTAAATTTTAATTTTCTCACGATTTCAACTTAATCAGGAATGTTTCACAAATCTCTAGAGAGCTTAAAGAGAACTACATTTTAATGCAACTGTTTGAAATGTGTTCTTTAAATGTCAGAGATTCTTTTTTTCGAGTCACAAAAGTCATACACTTTTTTTAATTTCAACAAAATTATCAATTTCATATTTGTGTTATGCAATTAGTAAGCAAATGAAATTTGTTTTGTGGAATTTTAGTTAATTGTTTGATCTAAGTGTAAATAGTAAGACCTACACAGTTTTTTCTCAGTGCAGCAGCAGCCACATCAAGGAAAGCGAAAGATATACATGTGTATGTACATATGTGTATGAGAAAAAACGAGTGCGAGGGTGACTGTCGGGTCATGAACTTCAATTATGCGCCCCGCCTCGCAGGTGCAGTTGTTGTTGATTTTGAAGTTGTTTTTGTTGTTGTTGTTTGGCTATAACAACTGCAATTCGTGCTACTTGGCTTGCTCAGTGCTATTGCCACGCGTGTAATTGCCATCAAATCAGCTAGCGGGTGCATAATTATGCACTTCATTATGATTTTCAATTATGTCGGCCATTGTGGGCGTTGCCATACATTGTATCTCATATGTTCATATCTCAGTCACAAGTTGCATTTACAACCATCAAAATGTTTACTTGAGAACTTTTAAAACGTTTTCCTAAGCTGCAACTAGAAAACATGTTGAAGATTTGGTGCGCCACCCCAGGAAAAATAAATAAAGATGTTTATAGCTTTCAACTATTATGCATTTATGTATTTATGGCATTTAACAGAATTTCTTAATGGAATTTATTTTCACATATTCCATGCCCACAATTCGTATATGTACACGAATGAGGCTATTGTATTGGCTTATCAGTAATACGAAAAGACTGAATTTTCTTAGTTTTTATTGTTTTATAATTGAAATTGATAAACTATAAACTGATTCCGTGACGCACACACACACACACACACACGCAAGCCTCAGCCCGGGACAATCAAGTAATGCGTTATGCGTTGTTATCAACTATTTAAAGTCAAGCCCCAGGGCATTTTCTAATTGAGCCAGTGACCCTCCACATGTGTGGCGGCATACTCGTAATTTGGTTCAATTTCATGTGACGGCACTATTAACTGCGGTCAGCACCACAACCTACCCCAATGATTTATTGGCTGCCTTTTATATCTCGCCTCAGTTGATAAGCATTTTTATAATAAAAGTATACACACACTTACATATATATGTATAAGATAAGATAATAACAACAGCCTGTAATATTCTTTTTGTAATTACAGTCGAGCTTCGCTAACTCGAATCACCATTTTCCAAAGAAAACATTATAATTATGAAGACTTAGACATATGCAATTTTTTTAAAAGTAAAGTTAACGCTATTGCCACTCAATTTAGTTCGAGTTAGAGGAGATTCCAGTTATAGACGTTCGAGTTATGGAAGCTCGACTGTATTTACTAAAAGTCAATGACTGCAACAATAACAAGACAACAAGACAAAAACCTGAACATTTCGGCAATCTCAACCCAAAGCACTTGCATTGAGACTTGTATTCACATAGGTAGGAGATAAAAATTAAATTTAAGCGTAGATTAATTAAATAGTATTTAAATTCAAGCATAATATTTTTACCCTATTTTTTATACATATGTATCTGAATTAACCAGTAAAAACCAAACATACTTAATGCTGTGAACGAGTATCTTTCATTCCTGTACATGCCTGAAAAGAATCGTCATCTTTGTGCATCATTATGGACGGCATATGATCTTCATTTGCATGTCCATTGATTTATCAGTTTGAATTCATAATACTTTTAATTATACGCAAATATGAATTTATGTGAGTTTCGAAATAATAACTGACAAATCACCAGGCAAGAGAGAGTAATTTCTTATAAGCGAAATGAGTAAAAGGAATTGCTTCAAAGAGCTGAACGATATGCATTCGCAACATGGTGACAATCGAGAACGGAACACTCTGTGATTGTGCATTTGTCTGTGTCTGTGGCAAGAGAGCGCACGATAGCATGTGAGTGTATTTGAGTGGGGGTGATGTGCATAAATGAGAGAATAATCTGTAGCATTCAACCGAATGTCTATTATGTTTTGCTTTCTTTGACAGATAAGAATCCTGTCACACTTAAAGTGCTTCTGCAATTCATTAGATTTCAGAACAATAATAATGCCATGCAGGTTCAACCTCTATGTCTCAAGTATTTAGGTACGGGGTATTTAACATCCAGCGTTTTCACTTGTAGAAATATTACTAGTGACAAACGTGTCGGGTGCACCATACAATTTAAAAACTTATACAAACAAACGCTCACACATACACGCAAGCAGCAACAAACCAAAGCACAGCCCAGAGAGCAGAATCGAGGCAATTTTGAGCTGCCGTCGACGTGCATTTCATTTCACAGTGAGCGGTCGGCGAGTGAAGATATCCGAAAGACTCGAGAGCATTGAAAAAGACTAAAAGACGTAGTCGAAATCGTATTCGTAATCGTCAAGCACGCATGATCTCTTTGAGGCAACAGCAGTTGAGGCTGCGGCATCGTCGCTTACAACATACGAAATATTTACACGAATTCATTTTATATAATTGCAATTACTTCGAAACAGTTAAAACGTGTCGCGAATCCAGCTTGACGACGGCCAATAACAACAAATTTAAACAAAGCCAGACAAGTTTCTGGTGTTTTATAACGAGAGAATCGTGGTCATAAAAATTATAAAAAAACACAACAGAAAACAAGGCAACTGCAGAAATGCGTGTTAAACCATCAATTATTTTCAATTTATCATAAATAATTCTGTGCTTGTTGTAATTGTGGTTTATTAGCTTAATAAAGTCTTATTCACAGATACTTTTGAGTGCCCAATAAAAAAAATTGAATTTATTTCAAGTGAAATTACGCATGCGCAAATTAAATTCGATGTCTATTAATTTAATTTGAATTTTAACCGGCATACACAACCCCAACCCCAACCCCAACCACAACAACAGCAAACAATAATGAAGATGTGCCGCTTGTTCAGTTCGTTTCTGCTGGCGCTGTTGTTGCTACAGTGTCCTCACAGTATTGTGAACGCCTTCAATTACTCGCCACGGGCGAATTTTGTAATACGCGCACCGCAACATCTCAAATTTAATTTGCCCCAAATGCGCAGCTCCTACTTCGGATACACGTTGGTCATGCGTCAAACTAGGTGAGTGTTTGCACCAGAGATGAGTGTACAAAACTTAATCTGGCAAAAAATGACATGGACGAATGGGAAAACCTAAAAAATACTTTTTTCTGAATGGAAGCAGGATAAAACCAAATTTGAATTTTTATTATAAACGTTTACTTTTAAATTATTAGTAAAATCACCTATTAATTTTAATTTACAATTTTTATTTTAAATATTATTATCTCTGGATTGGACATATATTTTTACTTGTGTGTGAAAGTCAGACTAGCTAGCGCCCTATTCAAATATTTGCATGTCACATATTTTTTTTTTATCAAATTTATTCACATATTGAAAGACAAGCAACCCCTTTCAGTTTTTGCTGGCCTTATAATTGAGGAGCAGAATACTGAGCTCCAAGTCAAGCTCGTTTATATACTTCTCAATTTTTGCCAGCTGTGTTTTTATTGCATTATTTGCCCCCATAAATTGAGCAATCAAAGAAGTTTCTTCAGCTCACAAAAAACACAAAAGTTGATTTGAGTCAATTAGCATGTGTTTGGCTGAGTCTTTCGGCACTTAGCACATTGACTACCTATTTTTTTGTTTTCACCATAATGTGTTGCCAAATAATATAATAGTTTGTCAGCAATCCCAAATGGGTTCACAATTTGCGCCAACAAAACTCGTTTCCCAGTCGTCAGTTTTAGCTTGGCAGCTGCACAAATAAAACAACTATAAAAACAAAATAGAAAGAAAAAGATCCCAAATAGTTAAACATTTTTTAGCCACTTGAAAAGAAAAACAACAAATTTCTAAAAAAAAAAACTTCAACTACAATTGCCATCAATTTCAATTGCAAGAGATCTCAGATCTTTACTCGTACTACGGGTAATTGTCAAACTCGAACTCTGTCTCTCTCTCTCTCTCTCTCTGACCCACATTTGATATGGATACATGTACTTATGTACATACACACACTTGCACATAATACACACATAGTTATGCGTAAGCCTGGCATATACTTTGGCTTAGAATTCGGGTCCAACAATGAAATCACACCAAACTAAAGCTGCGAATCAAATAAAATCCAGTTTTAAAATGGAAGAAAAGACCCAACATGCAATGTTATCTTGGGCAAGTCTAAAAAATTCACACTTTCTCACGTTTCCCCAACTATATTACACCCATTTTATTAAAAATATGAAGCAATTCTGATATACAAAATATGGGAAGGCCTATATTTATTTTTAATTTCGTATTTATTTCATTATGTGTATTGAATTTAAATATACCTTTATTCAAAATGTACATATAAAGTTTATTTCGTAAGCTTTGTACGTGACATACGCATTTTGAACATTTTGTATAAGAAATTGACGCCTAAAATTTCACACCATTACTTAAATTATTTTTCACCGTTTTTGGTTGTTGACTTTAAACTCTTCTATAGATTAAGTTTTCGAAGCTTTGAGAGCGGCTCGAAATACTAGTTTTATGAAAGAGTATTTAATCGTCGGTGTATTCCAAATAGCTATTCTTTTTGGATTTTTTTTATTGTTGTTAGCCTCGTTTCACTGCTCCCTGAAATTAAATTCGAGTACGCCTAATTATTTTCGGAAATTGCGCGTAAAATCACGGCAACCTGTAATTTATTTCACATCAATTGAAGTTAGTACAAAAAACTTAAAACAACTGAAAATACAACAAACATCGAGTAACATTAGCTTCCTTATTCTAATTATACTTACGAACTAAAATAATTACCATGACGTTATGAAAACTAATTCTTGGCTGTGTTTTTCTTACTGTCAAACATGACTTCAAAATTATTTCAATTCATGTTTTTTTATAAACTATTCCTCTGCGAAAATATCCTCAGTTCTTCCATTCAAGAACTGCAAATTTCTATGATGAATTTCAGTTGCACAAATATCAAATTGTAAAAAAATGAGAAAAGCATTGCGCAATAACAGCATAAGTACACTTTACTGCAGGCGCCCCAACAACACCACCAACTTGGAAGATGAGTTTACACAGCAAAAATTTGTATATTTAGACGCCTGCTTTCTTGGTCATTAAACTCAAATCCAAAATGAAAAGCAAAAAGCAACAACGAGAGCACCAAAAATGCAGCGGCTGGTTTTGTTCTTAAGCGTCTGTTGACCGCAAATAGCTTCTGTAATTGTTGTTGGTGTTGTTGATGTTGTTGTTGTTGTTGGTGTTGTTGATGATGGATATGGCAGCAATCACAGCTCGAAAGAAAGAAACTTTGTGTGGACCTCGACGCTTGTTCTTTCTTACTCATTGTCCGTTCGAACATGTCCACATAAACCGTTTACATTTCCCATCCCCTGCACCGAGCACACAAAATCAAACAAAGCGCCAGTCATGGACCCAGACATATAATGTATGTGTGTATATGTGTATATATGTACATATGTACATATACCCACTACCAGCCTGCCAATGTCAAGTTCCTTTACTGCACTCCCCAAGTCAACACAAATACTTTCAAACCCTTCACTACCCCCCTTACTACTCTACCTTGCACCCACTCCACAGCTTTAATATACATTTGAAGGTATGTCTACAGACATCGAAAACTAATTAATTTTCTATAAAATCAAATGATAGCTTTATTAATAAGTGCATACTTATTCTTGTGGGGTTGACTTGAAAATTATAAAGGGAAAATACAAATTCGCTTTAGTTCGCAGCTTCTATTGTGTATCTGGGTGACACACTGCATGCTCCGTGAGTGAGTCACTCTTATGAGTACGAATATGAGCTGCATTTATTTTTTGGGAAATACTTGGTGCGAACACAATTCTTAAGTAACCACAAATACGGCCCAAATGCTGACTGCTAACAATTTAATTACATTTGTTTATATATAGAGCGTAAAATAACACTGTAAATTGGTAGCGGTTATTAAAAGGTATAAAATCGGCATGACATGGATGCTAAACATGATTCATCCCGCTGTTGACTCAGCAAAACTAAAAATCAGCTTAGAGTAAATCATTTTCGAATAGTTTGGAATTAACTTACTTCAATAGATAAGAAGAAACCACGATTAAAAAAATCTATCTGGTTTTATTTTTTCTAGTCTGTTTTTGTTTTTATTAATTTCTTATCAGTAACACTCGGCTAGTTGCTGTTGCATATGAACACGCAGTTTATTTTTATTTCACCGTTGTTGTCATAGTCGATGCAGTTGCGCTTTGATTCATATTAAACTTTGTAGTCAAAAGCAAACAAAGTCAACTTTTTAACCAACATGAAAGAAAATAATCATAATCAGAGCTTTTCATATCACACTTCACTTCCAATGCGATAGGCAACGGTAAAATGAGTAAGCCGCTCACGCTCTGAGTGCGCTCTGAGTAAAACAGAAGAGAGCGACAGAGAGTAGGCGAGAAAGCTCATGCTCAAAAGCTACCAGTAAGTTGCGGCAGGCCGCAGTTAGTTTAACTTTTATTAGTATAAGTGTGCTCACGCTCTGAGTGTAACGAGAGGGAGCATAAAAGAGTAAATAAGCTACCTGTGAGTTGTGGGAGGCCACGTACCTCAGTCAGATTTCAGTCGCGTTTAAGCATTCGTTCAAGACGGTTGTGGTCCGAACATTTCGTGCGTGTGCGTGTGTATGCATATATATGTACATATGTGAGCTGTGTGGCAGTTGTGATAATAATAAATTTAATCGAATCATAGCAGTAGCCACAACATAGACCCGTTTATAAGTATATTTAGTAATAATGGGAAATTTGACATTTACTATCATGAACATGGCAAAGCGGCAAGGTCGCTGGTCTCTGAACCTGCTGATCCTGCTGGTTTTATGCTTGGCAGGCACTGTATGTGCTTACAATTTGTCACCCCGCCCAAATAGGGAGATCAGAGATCCACAATTTGCCACCGTGATGCCGAAAGTGCGTGCGTCATATTTCGGTTATAGCATCAGCTTGAGACCGCTCGGGTAAGTGCCGTTTTCCAAGATCAGACTTTGACTTTCAAAGCTTCAGGCGGGTCTTCTCCCCTTCTCCCTGTCCGTTAGAGCAAACAGGTTGTATGTATGTGTGAGTGTGTGCGGAGTTGTAAGCTCCGTGATGATTCATCCAAATCGAAGTGAAGATCGACCCCCACTCCTCTTTTTGTTCGGTTGGCACAAGCGCAATAAAATGTGAATGAAAATAAAATACTCTTAATAAGTTTAACAAATGAACAATTATTTTCAAGGCATGACGTTGAAGTAGTTGAAAGCAGCTGGAGTGGGAGAGACATAGAAATATATTATGCATTCAATAACATTTGAATTTATATACAGTTAAGTCATTTGTTTGACAAAATGAAAAGCTTATACTTCATTTATTTCTTATATTTTATTTTATCTACTATTTTCATAAAGTTATTATAAATCAAATAATTTCAAACATAAAGATAAAACAACTAGTTAAATTCGTTGAGTTTAACTATTAAAAAAAATAAATCAGTCAAATTGTAGGTACATAAAAACACATTCGGGTATATTCGAAGCTGAAGTTATGCCAGTATTTGAATATTTTTATTATTGCACGTTCGTTCCCTTGCATCAATGTATTTACATACATACATATGCTGATATATAAAACCAACATATATGTATAACTACTTTTATGTACATAGGTATGTCTTTAAGAGACATATTCGACTTCAGCAGCCCGTATTTCTAGTTAAGCGTTAGTCAACGCCAATTTTTTATCAGCTTCATTTTTAGTCGATTTTCTGTGATAAGATTACCGCAATGTGATATTGTGGGTGTGTGTGTGTGAGTGCAAAGCGGTCTTTCGTTATTGCAAAATGGTTAAAGGTAGAGAGAAAACAAAACACAGAAACACAGAGAGAAAAATATACTTACATTTTACTTAATGTATTTCTTGTCGAAAAACAATAATAATATTAAACTATATTTTGTTTACTTCTTTATTTTTCATCTTAACAATAATGATGTTAAACTATATTTTTTTTAGCTATTGAATTGTTCATCCGTTTGCCATATAGCTTTATAAGCAGTCTTTACTTTGTGTGGTGGTAAACGTAAATACATTTTGTATATTTCGTAAAAGTGTTTAAATTGCTTTTATTCACTCCCATTTTCAAATTGTACGTAAAGCATCGATAATTCAACTATTGTTGCGACTATGCTGCTTATCAAGTATTCGCCTGGTATGCTTGAAGATAATGTCTTTGTCTGGTTGGTCACCGATCTAAAAACGGTCGACAAACAAAAAAGTTATGAGAACACCGCAAAATGAAAAATGAAGAGGGTATTTAGAAGGAAAAGTCGACTGTAACTTGCCATTTATTGTCTGACTAATGCATGTTAATGTTCAATTGGGTTGTGATTTAGTGTCAGATTGTCAACTCCACTCAATTACATTTCTTTACATTTATTTTTCATAAATATTATTAATTTATTGTTTTTTGATATTAATGCATCTTTTAGATACAATCATATTTAATTTTCTAATAAATTTATGTTTTTTAGCTGATTTCTTGGTACGAGTTATTAAAGGCATTTGCCTCTCTTTTTTTTACAGTGTTATTGTGGGTGCACCACAGGCCCAATCGACACTGGCTGCTCAGAGCAACGTGAATGAGACGGGCGCCATCTACAAGTGCTCGCTGTTGAACGGCACCTGCAGTCCATATGTCTTTGAGTCGCATGGCAATCGCAACATTGCGAATAGCGAGTACACATGGGACTCGGAACGAAGGGACTATCAGTGGCTGGGTGGATCGATGGATGGTGGTACCCAGGACACGGACAAGCTGCTCGTCTGTGCGCCCAGATTTATTGCGCCCTCGTCGAAAGATTACCATATGCATGGCATATGCTACTGGGTGGAGAATACACTCTCCGATCAGCCGCAGAATATCACGAAAATATCGCCGCTGCGTCTCAAATCCGAGCAAGTGAAGGAGGACAACGATCACAGATACTATTACTATATATTGGCTGAACAGGGTCTCAGCGCTCATGTTTCGGATGATAATGAGCAGTTTCTGATTGGTGCCCCTGGCATTTACACCTGGCGTGGTTCTGTCATACGCTACCGCAAGGTCTCTCTGGTGGATGATCCATCGGCAAGTCGTCGGGACACAAGCAGTCAATTTCGGAAGCGGAAAACAAGAGCGGGAGGGGATTACATTGATTACACACCGGAAGTTACCTACCAGACGGACATACCCAATCCAGTATTATTCGACCAGCCAGACGACTCCTACTTTGGCTATGCCGTCAGCTCGGGTCACTTTGATAGCACGGATCTGAAGCGTCTTCTGTATGTGGCGACTGCACCACAGGCTAACGAGCAATCGGGAGAAGCATATATCTATAATTATCGCGGCAATTCCATTGACAAATTACATGTGTTCCGTGGGGAACAATTTGGAGAATACTTTGGATATGCAGTTCTGGCCGAGGATCTCAATGGAGATGGACTCACCGATGTCATAATATCCGCACCTCAACATTCTTTCGAAGAATCGCACGATAACGGCGCAGTTTATGTGTTCCTCAACAAGGGACGGGTGAGTAAAAACAACAATACAGTCATTGTCTTTGGTGGTGACTAATAATGCGGTATCATCCAACTGCAGTTCAACTTCGAGTCCAAGGTGATCCGCTGCCCATTGCCAGTTACCGCTAAGGCACGTTTCGGCACCACGCTCACCCGACTGGGCGACATTAATCACGACGGTTACAACGGTAAGTGACTTGAATCTGCCTCACTTTCAGTTCCTTATTCCACTTACTGTTCATAACAGTTTAACAGTTTATTTAGCCCAATACTTTAGGAAGTCAAGGTCTCAGTCACATTATAAAAGTAGTTAATTAACCCCTTCTCTACTGGACATTTAACAGTCGAGCACCACGACTTGTTCGTCTAAATAACACTATAGAATTTTTAACAATATCGCAATTGTCGGATGTTACTATTTGCAAGTTTAATTCTTAAAGATAATATATTTATTTATTTAACGTCAACTAAAATCAATCGACAGAAAGCAATTTTCACATAAAATATAAATAATCGTGTTGTAATATTTTCTTCTGAACTGTGTGAATGAATTTGCTTCTTACAGATATTGCTGTGGGTGCTCCATTTGCGGGAAATGGCTCGGTATTTATTTACCTGGGAGGGCAGCAGGGACTGCGGGATCGGCACAGTCAGCGTCTGGATTCGCCACAGAAAGTGGCTTCCAAGTACGGCAGTCACATGTTCGGACATGGTTTGTCGCGTGGCTCCGATATTGATGCGAATGGATTCAATGACTTTGCGGTTGGGGCGCCCAATGCAGAGGCATTGTTCTTGTATCGCGCCTATCCCGTTGTCAAGCTGCAAGCCAGCGTCAGATCACAGAATCGCGAGATAAAACCAGAGCAGAACCGTGTGCAAATCACAGCTTGCTACGGACTAACAACAACATCGACAGCGACCTCGGCAAAGCAACAGGAGATGGCCATGAGGATTGTAATCGATGCCCAGCTGAAACGAGCCAAGTTCTCCCTGTCGCAGTCCAATGAGCTGAGCTTCAATGCCACAGCGGGCACAACGCAGCAATGTCGCGTCTTCGACTGCGAGGTGCGGTACAGCGAGAAGGACATATTCCAACCTATCGAGCTGGAGATGCACTATGAGTTAACTGAAAAGGTTCCCGACTCCGAAGGTAATTCACCCGAATCTACAGTGCATGAATATTTATAAAGCTACTTTAAATGCTCATCTCACACCTTAGAGTTCTGTGAGAGATGTGTTGCAGTGGATCCAGAGGATGACAAAGTATACACCGAAAAAATCATATTCAGCACGGGCTGTGCAACGGAAATTTGTATTGCCGATTTGCAGCTGACGGCAAAGGATCTAAGGTAAGTCAATATTTATTTTTGTAACAATTACAAGAACACGGGAAAAAATTAGGATTATAACTTATAGTGAAACAAGGGGGCCAATCTGTGAGTTTGGTTGAGTTATCTCTAAAAACAACAACTAAATCTTCATTTTCGACTGATCGTTCCTATGGCAGCTATATGACATAGTGATACGTTCTTAATCAAATTTGATCAGAATGTATGATACTATCCCGAATAGAAAGTGCATTCGGGATAGTATCATACATTCGCTTTGGTTGAGATATCTCAAACAACAAAACAATTCTGCGTAATGATATGATGATATATATGATTTTCAAACGATCGTTCCTATGGTAGCAAGATGATATAGTGGTCTGATTTCAAACAAATTTTGTCAGGATGTATGATACCATCCCGAATGCGTATTCTGTCAGTTTGGTTGAGATATCTCAAACAACATAAAAATTTTTCATAATAACCCTTTTTGACCATTTTCAATGCGCACAGGGTATAAAAAGTACTTTTGCACTAAATTTCGGTTAGTTTCTATAAGATATATGACAAAAACTGCAAAATGTTCCCTTATTTATAATACTTACATGGTATTCTTTTCATTTGAATGGATTTGTCAAATCTTGATAGATTTTTAAAAGCGATGTTTTTTTTACCATTTTATTATACAAATATTGATTTGGTATCAAAATTGGATGATTGTGAAAAATTCATTTTTTTCGGAAATTTTACATAGTTACCCCTTTACATTTTTCGAAAAATTTCAAAAATTGTAAATCTTAAATTTATGCTTTAAATCGACTCCAGGTGATAAAATTAGGGTAAAAAAGTACTTTTGCACTAAATTTCGGTTAGTTTCTATAAGATTTATGTCAAAAACTGCAAAATGTTCCCTTATGTATAATACTGACATGGTATTCTTTTAATTTGAATGGATTTGTCAAATCTTGATAGATTTTCAAAAGGGATGCTTTTTTTTACCATTTTATTATACAAATATTGACTTGGTATCAAAATTGGATGATTGTGAAAAATTCATTTTTTTCGGAAATTTTACATAGTTACCCCTTTACATTTTTCGAAAATTTTCAAAAATTTTTAATCAAAAATTTTTTCTTTTAATCGACTCCAGGTGATAAAATTAGGGTAAAAAAGTACTTTTGCACTAAATTTCGGTTAGTTTCTATAAGATATATGACAAAAACTGCAAAATGTTCCCTTATTTATAATACTTACATGGTATTCTTTTAATTTGAATGGATTTGTCAAATCTTGATAGATTTTTAAAAGGGATGTTTTTTTTACCATTTTATTATACAAATATTGATTTGGTATCAAAATTGGATGATTTTGAAAAATTCATATTTTCGGAAATTTTACATAGTTACCCCTTTACATTTTTCGAAAATTTTCAAAAATTGTAAATCTTAAATTTATGCTTTAAATCGACTCCAGGTGATAAAATTAGGGTAAAAAAGTACTTTTGCACTAAATTTCGGTTAGTTTCTTTAAGATTTATGTCAAAAACTGCAAAATGTTCCCTTATGTATAATACTGACATGGTATTCTTTTAATTTGAATGGATTTGTCAAATCTTGGTAGATTTCAAAAGGGATGCTTTTTTTACCATTTTATTATACAAATATTGATTTGGTATCAAAATTGGATGATTGTGAATAATTCATTTTTTCGGAAATTTTACATAGTTACCCCTTTACATTTTTCGAAAATTTTCAAAAATTGTAAATCTTAAATTTATGCTTTAAATCGACTCCAGGTGATAAAATTAGGGTAAAAAAGTACTTTTGCACTAAATTTCGGTTAGTTTCTTTAAGATTTATGTCAAAAACTGCAAAATGTTCCCTTATGTATAATACTGACATGGTATTCTTTTAATTTGAATGGATTTGTCAAATCTTGATAGATTTTCAAAAGGGATGCTTTTTTTACCATTTTATTATACAAATATTGACTTGGTATCAAAATTGGATGATTGTGAAAAATTCATTTTTTTCGGAAATTTTACATAGTTACCCCTTTACATTTTTCGAAAATTTTCAAAAATTGTAAATCTTAAATTTATGCTTTAAATCGACTCCAGGTGATAAAATTAGGGTAAAAAAGTACTTTTGCACTAAATTTCGGTTAGTTTCTATAAGATATATGACAAAAACTGCAAAATGTTCCCTTATTTATAATACTTACATGGTATTCTTTTAATTTGAATGGATTTGTCAAATCTTGATAGATTTTTAAAAGCGATGTTTTTTTTACCATTTTATTATACAAATATTGATTTGGTATCAAAATTGGATGATTTTGAAAAATTCATTTTTTCGGAAATTTTCAAAAATTTTAAATCTTAAATTTTCTCTTTAATTCGATTCCAGGTGATAAAATAAGGGTAAAAAAGTACTTTTGCACTAAATTTCGGTTAGTTTCTTTAAGATTTATGACAAAAACTGCAAAATGTTCCCTTATGTATAATACTGACATGGTATTCTTTTAATTTGAATGGATTTGTCAAATCTTGATAGATTTTCAAAAGGGATGCTTTTTTTACCATTTTATTATACAAATATTGACTTGGTATCAAAATTGGATGATTGTGAAAAATTCATTTTTTTCGGAAATTTTACATAGTACCCCTTTACATTTTTCGAAAATTTTCAAAAATTTTAAATCTAAAATGTTTTCTTTAAATCGACTCCAGGTGATAAAATTAGGGTAAAAAAGTACTTTTGCACTAATTTTCGGTTAGTTTCCTTAAGATTTATACCAAAAACTGCAAAAGGTTCCCTTATTTATATTATTTACATGGTATTCTTTTAATTTAAATAGATTTGTCAAATCTTGATGGACTTTGGCAAAGCTATATAAGTTTGAAGTTGGTCTCATTCTGTACCTAGCAACTAACAAGTCGAATTTTTTTATATTAATTTTAGTATTTTTTTAGTATTTTTCAATCTTCTATCTACAAAATAATCTGATTGATTGCTTTATAATGCGAGCTTATTGTATGGTATTGTTTTCACTTTAATAGCTCGAGCTTTGTGCTGGGAAGTGCCAAGGTCCTGCGAATGAAGTATGAAGTGACCAACCGTGGAGAAACCGCTTATCTACCTCAACTGAACGTAACCAGCTCCGGTCGCCTGAACTTTGCACAAATCCCTGGAAATTGCAAAGTCAGCGAAGCAGTCATGATCTGTGATCTAAATAATGGACGACCACTGGGTAAAGGTGACATGGATAGCATTACCATAAGCTTTGATGTGAGCAGTCTCACGGGCAGCGCTCTGACCATCAGTGCTGAGGTGTTTAGTACTGGCTTTGAGAAAAATCCCAGCGACAACAAGCTGCAGAGCTTAATTGCGTTGAAGGAATACACAGAAATCGATGCCTCTGGGTAAGAATTAACATCAAAATTATATTGTCCAATTGTTAGCTGAACTTTGTAAACTCTTATAGTGAGCAGACGAGTGCACAGATTGACTTGGAGCATTACAAAAACTCGGCGGACATAACCAACAGCTATGAGATTAAAAGCAATGGTCCCAGCACAGTGGATGCTCTCGACATAGTCTTTTATATTCCCGTGTCCTACAAGATATCCGGCTCCACAGCCACCATTCCGATCATAAATGTTAGCAATCTTACCATGCAAGCTACTTATGATTCACAGCTGGTGGCCATTGAGTTGCTGGATCAGAACAACACTCAAATCATCATGAATCCCATTGAAGTCTCGTCCACTCGCACCCGCACCAGAACGGAGGGAGTTGTGATTAACCAAAACGGAGCTCACTATGATATCAGCACCAGTGGCAGTTGGCAGGACTTGGACTCGGATTCCGTAGCCACTGCATCCATGACCCGTAAGCGTCGTGATCTTAAGGCGTTGACCGCTAATAGAGAGCAATATGCTCGTATTACGAATATTAAGGCTCATGATTTGCTCAGCGAGGATTTTAAGGGAAAATTGCCCGTGAATCGCACCATTGTTTTCAACTGCAGGGATCCCGAGATGACAATATGCCTCCGTGCCGTGATCCGTATCTACAACTTTAAGCCAGAGAAGCCAGTCAATCTGAATATGCGCTATAGCATTGATCTGAATGAGATCAATGCCATCCTAATTGATCCTTGGGAGTTCTTTGCCATTCTCATTGATCTTAACGTGCGCAAAGAAGGCGATCCTCTAGGCAGCTCGTTATCCATTAAGCGCAAAATTGATCCGAATGTTATATCCAAACATCTGGTGAAGAGTTTGCCAATTTGGATTATTATTGTATCCGTGCTGGGTGGTCTATTGCTGTTGGCAGCCATGACTTATGGCATGTATAAGGTCAGTCTTTTAATTATTATATTAATATTAATCATCAATAATAACTGTTCTAACTAATTTAAAAACTTCAGCTGGGCTTCTTTGAGAGACATAGGAAGGATGAGCTGGACAAGCTGGTGCAACAGAGTCCTGTCGAGCCGGAGGCTGAGAACCTTAACAGTGACAATAACTAAGCTCAACATTGTGATAATAATGTCTTTAAGCTACATACGACATCACATTTTAAATGGAGGTTGGGAGAGCATCGATGCCAACTGAACACTCAGTTGGCCAATACCAAATACGAAAATGATATACGAAATAGTATATACAATAATAACAATATATCTTCTAATGCATAGATCATTAGATTGATGATTTCGTTACAATAAATAAAAAATAGTATAGGAGTAAATGATAATCTAGTGCCGCAAAGCATCGAATGCTATTGTGGATTTGATTAAAAAAGATGGGAGCTAGTGCCTTGTAATATTTGTTATTTTATTGCAACTAACTTATGTACACCTGAGCTTGTATTCAACTCTAGCCATATTGCCATTATATATAATTATTTATAAACATTTCTAATAAGAATAATTGTTTAAATAGCTTTTTATTAGTCTTAAGCAGAAATGGCAACGAAAAAGACTTGAAAATTGTTTACAATGTTAAAAGAAAATGAAAACTAAATACATCCAATTGCATATATTGTACACAAATATTCATCCTAGTATAGCATATGAGAAAGTATTAAATAAATGACTTTTAAATTGACTTGTTTTTTTTCTCTTAAAATTGTAATTTATTTATTTAAATTTCTTTATATAACTTGAATATAGCGTACTGCTACCACACGGCAGCTTTAACTAATTTTAAATCAAAAAGATAATACGATTGACTAACAATAGTGAAATATTCTTTATCAATAACATACAAAAATAATAGGTGACATGATTAACATGTTCCAGGGAGCATTGCAGATTCTCCTGAGTATCTTGCTCTGTGTCACTCGAATCTAATTTAAATTTGTTTTGGCAGTGATCCCATAGATTTCCGCATGACCCATACTTCCAGTTCCAATTCTTGTATTTGTTTATTGTTATTTATTATTGTTATTTTGTTACCCAAATGTACGATCAATTAATATTTATATTTTTTAAGCTGATATTTAATAGATGATCCCAGCATCATATCACATAGAATAAAATTAGTAATAAAGAATATGCAATGAATTTTGTAAACATTATTAGCTTAATTTAATGAAAGTGCCAAAAAGTATGCAGAATTATTTTAACAAATTAAGTCCTTCAAATAAAATCCAAATACATTGAGTAAACGAGCAGAAGTACCAGGCGACCAGAAACTACAGTAAGCGATCTCTTTTGCTCACAGCATGCAGAGCTGCACCTCCATCACACGCACACGTGAGAGAGCAACGCCACAGGTGACCACTCTCTCCCCTTCTCCTTCTTGTCCATTATGTGGATCAAAGCTTACATTCCACTCGGCATTCATTATTACTGTAAATTCTGGTCGCACGTTTCTCTTTTTTGCCATCTCCTTCTCGTTCACTATGTGGATCAGAACTTACACTCCACTTGGTGGCTTGCATTCTGAGTGGTCGGTTGCTTAAACATTTTCTTGCTGTGGATTCTGTTCGCCTGGTATTTCAGCTGGCAAAAAGTAGTTAATTGGATCTCCGGCAGTTTATTTTGGGTATCCAATTCTTGCATTTGTTTATTGTCATTTCTTATTGTTATTTTGTTACCCAAATGTACGATCAATTAATATTTATATTTTTTAAGCTGATATTTAATAGATGATCCCAGCATCATATCACATAAAATAAAATTAGTAATAAAAAGTATGCAATGAATTTTGTAAACATTATTAACTTAATTTAATGAAAGTGACAAAAAGTATGCAGAATTATTTTAACAAATTAGGACCTTCAAATAAAATCCAAATGCATTGAGTAAACGAACAGAAGTACCAGGCGACCAGAAACTATAGTAAGGGATCTCTTTTGGTCACAGCCTGCAGAGCTGAACTTCCATTACACGCTCACGTGAGAGAGCAACGCCACAGGTGACTACTCTCTCCCCCTCTCCTTCTTGTCCATTATTTGGATCACAGCTTACATTTCAATGGGCTTGCAATCTGACTGGTCGGTTGTCTAATCCCTCTATTACTGTAAATTCTGTTCGTACGTGTCTCTCTTGCCCTCTCCTTCTCGTTTACTATGTGGATCAGAACTTATACTCCACTTGGTTGCTTGCATTCTGAGTGGTCGGTTGCTTAAACATTCTGTTTCTGCGGATTCTGTTTGCCTGGTATTTCAGCTGGCAGAAAGTAGTAAATTGGATCTCCGGCAGTTTATTTTGGGTATCCAATTCTTGTATTTGTTTATTGTTATTTATTATTGTTATTTTGTTACCCAAATGTGCGATCAATTAATATTTATATTTTTTAAGCTGATATTTAATAGATGATCCCAGCATCATATCACATAGAATAAAATTAGTAATAAAGAATATGCAATGAATTTTGTAAACATTATTAACTTAATTTAATGAAAGTGACAAAAAGTATGCAGAATTATTTTAACAAATTAAGACCTTCAAATAAAATCCAAATACATTGAGTAAACGAGCAGAAGTACCAGGCGACCAGAAACTATAGTAAGGGATCTCTTTTGGTCACAGCCTGCAGAGCTGAACTTCCATTACACGCTCACGTGAGAGAGCAACGCCACAGGTGACTACTCTCTCCCCCTCTCCTTCTTGTCCATTATTTGGATCACAGCTTACATTTCAATGGGCTTGCAATCTGACTGGTCGGTTGTCTAATCCCTCTATTACTGTAAATTCTGTTCGTACGTGTCTCTCTTGCCCTCTCCTTCTCGTTTACTATGTGGATCAGAACTTATACTCCACTTGGT
Organism: Drosophila rellima; assembly: GCA_035043635.1. Taxonomy (NCBI): domain Eukaryota; kingdom Metazoa; phylum Arthropoda; class Insecta; order Diptera; family Drosophilidae; genus Drosophila; species Drosophila rellima. The sequence continues at coordinate 6,356,774 of JAWNMV010000143.1, read as the reverse complement.
TGCTTGCATTCTGAGTGGTCGGTTGCTTAAACATTCTGTTTCTGCGGATTCTGTTTGCCTGGTATTTCAGCTGGCAGAAAGTAGTAAATTGGATCTCCGGCAGTTTATTTTGGGTATCCAATTCTTGTATTTGTTTATTGTTATTTATTATTGTTATTTTGTTACCCAAATGTGCGATCAATTAATATTTATATTTTTTAAGCTGATATTTAATAGATGATCCCAGCATCATATCACATAGAATAAAATTAGTAATAAAGAATATGCAATGAATTTTGTAAACATTATTAACTTAATTTAATGAAAGTGACAAAAAGTATGCAGAATTATTTTAACAAATTAAGACCTTCAAATAAAATCCAAATACATTGAGTAAACGAGCAGAAGTACCAGGCGACCAGAAACTATAGTAAGGGATCTCTTTTGGTCACAGCCTGCAGAGCTGAACTTCCATTACACGCTCACGTGAGAGAGCAACGCCACAGGTGACCACTCTCTCCCCTTCTCCCTCTTGTCCATTATGTGGATCACAGCTTACATTCCACTGGGCATGCATTATTACTGTAAATTCTAGTGTCTCTTTCTTGCCCTCTCCTTATCGTTCACTATGTGGGTCAGAACTTACACTCCACTTGGTGGCTTGCATTCTGAGTGGACGGTTGCCTAAACATTCTGTTGCTGTGGATTCTGTTCACCGGGTATTTATTTGGTTAGAAAGACCCATTTCCATATAAACACAGAGTTTTCCTCAAATTTGGCATTTAAAATGTATTGTAAACGAACAGAAGTACCAGGCGACCAGAAACTACAGTAAGCGATCTCTTTTGCCCACAGCATGCAGATCTGCACCTCCATTACACGCTCACGTGAGAGAGCAACTCCACAGGTGACCACTCTCTCCCCTTCTCCTTCTTGTACATTATGTGGATCACAGCTTATATTCCACTCGGCATTCATTATTACTGTAAATTCTGGTCGCACGTTTCTCCTTTTTGCTATCTCCTTCTCGTTCACTATGTGGATCAGAACTTACACTCCACTTGGTGGCTTGCATTCTGAGTGGTCGGTTGCTTAAACATTTTCTTGCTGTGGATTCTGTTCGCCTGGTATTTCAGCTGGCAAAAAGTAGTTAATTGGATCTCCGGCAGTTTATTTTGGGTATCCAATTCTTGCATTTGTTTATTGTCATTTCTTATTGTTATTTTGTTACCCAAATGTACGATCAATTAATATTTATATTTTTTAAGCTGATATTTAATAGATGATCCCAGCATCATATCACATAGAATAAAATTAGTAATAAAGAATATGCAATGAATTTTGTAAACATTATTAACTTAATTTAATGAAAGTGCCAAAAAGTATGCAGAATTATTTTAACAAATTAAGACCTTCAAATAAAATCCAAATACATTGAGTAAACGAGCAGAAGTACCAGGCGACCAGAAACTACAGTAAGCGATCTCTTTTGCTCACAGCATGCAGAGCTGCACCTCCATCACACGCACTCGTGAGAGAGCAACGCCACAGGTGACCACTCTCTCCCCTTCTCCTTCTTGTCCATTATGTGGATCAAAGCTTACATTCCACTCGGCATTCATTATTACTGTAAATTCTGGTCGCACGTTTCTCTTTTTTGCCATCTCCTTCTCGTTCACTATGTGGATCAGAACTTACACTCCACTTGGTGGCTTGCATTCTGAGTGGTCGGTTGCTTAAACATTTTCTTGCTTTGGATTCTGTTCGCCTGGTATTTCAGCTGGCAAAAAGTAGTTAATTGGATCTCCGGCAGTTTATTTTGGGTATCCAATTCTTGCATTTGTTTATTGTCATTTCTTATTGTTATTTTGTTACCCAAATGTACGATCAATTAATATTTATATTTTTTAAGCTGATATTTAATAGATGATCCCAGCATCATATCACATAGAATAAAATTAGTAATAAAAAGTATGCAATGAATTTTGTAAACATTATTAACTTAATTTAATGAAAGTGACAAAAAGTATGCAGAATTATTTTAACAAATTAGGACCTTCATATAAAATCCAAATGCATTGAGTAAACGAACAGAAGTACCAGGCGACCAGAAACTATAGTAAGGGATCTCTTTTGGTCACAGCCTGCAGAGCTGAACTTCCATTACACGCTCACGTGAGAGAGCAACGCCACAGGTGACTACTCTCTCCCCCTCTCCTTCTTGTCCATTATTTGGATCACAGCTTACATTTCAATGGGCTTGCAATCTGACTGGTCGGTTGTCTAATCCCTCTATTACTGTAAATTCTGTTCGTACGTGTCTCTCTTGCCCTCTCCTTCTCGTTCACTATGTGGATCAGAACTTATACTCCACTTGGTTGCTTGCATTCTGAGTGGTCGGTTGCTTAAACATTCTGTTTCTGCGGATTCTGTTTGCCTGGTATTTCAGCTGGCAGAAAGTAGTAAATTGGATCTCCGAAAGTTTATTTTGGGTATCCAATTCTTGTATTTGTTTATTGTTATTTATTATTGTTTTTACACCCAGAGCGGGTATATTATGCGTTTAATCAATCTTAAATTATATCTTTATTGATTAGCCAATTTTTAAATAATCTAGCTTTTGAATATGATTAGCTATGTGTTATTATGGCATGATTTTTAAGTCGTAATCTCAAATAATGACAAAGTGTACATCCATTACCATGATGTATAATATAATAATCCATTTTTAATATGGGCGTAAAAGTAGACAGCACTTTTTGTCAGCTCGATATTTGTTTGCACATAGAAGTAGGCAACACTTCATAACAATCAAGTTTTAAAATGCGCGTAAAAGTGGGCAACTATTTTGTATTTGACGCTCATTCAGATACTTGCTGCTGATTCTGTTCGCCTGGTATCAAATTCTCTTTCCAATAGTTCTAGACATTGAAAAAACAGGCCATCAGCAGATATCATTGCAGCTGAGAACTCCTTCTTTTCCAGAATAATGAAGAAATTTTATTACATTTTTTAATTATTTTTATTTCAAAATAATTAAAAAGTATACGTAAATGGCATTCATACAGAAATCCGGTTTCGTTGGCCATAAATCGATATCGAATTTTGTGAAAAAATTATTTGATAGAAATTAATAAAATTTAAATGCAAATGCCATTAATATAATAAAATGTATGTATTTCTTAAAATCAATAAGTTCATATTATTTATATAATAAAATGCACAAATTTTATAAAGTTTCAAACATTTTTTATAACTAATCATTAAAATAGCGCAATGCGGCATTCAACAATAAGCAACCCGTCACCAATATATACCGATCTTATTTTATATCTTTATGAAAAATATATTTTTCTTTTTCTTTATGTACACAACTGGATTTATGTAGCACCCCAATAATGGGTCGCTCCTTCACTTGTTTACCTACGCTCATATACATAGACATATGATTAAGTAAAGTATCTGAGGGGACTAACTACTTGCTCTGACAAACATTTAACATAAATACACTCACACACATGTATACAGTAATATGAAATCGGAAAAGTGCAACACCTTTTACATACTTAAAATATTTATATAACTGGGACGCACTGGTAAGTACAAAATGTTGCATTGAGCTAAGTATCGGGGTATTATCAGTTATTTTTGTTGTTTCTTAGATAGGTTAATGGTTTAAGTAAAGATATGTGAAATTGCAAGTATATCATATGTTTGGCTGACTAACTCTGTAGTAAGGACAGTTTAAGTGGTGTATTTTAAGGAAGTGATATTTATAAGATATATTTTTGTCTGTGTTAAAGAGAAATGCATGCATTTACCATTCTAAATTTGTAACATTCTTGTTGTATAATAATCCTCAATATAATATATGAATTGTAAATAAATACATCTTATAAAAATACAGACAATCTGTGAACTATGTATTGTCAAAAATCATTAACACATACGTAAATTACGATATTCATTGTATTTATGTATCTTTGATATGCGCTGAATGATGACTACTTGTCAAGTGCAAATATGCATAACCATCCAACATGAATTACATATTTATGTATCTGCTAATTAATATTCAGTTTTTTAAACTTGTAAATCCTGTTGTAGTACATTCCACTTTCAAAGCAATTTTATAAAAATATGCATAGCATACATTTGAAATTCTTTCAAAATTAAATTCATAATGTTGTAATAATAAAAAAATTAATTCGAAAGTGGAATTCATACTTGTATAGTAACAGGAAGTCGTTGACTAGTAACAATATTGAGCACAAGGTGGATTCACTTACTTGTAAAACTAGCTTATATATATATTCTTATGGGCGGGTAAAACACTTAACAACTAACTTTAACTGCAACATCAAAGCTGGGAATAATAATTAAATTTTTTGATTAGCACCTTTCAAAAAAGTGTTCCTAATTACTAAAGATTTTTCCAGCACTACACAATTTTTTGATTGTATATAAGCAAAAATTTAGTGAAAGCTAGAGTTTTCAACTATATCTAAACTTAAGTGTAAAAAATAAACTAAATTTGTTTGTTAAAATATCTGATAAACTATGTCAAAAAATGGTGTAGCGCTGCCAGATTTAACAATGTAAATTAATTAAAACAAAATACATTTTAATCACAATTCCCTGCTCTGAATTCAACATCAAAACACACTGACTGACACATACATATATAAGTAGCTAATGATATATAGTATTTAACACATTGTCTCGTTAAATGGAGGATCCTTTTCTGATTCCGTGCTGCTCTTAATATTTGACGACAGCCTGGCGATCTCGTCCTGAACCAAATGTGTACTGATTTGCGGTATTGCTAGCGGCTGGCTTTTCACGGAGGACGATGTTGTGGATAAGGCTTCGTAGTCTCGGGATTCCTCTGTGCTGGAACTGCTTTCCTTGAGCACATTCATGCCCAGCTTGCTAGTGCAGGGCGGCTTAAGAGTCGAGGCAATCAGTTTGGGGCCAGCCTGTGTAGGCAAAACAACAGCCTCCGTTGCAGATGCAGACGTTTCCCCGCTGCTTTGTGCTGTGGACAACGGTTTGCCTTGGTCGATGCTAAACTGTTTCTTCAGTTGCATTGGCCGCGTTGGCAGTGCTGGCCCTGCGCTCAGATCCAGCAAACTGGAGCTATCGTCTCGCAATCGTCGGCCATCGGCAGCACCAACGGACGCTGTGCGTTTGGGCCCATAACGTGTAACACCAACACCAACACCAACACCAACACCAGCAGTCACTCCAACACTAATTCCAGTCGTCGAATGCGAGTCGCCGGCATCCAGCGATGGCTCAGCCGTTAACGACGGTGTATCGATGTTGTAGGAGCCAGTTAGCGAGGTATTTGTCTCATTTGAGCTCTGCTTGATGAACCGATATGGATGCGCCGAGTACTCCGTGTCCGTGCTCGAGTTCTTTTGCAGACTCTCGCTGGATTTCTTGAACAAGCGACCGCTACTGTCATAAGGCGGATTCAAAAAGTCGCTTGTCGCACGCGTTGGAACCAACGGAGACTGATATGCCGCCTGCTGTTCCATCGATGAATTGCGCTGCCATGGACGTTCGTTCTTCAATTGAAAGCCGCTAGTTCCCGCATGATGGTTGCTGCCTGCGCCGCTGGTATCGCTGCTATCACCGCCTCCCCCTCCGCCACCACCGACAATAAGTGAACTATCCGCCGAGGGCTTTGAAGGCGACAGTTCAATTGCCGTTTCCCGTCGTAGCGGATATCGATGGCTGTAATCCACGGAGACACCGATCTACAAATATGAATATATTTTACAAAATAACCTCCATAGATAATTAATTTTACCAGCGACCTTAATATTAACAAGTTATTTAATAAGAAAGGACCTGGGATTTGACAGTTACCTCATACGGCTGTACGCTAGCATCGATGGAACCGCGTGCCTCGAAGAGACCCTCAAGTATTCTGTAGTCATTCTCCTCACATTCTTTTAAATGCTTCTTTTCCTGCAGAGCAGCGGCTTCGGCACGTGACATTTCTGTCTTGGGACGATCCAAGGAGGCTGCGAGAAGCGTAAAAATGGAAGCAAGTTAGATGAATTTTAGCTGACGTATGAGGAAGGCGAAATATTGTGGGTTTTATGGTTTTTTGGCACAAGCAGAAGGAGGCAGTGAATATTATGCCTGGTGGTTAGCTATATACAAATTACAGTTTCGGTATTAAATAGGTTTTATACGGTGGTTCACTGGATTAAAAATGATAACTAGTCAAGTTTGGATAATTGTTGAGAAGAAACGTGTTTGTCGTGTGTCTAATGTCGTATGTCAGACTTTTGAGCCCCAAAAGTTGTATGCATCGCCAACTTACCTTTGTTGCTCTGCAGAGAGACGGTCGGCGAGGCAATCAAATGGCAGACGCTCTCCAGTTCGTCCGTTATCGATGTGTACTCGCTGTGCAGTTTCAGCAATATATTTCTCGAGGGTTTCGCATGCAATACTGATTTACCTAAAGTTCGAGGTTAGGTTTGTAAATGCGTCAAAGATCAAAATAGTGTGCAGCGAGAGAAGAGATACGTGTCATACATACGTGTATGTAAGTTGTACTTGGATATATAAATTCCAGAGGTCGCAAATTTTTAAGTTTTTAAATAGTCATTAATGTTCGCCGATTTTAAATTTCAATGAGCTCTTACGCATTTTACTTATTCCGATTAAAAAATTTGTTTATGTATCTTAAACAAAAATATTTTTTCGAGCTGTTACGGTCCAGACACTGCTGTTATTATTTATTTACATTTTTGTAGTCAGCAGACCTCCTTGAGAAAATGTGTTAATAGTTATTTGCGACCTCTGACAAAAACATATAGTACAACAAGATATTATGAACTGGTTAATGCTATTTTTTGTAAGGCCAATTTGGTTGCTTGGATTGGTCGGTTGGATTATGGAGTTAGTTAGAGGGGTGGCATGAAAGGGTTAGTAACCATAATTTTGAGCGCATTTCTTGCAGTTACTGCATTCTATAATCTTCTTTCATCTGCCTAAATTTCTCTCTATTTATTCTTTTGCCGATATAAATCTTGAATGTACCTGTATGGGGTCCGCCGCTGGCCGCCGGAGTATCCTTATCACTGTCCGGCTCGGATTGTGTGAGACTCAACTGACGGCGCGACAGCGTCGCCATCTGATTCAGGCTAATGTGAGAGCGATTTATGTCCGCTCCGGTCAGCGAGTACGTCTCCGAATTGCGGCGGCAAAGCGAGACAGTGCGCTGGCGCAGTGCCCGATGCCTGGCAGCTGTGTGCGAAGAGTGCGAAGAATGATACTTTTTTATAGAGGTTCAAAGAAGGCGATGGTTCTTGCTGATGCGACATAGAAGCGAGAACAGAACACAATAACAAAACGTACTTTACAGAAACGTAACAAAAAATCAAATAGACTGCCAACTATGAATGGGTATTGATAATTATTTTTTTGATTTGACAAAAAAAAGAATTACTGAAAAGCTAATTTAAAATCAATTTTTCTTATTTTATACTTGACATGAGTGGTTTCTTGTCGACTGTTCTTAGTCTACGTTAAATAAATAGCGCTAAAGCAAAACAAATAAATATCGATACTCTTCGTTACTAGTAACAGGAGAAGAGCAAAAATGGCTTAAAAAAATTTATTATGATTTCATTATTTTACTTAATTGAATTTTCCGGCAATTCACAAAATGATTACTGAATCATGTAACAAATGAACATAAAAAATTTGTGTAGAAAAATAATAATGAATAAAATAAATTTCTTTTTTCTTGGTAAGAGGTGCTGATTTAAAAATTGAATCACTATTCCTAGCTCTGAACAGAAGGAAATCAAAACGAAACCGAAACGAAATAAAACGAAGCGATAGGAGGATGCCGCAATATTTTGGATAAGACAAGCAAATTACCCTCGAAGTGCATGTCGGGGGCCGCATCGTCGGAATTGTCTCCGCCGACCAGAGTCTGATCGTCATCGTTGGTGCCCATGGGTGTTAGCGTGTCCTTGCTTTCCGTGCTGGCGCCTGTATCCTGGCGGACAGTCACATATGGCGTACGTTTCACCGTTTCACATGTGGACGGACGCTGCGACAGTGGCAAATATATGTCCGAGTCTGGCTCGGATTGCATTGACGCCTTGCGCACCACCTGCTCGTTGAGCGCCTCCCGGGACTTGACCACTTCGTCGGGCTCCTCGGGCAGCGGCACCACCTCAAAGTGTGTGCCCTCATCCAAAATGTAGGCATCCGGACGCACCTCAGTCAGCGAGCGATTGAAACGCCTTCGATTGTTTACCTGCGAGCCGAATGAATAAACAATTTGGGATACCAGTGGCTCAAACTGCTAAGTTTGTGTTTTCTAATTAATATTCTTTAATTTTGAGTATGTGGTTTTGCACATTTTTAACCAGGGAATAAAACCCAAACGAATATCGGTTTCATGCTTTTATGTGTTATTTTTTGTATGTATGGATGTTGAACCGAAATTAACCCTTATAAATGAAACGGTTACTAAATGGTTATTTCGGTTTACAGTGTTTCGGTTTTCAGGTTTCGATCAAATGAAAGTTTCTTTTATCGGTTACGGTTTCAATTACGGTTATCAATTTCAATCTGTTATTACCGGTTAAAGGTAACTGTTTTGGTTAGGGTTTTAATCCCTGTTTTTAACATTTTCAGTAATTTTTTGTTATTTTAGTTTTGTTATTTATACTGATCTGTTTTTTAAAAAGCAACAAATCTTAAGTTTATACAATAACAAATTTGCACTACAAGAGAAAAAATATATTTTCCTTATTCCTTATTTCCAACAATTAAATTTAAATAAATTGATTTTGTTAAAGAAAATACATTGGAAATAAACCAGACAGACGATATCTTTACTACTTTTGAAGATATTAATTAATGGAAGAAAATCTAGCAGTTTTATCACTGTAGCACGGTTAAAACTGAACTGGCAACTCACCTGCAGCGAATTTAACGTGAGTGCAGCATTCAGTCCCAGTCCCATAGCGATGACACTGCTTCCACCTCCTACTACGCCACTGACCCCGCCCCCAGCACCGCCAGTGCCACCTTCATTGTCGGACATTGAAATGGTGCGCACGCGGTGCATTTCCCCTGGAATGTTCATCGCGGAGCCACGCAAATCGTCAGTGCCACTGCCTGCAGTGTGTGTGGACATGAAGCGATGTATGACGCCCAGATGCGATAGTATCTGCTCAGCTGACTCCTCCATTTTGCGCAATCGGAATTCAATGTTCTGCAAATATAGCAACAGTATATGATATGAGTTAAATGCACAATGAAATTCGAAATCATGTCCCCTCAACATTGCAATATTGCTGCAGCAACAATAGCAGCATACAAATGAGCCACAGTGTTCTCACACAATTTCAAGTTATAAAAAATCTTCAATTTCATCCAATAAAATAATTGGTGGGAAGAGCAAATAAATTATTAAAAGTATGATAATTTGTAAAATATATTTATTAGATTAAATATATAATAAATCTACATCCAGCTTTAAAACATTTAAAGACCCCAATTTGAAAAACGTACCTGCACAGTAGCTGTTTGTATATTCTCCTTTTGATTAATGTCCTCGATTTTCTGTGACATAGTCTCGACACGCTCCGTTGTGTTCTTGACTCGCTCATCGGTTGACTGATTCAAAATGATTTCCTGCTCATGGAAAAATCCCTCGACGCACTCCTCCTCAAAGTCATAGAGTCGCTCCAGATCGTCCTTTTCGAGAAATAGCTTGAGACCATTGTCCCGCTGCACCTCCAATCCTATTATTGGCAAGAGGCATATAACAATGGTTAACAAATAATCAAATTACAATAACAAAAGATATGAATATCAGTTGAAAATTCAATTTTCAAGTTGGATTTCGTTTTTGTGTGTTAACAGTGCAAGTTGTGATTAGAGACGACGACGGCATTGCAGCAAGAAATAGAATACAAAAAACTTGTACATTATTGCTGTTCAATTGGGAGAGGAGAGCGTTGCTCGGATGATGATTCACTCACAGGGAACAAAGCTAAACTTGCTCATGCCGGGCTCACCTTTCGCTTTGCGTACGCAATACTTGAGCAATGAATAGAAATGGCAAAAAGCAATGAATGGCGGCGGCAGCACTGGTTTCTGTTGGTATTCCATCACCACCGTGAACCGCTGAAACATCCACACCTGCAAGCAAATGAGAATTTTTAGATAACTCTCCCTGTCTATTTAAATATATGTACATAATTATATAAGAATTTCAAAATTTAAATTTAAATTCAAAAATGATAACTGAAACTAACAACAAATTTATAAGACAAAGCATAAATGAGGAAACTTAACTAAGAAAAATATTTAGAAATATTAGAAATCTATTTAATAAATCTTTGGAAATTGATTTTATTATTTAATTTTTAAAAAAGCCCTAATCTAAAATATTTGATCAAAAATCGCACAATTATATAATTATAATTCTTAATTTTTGTTTTGCCGAAATTCGTATAGGGCATAATCTCACTAAATTTAAATATGTAGATGTGTTTTTTTCTTACCTGGTGTGAGACTGAATTTACTTCATTGAAAATGTTGTTAAAAACGGCGATGAGCAGGTTAATTAATAGAATATTGGCAATTAAAAGGTACATGGACATCGTAATCGGCGTTACCCAATGACCTGAAATTTTATTAAAAATGTATATAGTATGCAATAGTCGAATGGCAATGTGGGAGTGAGTAACCCACCCGTAACACACGCCGGCTGTCGTGGATCCTCGCCACAGGGTGGATCGATATCATCGGCAAACACCTCGCCGTACAACATAAAGTAGGGTTGATAGGTGACCTGTGAGACGATAAATTAAAAACAGGCATCATTAAATGACAGCTGCTGGCAAAAAAATGGCCAAATGTAATTCAATTTGGGCCTTTACCGGCCAACCGACCGGCTGGGTCAACATTTATGCAAGTTTTACACATCAACACAGAGAATTGCTGGGGATTCTGTCAAGCGTGTATTTGTGTCTGTGTGTGTGTGTGTATATGTTGGTGGGGATGGCTCACATTAAACTGTGTTTTTTTTTATAGTTCTTCATTTGCATTCGTAAAGTTGGCCAGGCTAAACTGCAGGGTGTTCTGATAGAATTAATTAATTAAGCTCAAACAGTTCAATTGATAACAAAACAAGAAACTAAAACAGGTGGTGGTTACCTAATTGAAATTTTAATTTAAAGCTTTTAGATAATCAAGACGGATATTGGACTTTTATGTAAAGCTTAAAACGTGTCAAAGTTAATGAGAGTATTTTAAATACAATCAGAAGCTAAATTACTCAACTTAATCCAAGTACTTAAACGGTCAGGAGATTATAAAATAAATTCGTGGGCAATATAGGAAAAAGTCACCGACAATTTCCAAGTCCTTTTCTTTTTAGTCAACGACTGTTAAACTTACTTTGTCTAAAATGTGTCGGGATATGATTTAAATGAAATATGTACAGTTAAGTTACCCAAGTTATATGAAAAATACTGTAAAATATGTTTGGCAGTATATGAAAAAAATCGTTAACTTCATCAGTACATCATCAATTCTGCCTGACCAAGTGTTGTGGGTGATGACACCAGACCTAATGTCTCAAGGACATGCTCATGGGATACGGAGCTTTGTGTCCACCAAGGGCTACAAGGCATTGTGTAAAACAGCGAAAGCTCTTCGCATGCATTAAATAAAAAAAATACTGCATTATTCAGACGGTCCTCAAATTCGAATGCAGAATAGGTAAAAAATAAAAAGTTAACTGAAATTCACATGAGATAAAACAAACGAGAAATGTGTACAGATGTATTTGAAAATATTGGAAACTGAGTACACACATTTACTTCGCAGATGCAAGTTCTATAATTTTCTGAAGAAATTTAAAACATGCATGTACATAATAAATATACAATAATAATAAGAAAAAGATTAATATTCATTTTTTCGAGCACGAAACAGAAGTACAATATCAATCCTTGGATAGAGTTAAAGGGCCAACGCAGCTGTTGAATGTATTGAACAAATGAGAAGAAATGGAAGAAATATCAGAGAAACAGAAGAGAGAGACAGAGAGAGAGAGAAAGAGTGGAGCGGAAAGATAGAGAGGATATAGACAGCAAAGAGAACGGGCAATTTGAAAAGGGTTTTTGGGTCAACATTGATGTATTTCATAAAAACAACAAAGAACTTGATTTGATCAATTTAGACAAAAGAATTTGTAGCACAATAAAGAAATGTAGGCACAACAATAACTATAGACAACTATAGCCATATATATTATAATATATAGTATACGAGTATTTTTAATATTTTTTTATTTTTAGTATCTATATATGCAGACAGCGGGCTCAATTCTACACATTTTTAATTTCTGTCTAAATAGCAAACCAATTTTGTTATACATTTGTCAGATTTCCGTTCAAGAAACTGTGCATTTCCGGACTATCAGTTCTATGTTCTGTTGTATTAGGAGATGTGGACGTAGTTGTTGTTGTGGGCATCATTGCTGGTGGATCAATGTTGGTTGGCGGTGGCATCGTCGTTGTGGTTGTTGTCCCCGCTGCTGATGGTGATGCTGCCGACGGTACATGACTTCGATGAAAACCAGCGAACGCACTGGATCCAAAACCAGCGAGACGAGAATTGTGTGAACGACTATTATGACCATGGCCAAGAGCCCCTTGAAATCCGGGCGCTACAATTGAGCCAGCAATCACCTGTCATTTGGAGTGTGTTCATTCAAGGGATTGCAAATGCAATAAATATGATTGCATGGATTGTAAAATGTGAATTGTGAATTGGCGATTGTCAACAGTGCGGTTATTGTTATTTTTTTATTTTATGAATCGATCAAAAAGACATTTTAGTTCGTATTCAGATGAGTTCAAGAACAATAGAAAGAAAGAAGAATACAGTACAAGATAAAATGGGAAATATAGTCGTTAGTCAATCGAATCTCGATAAATTAACTCTTGAGCATCAAAACTACTTATCAAACCAAAAACTATAAAATTACAAATTTGAGTACTACTTAGTTATGAGTTTATACTACTAGAAATTATTTTTTTTGCTATTTAAGTAAATGTATGTACTCCGTTTCTGTTTCTTCAAAAATCTACAATTGAAGCTGCAATAGAAATTGTCAGTGTCAATTGTCAATAGATATATATGTAGATATTTGCGAGTATATATCATATATGCAAATATTTGACAAGCTCACATGACCTCAGACACACACACACATACACATCCAAATAAAGTGAGCAGCTTATTACCTGGAGCATTAGTATTTACACGATATTATTTTTGTAATTCATTAAAAAGTGTTTACTTACACAGCAGCTTACACACACATTCACATAAATATACACACACATTAATAAATATATTCTTATATATAACTATGTCTCTATGTCTAGTCTGTTGACTTACCTCTCTGATGAGCCGCCATGTGGGCTCATTGTTTGGATAGAGAATGGCTTGACGACTGACACCGAAACTCATAAGGACAACAGCCAATAGCACCACAAAATATATCATGTTCTTAACCATTTTGCCCATCATGGTGACCAGCGGACCTGTTGAAAATGAATTGCGTGTTACATGCAGTTTTTGTAGTAATGTAGAAATAAATTAAAAGTTAACGTCTCAATATTTAAAATTTAAGTCAAATAAAAATAATTGTTTCTGTCTCAAATTTTCCCATTCATCATCATTATTTGTAGTTAGGTATAACTTGCCTTAACTTATAACACTTATTTGGGATCCGTGGATATACGACTGCATACGGTCAATATGCAGATTTCTAGATAGCTACTTACCCAAATACTTGTTGACTCCTAGAATGTTCAATATGCGCAGATACCAGTAGATGCTGTCCACGCAGTATATAACGCGCCCAATATCCATTGTTGCGGGGCGAAAGCGAAATGCCAGGCCGATGAGAAAGAGTATTATGGCAGCTCCATCGCATGGATTCCACATGTTCCATGCCCACACTGAGAATTTATGCCTGCAACAACAACAACAACAACAACAACAATAAAAAAGATGCAGAGCAGAAGCAACCGCAAAAGAATCGCATTAATGAAGGCTACGAAGTAGAGTTCGAAAGCCGTAAATCAAGTGTGAACAAATTTAGTAGCTAGCCATACACACACACACGCACACATGCATACAAAATCACACACACACACACTCACACACCAAATACACATACAATTAAAGATGCGAGTCGCATTGAAAACGAAGCCGAGTAATCATAATGCAGAGGGACACAAAGTATGCCCACATTTTGGGTGTGCTGGCTCATTTATAATCATTAAATTGAATGCAATTAAACCCTCGAGCATACAGTCAGAAAAAAATTTATATAGTTAATCTAAACCTTGTGCACTTTAATTTCATATATTTCTACCGAATATTACAATAAACTATCCAAATCTCGAATTTTAAGTTGAGTAAAAAAAAAGAAATAATATCAAATATTATTAACTTAAAAGCAACTAAATTTACTTTTCGAATTAATTAAATAAATATAACATAATACTAAAATAATTATTACAGTGCTTTTATCCATCGTTCCTTAAGTTTTACCAAAATTCAAATTCAACCATGCTTGTATTTATTTTAACTATGCGTTTTTTCCCTGGATATCTGAAGAAGTGAAAAGAGAAAGATATATTGAATTTGTAAGTTACTTACGTAATCGCCACCGGCTCGGAGGATACTATTTCACGGACCTTTTCAAACCCGAGTGTGGTAATATATGCTATCGAATACCATTCTTGCCAGCGAGGCATGGGACCCATTTTAACCAGCACCGTAAACGAGAACATTATCAGAAAGAACATGTACGCAATCTGAAAGTAAGGTGACAAGAAAATTAATTAAATACCTAAGTATAGCAAAATGGGAGAAAGGAAAAACAACACAACACTTATAAACACAGTGTCAGCGCCATAGATTGTCAAATTGCGACAGCGGAAATTAAACACTAGCTGCTAATTTCCGGCTTGATAATAAGTAAATACAAGTACTTACCGAATCAGCCCAAAATTTTGTAATGGGCGCTGTGTAAAACTCATAAAACTTCTTCTTTAAGCGCAGCGGCTGATGCTGCTTTATCTCATTCGTGTATTCCGACAGATGAAAGAATTCTCGGAATTGGGACGGGTCCGAGTCTGTGAGCGAAACCTGTGTCCAAAAAGTGCATTAAAAAACGATTATTCACTTTTTAGTTAAAGCGTTCAGCGAAGGCAGTGAAATGCATGTGATTTAGAATGAAAATTGAGTTAAATTCAATTATCATTAGCTGAATGGAGAATCATTCCAAGTGCGTGATAAATGTGCGAAATTGTGCATATAGCAAAATTACGTATACGCCAAATTGGCGCGGTATATAAACCTACATAAACACATTAAAAAAATACTCGTATGTATGTAAGTACATTTATATAAATAGAGTGTGCAACGCGTGGTAATGAGGTTTGAATTCAAATTAATTTACTGCCAATTTGGTATAAGCCTCTTAATAAGCGAGTAGAACATGCAGAAAAGCGTAGCAATCAATTTTAGTTGGTGGCATTGCAAAAACACCTCTCTAATTAATCAACTAAATACTTAATAAGTATTACTTATATGCAGAAATAACCGTACAAATAAATTTAAATGCATTTTTAGATACATTTTTTTATACATCAATACTTTTATGGAAAACATTTAGGCAAATTTAAGCCAACTGTTGATTTGATTCAGGTATTAATAAATTTGTATGTATTTACATATCAATTAAAATAAAGAATCAAAGTTAATGAAACTGAAATCTCTATTGAATAAACTATAACTGGGATCAACTAACTTTGGAGGGTGGTTCTTCCGCTCCAGCAGTGAGATTAACCTGCAAAGTGGACACGGTACGAGTACGAATACATTTTGTTTTATAATAAATGCTATGTGAATGAGTAAACATGAGTAATAACACTAGGTAACAGCTAATTTTTAACATCTAAAGCCACCTTTTTGATACATATGGGGTACCAGACGACGCAAAAACTCTTTAACTTTACTTTTTAGCTTCTGCAAAGAGTACTCCTACAATTTTTAAAGTATTTTTTTGTAATCTGAGGTCTCATTTGTATCAGAAAATGTTGCTTCGGTTAATGTTACAAAAAAAGTTAAATTTGTTGTCTAGTGTAATTGGGAATCTGTGTTCAAAGGTGATTTAACAATAATTTAAAATGTGATTGGAGTAAAGGAAATAAAAACGCTGAAGGTCAAACAATTTTTTGCCATTTGATTTCAACAGCACTTTCACAGCTAAGGAATTGATGGACTACAGGACGTATGCGTAACGGCGCATATTAAACAATTTTGTTTTGCTTGAATACACATATATTTATATATATAGATATATATATATATATATATGCCTAAAATTACCATTAAAATTATTGTACAAATATGTTGAGAGATAATTTGAAGCGCATTCAAAGTTCTCAATGAAATGAATCTGTATCTGTGTGTTGAATGTGGGTGTGGCGATATGTGTGTATTTATGGATAGTTGTGAATTTACTCACTTTTCCATTTTCGTGTACTTTTGTATCGCGCACTGAGTAAGTATCCGCCAATAGAGCCTGCAACGGTTTGTGGGCACATGTATCGCATTTTAAGAGATAACAATTTACTTTTTTTTATATATGTAATATTGTCTAAATGGAGTGTATAATATGTGAATGAACGAAAGAAACTTTAGAAATGATCGGAAGATTTCCTTTATGTGCGCAAACCTATTCTATAAAATTCACATTACTGAAATAATAAACTTAACAGTATCCATTAATGATATGCACATGCATTCCACAATTGTATGTGTGTATATTATATGTAGACAGGAAGGTGCATCTCTAACTACATTAAGAACAGAAACTTTAATGTATTGAATCCACTTAAAGTCATTATTCAACAGATTTATAATGGACTTTAATTTGATTTTCTGATTAAAGGATTTTCAACTGCTGTCATAGAATTTAATTTAGTATACTCGTATGTGTTTGTGTTTACGGGTCTCTTCTGTAAGTGAAAAACAATATTTGCACAACTGCACAGCTTCCCTCTTCCCTGTGAGCACAGACAAGCAAAGTGTTTGTCATATCCATAAGTTGGACGACAGTTTCTACACCCAGAGAAAAATGCTCTGAAACTTTAATATTTACACTTTGATTTAACTATTTTGCGCAACACATTAGCATTCAATTTGGAAATTTTTAATAAATCAAATATAGTTTAATTAAATAGATTTCATATTAATTATATTAGTATTTATTTCCTATATTTTTAGTAAAGCTATGATAGATCAAAGTATAAAAATATCGTGTACTAAAAATCAGGGATTTATTTTGATATATGATATAGTGGCCTGATCCAAATTTAAAAACAAACTTGATCTGCGCCCGGTATCCAGCAACCTACATGCCAAGTTTAAAGTCTCTAGCTCTTATAGATTTGAGTTCGACGCGTTCAAATATGTTATTTTATGTAAGTATGCATGTAAATATGTATTTATTATTATTTGTGCTATGCATTCTTTCTTCGAGTGTACTTATATACAATATTGCAAATGGCTGTGACCGTGAGTAGATGTCTGTGTATGTGTATCAGTGAGTTGGTGTTCTCATAACGGTAATTACTTAATTGAACTTAAAAGTATGCCTTAAGCCATGGTCCACTGGGGATTATTAAAAAGCTAATGGTCATTTGCAATTAATATGAACTTAACTCTTAAACTAAAATGAAAAGAAAAATACAGAAAAGTTTATATTGAAAGCAGTTAATGGCTAATTCATATGGCTAAGTGGCGTGGGTGGGCGTGGCGCAATTGAAGACTTACATCTGTTGAGTTTCTAATACTGTGAAACGATGGTGAGCTCTTTTCAACTTGTATTAATTTGCTCTTTGACGCGATACATTGGAGGATTGAAAGTTTCACAAAAAAAGAAAGTCAAAGAAGAGAGACAGAAAAGATGGAAGACTGTGTATGTTAGATAAAAAAAAATTACTATCAACTAAGCATCCAGTAAATATTTGAGTGTAAGCGAAATTAATCAAATACCGATATATACATATATGTAATTCATAAAATATAAAATCACTACAACGATGCTCTGAGAATCTGTGTAGGACTTTCTTGACCTGACTAAAAATAACTTAGCAATTACCAGAACGACAAAGAAATCAGTAAGAATCAACTAAATACAGTAAGTAAAGTAATGAAGGTAGAAAATTAGATTGACAGATTTCGTCAAGTAAAATTACAAAGTACATAGACAAAAAGGGAGATATAGTAAAAAGTATATAAGGGAAGAAAACAGAAACGGAACAGACAGACAATAGTCTGAAAGCACATTAAGTAACATATGCGAATATATAAACATATACATAGATACACAAACGAGTACGAGTCTTAACAGAAACGTTTCAAGTAATGTTGATTTATTTTGTTTGGTTTTTGATTGTTGGTATCTAAAAATTTGTTACTACCTTGTCGCGATTATTACTGCCCGCGCCCATCCTATATCTCAAGGAAATGGATCTTTTGGCTTTTAAAAGGGCATTCTAAAACAAACAGATG
This sequence comes from Drosophila rellima, assembly GCA_035043635.1. Lineage (NCBI taxonomy): Eukaryota > Metazoa > Arthropoda > Insecta > Diptera > Drosophilidae > Drosophila > Drosophila rellima. The sequence goes on along the minus strand of JAWNMV010000143.1, from coordinate 6,338,129 downwards.
GTTTTCGGTGGGGCATTTGTTAGGTATGATAGCAAATATGGTAAGTATTAAGTAAGCTAAATTATGTAATGTACAATTATAAAGATATTAAAATAAACATTAAAAAAAGTAAACAAATTAAATTTATAAACAAATTACTTGCTTAAAATATGCAAATACTATAAAGTAACAATCGGCAGTAGCTTATTAATCAATTGGCAAAATGTGGAACTTACCTCTGCATCAGGCTGTGAACGATCTGAATCATCGTTATCTAAATTTTGATTTTCCAAATGCTCCTCCTCTGTCTGCGGCATTTGTTGAAGCTCCTCTTTTGATTTAAAATCCAATTGCCTGATGTACAATGGCATTATTAAACCCAAAATGACCTGGTAATCGGGTGGTAAAACAGTTTAATACAAGGACCATAATCATTATATTTGAAAGGATAATTATGATGTAATTGTTTGTTATGTGCGTGTTCTCAAAATCTTTGATAATTTTAGTTAAAAAATGTTATCAATAAACTAAAAGCTACACAATCGAGTTAGACTCACTTTGAAATTAGTATTCTTCCGAGTACGCAGACCGCCCATCCAGAGATCAGCTAGAATGACCTGGCTACAGGGATGGGCCAGTAGGGCACGATGGTTGGCTGCGACAGCCAGGGACAGACAGCTTTGATTGGACCACGAGTGCAGCTCACAGGTGAGTAAACGTTGCGCCTTCTCCGCATCCTGACGATAGCTGAAGTCCAACAATTTGTTGCCTGCCACAAGCCACAAAAAGAACAACCACAAAAAACCAAAATAAATGACAATTAGTCAGCCACAATGGTAAGGCGATCGTTAATTAATATTAATCATTTTTGTGCAACCACTGTATTCACCTTTACTCTCGAACTCTTTGGCATACGAGCGCAATTCTTCATAGATCTCAGTATCCAAATCATCTTCGGCCGCCTCATGAGCCATCGCCTTGTATAGTTTACAGGCCACCAGCGATTTGGCCAAAGCCTCCTCGCCATGTGTCCACATGAGCAACGCCATCTGTTGTCGCTTCGTAAGCACAGCCCAAATCTGCAAAAGCAGCTCAGTGAGTAGATGAAATTATCCAAAATAATGTTTAAGTGCACGTTAAAAAAATACCAATAGTGATTACAAATTTATGAAAACTAAACATTAAATGTATTCTATGATTTTGAAGTTCAAATTTAAATTTCATTCTTATTCCATCATATTTCAACTATAGAGCAAAACTAACTATTGTATAATCACAATGAAAATTATAATTTTATACAGTTTACTAGATACTCCATCCAAAAATAGTATACCTAAAAATAATCAAATCATCCACATATTTTAAAATGGTTTGATTTCTTAAAGTCATTGCTCTTATTTGCCAACCTTGTTTATTACTCACCAGCAACTCATTGAAGGGAAACTCGAATAAAGCCATTTCGGTGGTGAATGGCAACAGTCCTGTAACAAGGCTAAGTGAATTGGCACCCGCATAGCGTTGATATTGATACGTCGAGGACTTGCGGCAAGCATTTGCATAGCTGTTCATCACTTTTGCATAGATAGGACGAAACTTGCGACGCGTATAATAGGATCTGCAATATGTAACGTGACAATGAATTCCTATCCAACAAAGTAAAGTTATTTCCCCAAAAAAAATTTGCATTTAAGCAAGATTTGTTTACGAACCACCAATGAAATTATAATAATACTCGTAGAAATTGTGGTCTTCGTTTCCATTTCGGTCTTTTTATTTGCTAAGCTTTTGCCGTGCTATTTTATGCGCTTTGCCACCAAATTTTTCCTGTTTGTTGTGCTCTCTACCAGGCAGAAGCGGCTTAAGTAATGTCCGCCCAGGCTAAACATCGCAAGCAATTGTTTTCAATACAAATAATTTTTGCCTATGCGAGTTTCTGCAATAAGTAATTTAAGCTTCGCTTTTTTTATTGTACAAGTGGAAAACCCAAAGTGTATAAGAAATACTTTTGATTATTTTTTTTTTGTAGTTTCTGATATTTTGATATGTGCATTCACTATTCAGCTTATCATTCCAAATTCGTATTATACATAAATCATTCCAACGCAAGTGTCATACATATTTTTCTTATTTGCTGAGTTGTACATAAAATCTTTGTTTTATTTTGTTTTTTTTGCTAATCAGCTGTTGTTGTTTTAAAAGATTAATAAAGCAGAACAACAATTGCCGTAAAAAATGTATGACACATAAGCGTGCGACAGTTGAGTTTGACCATTGGCAAAACAATTCAAATTTAATGACAAGGCAAATCAAAAACTTGAACGCTTCTAATTACGTACAAATTGTTAGCTCTTTAGGACCAGGTTTTCAGCCTGTGTTGACTGCCTGTTGATGACGACCTGACAACATTGAAATGTCTAGAGTCTAGACAATGGCATCCAGCAGCAGCAGCAACAACAACTACCAACAACTCTTGTTTCTTTGAGACTGAACTGAATGACAAACCAATACACAGCCCCCAAAATATACAGCCTCAATGGTAGTCAGAAAGTAAGGCAGCCAACCGAGAAAGGACCAAGCAAGAACCGTAATTTAATCTAAACAGCAGTTTCGATACCGATTTGCAAACTCAACAACATTTAGATGGCCATTTGACAGATCACATGCAACCTTTGAACTTTGAAAGCACCAACCTTCACCCAAGCCCACATATTTAGTTATATTCGCACAATAACTAAAGGACAAAGAGCATCAGAGTAGTATATATTAAATTAACTAGTTTGTCTAGCTGAATAACATCAATGAAAACAGCAGCAGCCAAAGGCCAAAATAAGAGCAAACAGTTTTAAAAGGGCCAAAACAGCAGGCCATTTACTTAGTAAGTTTTCAATGAATTTACGTTGCTTGTTTGCAAATTTGTTTGTTTTTATCTAAAAAAATTAAATGGGATTTTGTATTTTAATTAAATTGGTCAATTAAAACATTTGCCTTGTTTCGGCTTGTTATTAAAATCATAAACAATTTCAGCAGAAACTGAAAAACTTATTGAATAAAAAAATATCGAGCATACTAGACTGTGGGAGACCCCGTAAGAATTAAATAAAAAACAAATGGGATTTTATATTTTAATGAAATTAGTCAAATAAAGCATTGCCCTGTTTCGGCTTGTTATTAAAATCATAAACAATTTCAGCAGAAACTGAAAAACTTGTTAAATACAAAAATATTGCGAAACGCTACAGTCGAGCATACTTGATTGTGGGAGACCCCGAACTATGAATAAAAATTAAATAAAAATCAATCGTAGATACTTATACATATATATGTATGTACCAAAGCCTTCTTAAATTTGTTGCAGTTGTAATTAGCTTACGATAAAGAAAATATGTGCATAAATAAGTAAAAGACCATCTACACCACTGTATTTTTTTGCAAGCCCGAGGTCTAAAAAGGTAAAAATTAAGATATTTAAGCTGGCACAAAGCGGCTGCAAAAGCCGCGGTAACTTAATATAAGCCGCAGCATTATTCGCTTCGCTGGCCAAAATGTTAATGTGGCATAATTCCGAGTACAGGGCGTTTTTTTGCTGACAAGGATCCTTTTTTGACTCTTTGAATTTTTTTAACTTTTTGAATAGTACTTGTGCAAACTGATTATTTTTCATAAACAAATTTCCACCGTCGCGTCGTGTCGAGCGCATCAAATTTTAGCCGGCAATAAGTTAAAGGCGCCGGCCCATGACATAACCAGGGCAACGCAGACGCCCACTCAGAGTTTTGGCAACAACTTGTTTAGCTTGGGTTAAAGTTAAAAACACAGATATAGACTCAAAGCGTTGCAATGCTAAACTAATTTTCACAGTCCAAGCTCAGTATTCGTCAAGGATAGCAACCCATGTTCTCAACTGCACACCGCTACCATTTGGCAATTTTTGTACCGTTTCTTTTAATTGCCAAACGATTTAATATTGTACTTTACCCAAAAGATAGTCACAACTTTGATGTAGAGTTTGACCCTCTGTGTCTGACTGCTTCCTGGAATTTACGAGCGAGCAAAACAGTTAACTTTGCCAACCATTGAAAATTTCCCTGCCATTTCAGACAAAACTTTTTCCTTTAGAATGTTTCACCTTCAGTTCATATTCGCAAAGCCCTGGCAAGAGAGTTGTTTAGCCAATTTGACTAAGATATATTATGCAAAGACGTTTAGTTAAAAATCTTCAAAAATTTGTATTACAAATAATTGTATTCAATATAGTTGATGGAGACTCAGGCTTTTAATGTATACAAGTACAACTTATGTGCATGCTAATCGCCATTGATCACTTTCACAATAAATGCAGGGTATTAACAGACAGTCAGTAAATTTGCTGTCATTGACATAGCCTACTTTTGAGCGCAGCACGTGTTCGTGGGTGCATTTGTAGCACACATTGTGTGCCAGTGTTGCCAGAACAGCTTTTTCCCGTCATCGGGAATCTTGACTTTTCTAAACGTGTTTTGCTTTTTCCCATCCCTTTTTACTCTATAAAATATAGGTTAAGCTTTCAGGATTATCATGACAATCTTGTCTTCTGTACAATTTACGATTTTAATTTTTTTTAAGGAAAGAAAGTCTGAGCCTGTCTACGCTAAGATCCGAAAGACTCCAGTCATTTGTTTTGTAATTCAAGTATTTCTGCACTATTTAATAGAACCTTTCAGTCAGGTATTCACAAGTTAAGTGATAGATTGGGATTTCAATTAATATGAAATGTCTAAGCTCCACAATTTAGTCCAATATCAATATATATATCGAATCAATGGTTTATCGAAACAAATGATAATTAAATTTCAACAAACATGCACTTTTTAAATTTTTTTTAAAAATGTAACCCTTTTTTTGAACATTTAACCCGCCAATGAGTGGCGTTTTTTCCCCTACAAAGATTATGGGTACTCACCGATAGGCGCCGCCCATTAGTTTGTTGATGACAAGGCCAATGTCGTGCAGGGTGTAAATGTAGCCCTTGGGTATATGCGGACGCACATCGCGCAGAATGTAACTGCAATTGAGCGAAAAAAGGTTGCCAAAAGGAAATAGAAACACCAACACACAAGTACAAATAAATAATACATATACATGCTTATGTAAGTTGAAATTTCCTTGGGCAAACATTTCTGAAGACTGGCCAAAGAGATGCCGCCATTTGTACCGCTTACTCACCCCAAAGTATTAGCTGGACCATGTTTTGTATTGTAGAGTTCCTCAAGGCGCGGTATTGTTAAAAATTTTTTCATTGAGACACCATTTTCCAATAGCAATTTGACAAAATCGATTCTATCATGTTCGAGTGCCTGCATCATGGCTTCGTCCAGAGCGCCTAAGGGTATGCGCAAAAATTATATAATAAAAAAAATTTTAAAATGATTGATAATTGAAAATTTGTGGATGGATTTTTTATATCCTGGTAGAGATATTATGCTTTCTTCATGAAATGGGTAACATGCATGAATTGAGGCGTGTTGATGTATTAATTTTTTCTTACCATTTGGCCATTCCTGTCCATAGACAAATATCTCACTGCGCGCAATGTCCACACGGTTCCATGTCAATGCCAAGCTCAATTGCTCCGGCGGACTGAGATGCTGGGACTTAAAAAGCGCCGTTAAAATGGTCTGATCTAGCTCCTGTGCCTCGCCTTCGGGCTTTTCTTGTATGCGAAAAACAGTAATCTGCAAGAAACGAAAATAATAATAACAAGAAACTCTAAGTATCGCTTAATATAGCCCGTTTTATGAAAATATTGTTTGCCATGTCCTAAAGGAACAGGAAATAGGGTGCTGCCTTATTCGAAAACCAATTAAAAACCTAATAACGGCGAAGCGCGTATTTGGTTTGCCATCTCGAAACGAAATTTATCAAATTTCTCGTCTACAAATAGCAAAAGGTGATTTAAAACTAATTACACGCTCAATTTAATACTAAAGACTTATTATGTTTGGCACTTTGCTAACACAGACTGTCTACGAATACTAATTAAATATTTAAATCTGTGATTGAAAAGTTTACCCATAATTTCAATTTGAGTTATGTGTGCCCGATATTTACAAATAAGTTCGAGAATTTTATGCACATTTAACTACTGTGAGTCCTTGACAGCAATTCCCGGGGTGCGCCTTTCAAAGACTTTTCTTTGTGTACCTGCTTGTAATTAATGAGTCTTTTCACAGCACTTTGCTGCTGAGTCATCAACTTCTTGAATTCAACCAAATTAATTCAAAACTACGTAAAAATGCTGAGACAAACAGACGGGTTAGGACTAGAGACAAAGAGAGCTAATCAAAATTTCTACAAATACTTATTTTATAATAGTAAAAAAATGCAAATGTCATCTAAGTAATGTAAAATTGATACAATTGAATAAACTATGTGTACCACATATTTAAATAGAAAATATAATAATTAAATAATAAACATAAGGAAAACTTACCAAATTCTTATTGCGGGTGCATTCTAGCAGCTCCTGATAAAGTTTCTCGGCCTGGTCAAAGCCCACTTCAAAGGTCTTTTGTATGGTGCCAATTAGATAATCTCGCATGGACTCCAGTACGGGTTGTTCCTCGCCATCGGATGCATATCTACATATATATATATTGTTTAATCACATCAGTTGCACAATTAAAGGGAAAAGTCAAGCGACTACAGATGCTGCCACAATAAATTAAGTTTAATAATGCTGTTCGAAAGGTGCACAACATTTTAGGGTAAACAACAAGAACAAAAGGCCAACACATAAAGTTTTATTAAAAACAAACACGCACAACGTCAATGGATTACACTGAGTATGCGTAATTTTTGGGAACACTTTCTGTTGTTGGGCCTTTTTGACTGAATTTAAATAATTTGGCAAGTGTCGTGTTCTTAATGAAGTTGAAGCTAAAATTCTGCTCATTTATTTGACTGCTTGCCTGGAGCAACAGCCTCAGCATCAGCAGCAGAAGCCGCACCACTAATAAAAATAACAACAACAGCACCGCAAATTAAATAAGGAAGGACACGTCAAGCAGAAGAAGAAGCAGGAGAACGACGAAACCGTTGCACAGTGAGAAACCCCGATTGATTAGCTCTTATTAACTGAAATTTTCGAATCTCGAATATATTTTTTTTAGATAAAAAAATAAAAATATATATTTTTTCAAATATTAAATTTGGTTATTTTCTTAAAATAAAGCAATAGAACATTTTTAAAACCAAACAAAAAAGTAAGACCCAAAGAAAAGGAAAACAAATTAAATTACATGCTTATCAAAACCTCTATGATTTACAAAAAAAGAGTAATGTTAATCTTTTTGCTAATTTAAAGAATTAATAGAAGAATTATTGAATATAGTTAATATAAACTAATATAGCTTTTTTCCTCACTGTGCGTTGCGACTTTCATGAGAACACGTTCCTAATTAAATTTGTACAAACTGCGGTTGCTCATTAATAAAAGTGAATAATTCAAGTAAATTGTCTATATGTGGCAATTGGTTTTTCCATCAACGCACTTGTCTGACAAGCTGCCTGAATCTCGAATTTCATGCCAACCAATCGTCCGTTTCAACTTACTTGTGTACAAAGGCGAGCAGGTCGGCGGCACGCCCGGAACCATCGCATACCACAACTGGAACTGGCGGGGAGTCCGTGACGTACTCCAGAACAGCACGTATCGTGTTTGTGCCGCCCTCAATCACCAGGCAGACGACCGGTGTACTGGAATGTGTGACTGCCCAGAAAAAGAAAAGAAGGAGGAGGATGAGGAGCATGCAAAAAGGAATGTTTAAGAATGGCAATAAATACTCAAGAATGAATCAATTATGTTAAACGTGTAATAAAGGTGAAAGTCAATTAGGACACTGATCTGTCTAATCCAATCATATTTATGAAAAATATAATTATTATAACAATAACAAGAAAATTTAAAATAGTATAGCTACGAGTTCTCCAAACATCCAGATTATTTTTTTTATTACTAGGCAATTTTTCACTGATTGCTTTTTGCCAGTTGATGGTTGTTTATTTGACTTGAACTTACATGGATGCAGCTTCAAATTGGATATGAATTTCTCCAATTTCCGTCGCAAAATCAATTCAGCGCCGTATTTCGCTTGTGTGCCGTTGTCGACCAGCAGAAAATACGCATGCCGATTGTTGAGCACAGCCAATTTCGATCTGAAACAAAAAAAGGAATAAGTCAAGTACCAAAAGTTCAACTCAATTGGGTTTAAATTTAAAATTTAAAGGTCTGCCAATGGTTCTGGGAGTGACCGAAAGTGGCTTACATCAATACTTGATGTAACCACAAGTCAGTTAACGTTTGCATTCTAAATTTAAAATGCAACAGGTGCGTCAACTTCAATGCTACCCCGAATCCTTATCAAATATGCATTAAAAACTGTTGATTTGCGGTTCACACTCACCTGGGCGAGCTAATGCTATGGCAGGGTACCTCCCTATTGTGTCCCAACAGCTCATGATTGCGTTCCACGATGCCCCAGGGCGCAATTCCGATACTAACCACACGTCCGGTGCGTTGTTGTCCCTCCAGGAGGAGCGCATCGCCGACCTGTTTAGTGACGCCTGAAAGTTGACAGCAACCAAAAATTCAGGGGCAATACGACAATAGCAATGGCCAAAATAAATAGGTTTTTTCTAAGCCTATGCACCTTCACATTCACTTTTATTTTAGTTCTTACCGAAATACCTAAAAGGACGCACAGACTTATTGGTTTGATTTTAGAGACTCCTAATTGAATCCAGAAAGTGTCGACTGTTTATTAAATATTTATTTTAAAATTTGTACTTTGTACTTATTTTTGATTTGTGCTTTGTACTTATTATTGATTCTTATTTATTATCTATAGTGTATCAAACGGCTGCGAAGAGACGGGTACCTAGAATCTAACAGTCCAGCACCTCGAAACCAGAACGTTGTTACTTGTTTCAAGATTAAAAGGTCCAAAGCAGCGTATCTCAAATGTAATAACAGTCCAGCACAAAAGAGAGTCGACAAAAGGACAATGCTCATAAAGGAAATGAATCCTTGACTCGGCTGTTTTGGTCTACCCTAACAAAAGCAGTTCATCACTAATTATGTATAAGTCCATCGATACTTTAGCTTGAGATTCACAAAGTATCTAAATTGTGTAATAAATAAAAAAAATATGATAAAATATGCCTTCTTTTGCAACCAGGCCTGAGGAAGTTTTAAGTGATTATCTTAGTAAGGGTATTTAAATATGATGTTAAGTGTGGATAAAAATAACTGTGCAATCACTTCACTGCACGATTTTCGCCTGGAATTTTTATTTATTTAATTTTCTACTCACTGACCCACTTGATTTTGCGGGTATTGCGTTTCATTAAATTGGCTTGCTTTTATTAAACTTATTTAACTTTGGCAGTTGCTGTCTTTTATTAGTTCTACTCTTCGTTAATGCTCAGCCATAAAAATTGTAGTGTCTGCCATAAAACTCACCGGTATTGGTGCCGCCGGTGAATATCCAAGCGCCTGTCGTCTTGGCTGCTTTCAAAAGTCCTTTGCGTATCTCCTGTGAGTAGAGAAATCATTTTCAGATCCGAAAGCCAAAGCCATTCAATTAGTGTGAGAAAAACGACACTTGCTCCGGGTGAAGACCCCAAAACTTTCTTGAAGTCACACAGTGGGATAAAGCTGCTAGATTCATTTATAAAAAACACCGAAAGTAGCAAAGATATCGTGGGACTGTTTTTCTTTTTTGAATTTGAATTATATGACCTTTACAAGTCAAAAGTTTTGATCATTTTGACATGATTTTTGACAAAACAAATGAAACGTCTCAAATCAAAGTTTATACAATTGTTTTATACTGATTATGACACAAGGAGTTGATAAAATCAAACCTCGAGATTTAAAATTTTTAATTTTTGAAAAACCAAAGGGGGGAACCTTTGCTAAAAAATCATTATTTTGAGGCAAAAAATTAACTGAACGAAGTTGAATAAATTTAAATGCACAACGAATTTAAAGGCCAAACCATGATCAAAATGACATTCCGCTTAAAAATCGGATCAGTTTTGACAGAGAAATAACAACTTGAAGTTGGTCTCATACTCTACCAGCAACTTTACAAGTCAAAATTTTTGTTCATTTTAGCATGATTTTTTACAAAAAAATGAAACGTCTCAGAATCGAGTTTAAAGTGTTATTTTATACTAATTATGACCTAAGGAGTTTAATAAAAGTGAAAACTCGAGATTTAAAATTTTGAATTTTTGAAAAACCAAAGGGGGGACCCTTTGCTAAAAAATCGATATTTTGAGGCAAAAAATTAACTGAACGAAATTGAATAAATTTAAATGCAGAATGAATTTAGAGGCCAAACCATGATCAAAATGACATTCCGCTTGAAAATCGGATCAGTTTTGACAGAGAAATAACAACTTGAAGTTGGTCTCATACTCTACCAGCAACTTTACAAGTCAAAATTTTTGTTCATTTTGGCATGATTTTTTACAAAAAAATGAAACGTCTCAGAATCGAGTTTAAAGTGTTATTTTATACTAATTATGACCTAAGGAGTTTAATAAAAGTAAAAACTCGAGATTTAAAATTTTGAATTTTAGAAAAACCAAAGGGGGGACCCTTTGCTAAAAAATCGATATTTTGAGGCAAAAAATTAACTGAACGAAATTGAATAAATTTAAATGCAGAATGAATTTAGAGGCCAAACCATGATCAAAATGACATTCCGCTTGAAAATCGGATCAGTTTTGACAGAGAAATAACAACTTGAAGTTGGTCTCATACTCTACCAGCAACTTTACAAGTCAAAATTTTTGTTCATTTTAGCATGATTTTTTACAAAAAAATGAAACGTCTCAGAATCGAGTTTAAAGTGTTATTTTATACTAATTATGACCTAAGGATTTTAATAAAAGTGAAAACTCGAGATTTAAAATTTTGAATTTTTGAAAAACCAAAGGGGGGACCCTTTGCTAAAAAATCGATATTTTGAGGCAAAAAATTAACTGAACGAAATTGAATAAATTTAAATGCAGAATGAATTTAGAGGCCAAACCATCAGATCAAAATGACATTCCGCTTGAAAATCGGATCAGTTTTGACAGAGAAATAAACAAACTTGAAGTTGGTCTCATACTCTACCAGCAACTTTACAAGTCAAAATTTTTGTTCATTTTGGCATGATTTTTTACAAAAAAATGAAACGTCTCAGAATCGAGTTTAAAGTGTTATTTTATACTAATTATGACCTAAGGAGTTTAATAAAAGTGAAAACTCGAGATTTAAAATTTTGAATTTTTGAAAAACCATAGGGGGGACCCTTTGCTAAAAAATCGATATTTTGAGGCAAAAAATTAACTGAACGAAATTGAATAAATTTAAATGCAGAATGAATTTAGAGGCCAAACCATGATCAAAATGACATTCCGCTTGAAAATCGGATCAGTTTTGACAGAGAAATAACAACTTGAAGTTGGTCTCATACTCTACCAGCAACTTTACAAGTCAAAATTTTTGTTCATTTTGGCATGATTTTTTACAAAAAAATGAAACGTCTCAGAATCGAGTTTAAAGTGTTATTTTATACTAATTATGACCTAAGGATTTTAATAAAAGTGAAAACTCGAGATTTAAAATTTTGAATTTTTGAAAAACCATAGGGGGGACCCTTTGCTAAAAAATCGATATTTTGAGGCAAAAAATTTACTGAACGAAATTGAATAAATTTAAATGCAGAATGAATTTAGAGGCCAAACCATGATCAAAATGACATTCCGCTTGAAAATCGGATCAGTTTTGACAGAGAAATAACAACTTGAAGTTGGTCTCATACTCTACCAGCAACTTTACAAGTCAAAATTTTTGTTCATTTTAGCATGATTTTTTACAAAAAAATGAAACGTCTCAGAATCGAGTTTAAAGTGTTATTTTATACTAATTATGACCTAAGGATTTTAATAAAAGTGAAAACTCGAGATTTAAAATTTTGCATTTTTGAAAAACCATAGGGGGGACCCTTTGCTAAAAAATCTATATTTTGAGGCAAAAAATTTACTGAACGAAATTGAATAAATTTAAATGCAGAATGAATTTAGAGGCCAAACCATGATCAAAATGACATTCCGCTTGAAAATCGGATCAGTTTTGACAGAGAAATAACAACTTGAAGTTTGAGACCAACTCTACCAGCAACTTTACAAGACAAAATTTTTGTTCATTTTTTTTTTAACAAAAAATTACACGTCTCAGAATCGAAATAAAAGTGTTATTTTATACTAATTATGATATGAAGAGTTGAATAAAAGTAAAAACTCGAGATTTTAAATTTTGAATTTTTGAATAACCAAAGAGGGGACCCTTTGCTAAAAAAATCGAAATTAGAAGCCAAACCATGCTCAAAATGACATTCAACTTGAAAAACAGATCAGTTTTGGAAAAGCAATAAAAGTTTAAAGTTGGTCTTATAATCGAGATTCGTCAGATAAAATTATTATTTACTTTTTTAGCTGTTTTATCCCACTGCGCTGTGAGTTTATTTCACAACTTGCCTTTCACTTACCTTTTTCAGCTTTGCCTGCAAATCAAAGTTGGCTTTGCCTCCCTGAACGGTGATCAAAAGTTTTGGCAATTCCAGATTCCATTCCTTCGTGAATAGCTGCACCAGGAGCTCCGGCCTCGTGTCGAATGACAATCGCACATACTATAAAGAGAATATAACTTTTGTTAGTGTGTGTTTTTGGTTCAAGTTAGCCAAAATTATTGACAATATTCTGCAGAGTCGGCTCAATAGGTACGAGGACTAAAACAAATTTACTTTAAAAGCGGCACGTGGTCATGTCTCGGGAACATGGCAAGCAATGAACTCACCTGTGCCTTTGTAGGATGTGCGCCGCCTTGGAATTCAATAGTGCCATAAGCATCTGTTGGCTGGGGACGCGTGTGCTTCGTTGGCAACCACAAATCACCCGGCGACCCGCTTTCGATGCCGGCTATCGTCTGGTGTGTGATCTGGGCCTGACCGCAGCAACATCTGACAACAAACATATATGTAGAATTGGAATAATTTATATATATATGAATATAAATATATTTTCAAACTTGAACAAAAGTTGGCTGTAACTATTATAATTTTATTAAATATAAATTAAAACTATTATATGATAAAAATTGGAAATAAAACATTTTACTGTTTTTTTATTTTACTTAAATAAATAAATCCTATTTCCAAAGTGGGGACTGACCTGTTTTCAAACCAGGGACAATGTGTTGATTATAATATTATAAGCCATAACCTTGATCCTGTTGCCATTTTAAGTTGTTCATTGTGTTTACGTTAACCTGTCACAAGACTATATGTGTATGGCGTATATTCAAGTGTTTTTGGCGGCAACAACAGCCTGTCGCTGTCATGAGTTTATCAGTCCTACCCTGGAAAATTTTCTTGCCAGTAGCTCAGCTTTCCCTCTACTGATAATAATACATTTCAAGTACTATCATCTTATTCAACCCTAAATTTTAAATGCACCAAAATATCTAAGTAAAATAAGTATTTTGTAAAACTTGCCGCTTTAAATCAAATAAATTTAATTTAATTTTAAATTTAATTTTTTGTTAAATTTAAAGTTTTTGATTACTATTGGTCAACAGCTCGTAATTGACGTTAAATAAAAGGGAGAGAGAAGAAGGCGAACGGACAACCACAGACTTAATTGACATTACAACGCTAATGAATTTGACAAGCTAACAATTGTTAATAACAATAAGAGTTCTGTAAGCACGGTATCAAAATGTTGTAGTGTCTATTATTGAATGCAGCTTGGCCAACAGCTGACTGACAATAGCCCCAAAAGTCGGTGATTGTGGGTTAAATTCTGAAACAACTGCAAACCAAAATCAAATATTTGAGTAACAAAAAGGCTGATAAGAACGTCAGCAATGTAGAGTCAAAGCCATAAAGCTATCATAAAGCGTTTACGTAACTAAAAACTTTCACCCAAATAAACCAAGTCGAGCCAAGTTATGGCAAGACGTTGAATGTTTAGCAGACAGACAGCCAAGTTTATAACGCATTTATCTCAATTGCTAAGGGAGCGTCTTGACAACGCTAACAGGGTGATGCTGCCTGCCATAATAATAAACAATTAAATGCCAACGCCCAAATTGAAACAAAATAAACAACGTTCTAAAACTAGGGCAAATAGATGCGCCTCACTGCATCCAGAGTTATTCTTTTATATTATTTTAGATCAGTTCGTAAAGGGGTATATAGACTATTGGGTTTGTGACACTGGCGACGGTTCGAATGCCAACAATCATACATTGCTTAAAATATTTAAAAAAAAAAGCTTTTATTTTAAAAAAGGGTAATTTTTTTAATTTTCTTTGATTTGATTTTTGCACTTATATAAGTATTTATTTATATTTCATTTATGGTGATTGAATTGAAGGGATGCTACTGGGTATTTAACAGTCGAGCATCTCGACTGTAGCATTTAAACAAGTTTTGATTCACAAAACTGGGTCAAAAGTTTGATCCAGGCATAGGGCAACACTGCAGGGTTACTCCATCATTTGGGCAGCCCCATAAGATGCATTTCACTGGCTTAATTAGTAGATTAATGCAATTGGATGGCACTTACTTTGAATCGTCCTTTGGGCACGGGACAAATTTGATGCACTCGCGCTTCTGAAAATTTGTCTCGATCCAACTGCGGGGCTGATGCTACAATTTGGACAACACAAAGAAAAAATTAAGAATTATAAAAAATTGAATTAGTTTACTATTGGCGACAACGCATGAGAAGCAGATTACATTATTTTTACATTGAACATATCAAATGTTATATATTTTCATTTCGATAGTTTGTACGATCTTCATCTTTTGTATGCACTTAATTTACAGCTAGAGTTGAAAGTAAGTACACTACAATATTGAACGAACTGAAATAATAAAATCTACATAGAGTCATTATAAGATAAAAACATATTTAGCGAAACATGAATGATTTCATTTCTGCCACTGCATTGTTTTTGCTATTGTTGGCATTTTAAATTTAAGGAGTGCTTTGAAAAGTAATTATGTATAGAAGGTATCGCGAATCCATATACTATCCAACTGGATACATTATATATTTATGGCCAAAACACTCTTTTTTTAAGTAAGAAAACTTAAAGAGCATAATACAAAAAAGACAATATTACAAACAATATTTTTTTCCTTATATTTTTTTTTAGACAAAAGTCTTAAGACTAAAGATTTGCACCTCTTTAAAATTTCGAATTTCACATTAAGTTTCTTATTTTATTTTATATTTTAAGATACATTTATTGTCTAAAGCATATTTTTTCTGTTAACTACCGTCCGTAAAGTTTAACTGACAAAGCCTTTTAACCAATTGAGTCTACCAATATAAAAACATGCTAATGCCTCAGTTAAGTCAAATCGAAACTTTACGTATACTCAATGTTTACTGAGTAATATCGCAGTTAGAAACACAAAGCAAAGCCATGCAAATTACTTTCAAAGAACAACAAACAAAGCAAAATGGGGGGGGGGGGGTAAAGAAACTTGTGCAAACAGCAAACTATTTTCCCTCTTAAACTCAATCGATATCAAAGTTTTCACAGATGCAACAGTTTGTTATAGCAGAAACAAATGCGGCTAAGACACAGAAAAAAATCTGGGACTGCGATGAGAAATCAATCTGGGAATTTCTTAAATCGAGTATCATCTCATATATTGACTAACGGGGTTCTGCAAGAATTTTTTAATTTGTCATTTGACCCGCATATTGTCCTAATTTAACAATAATAACCTAAAAACATATTTATTTTAAATGTTATTTAATTTTATTATTATCAAAATAATATAGGTTATTATTGTTTAATTTTATTTTTGAAAAAATCAAGAATTTAGTATTTAATATTTAGCTTTATGATTTAGAATGATTTGATTTTGTCCAGTGCATAACCCCCTCCCAGTGATTAGTGCTTAAGTCCGTTGCCTGATCTTAGACTCGAATACCTCTTTTGCCGGTTCGCAGTTAGCATACACCTTCAACAAGTCACGCACATTGAGTATTAAAACTTTCGATAAAGTCGATGATACGGAGGAGCGCTTGCGCATCCTTTGCCGTTTTCGAATACCGCGCGGTGTACTGGGTAAGTCTTCAGCTCCATCGGTGGCAGATGTGCCCGTGGGTGGAGACTGAGATACTGAGGCTAGTGTGTTACTATACCGACGCACTGTTGAGAAATCTTTCGAGACGCGGCGTAAATATTTTTGTGCCGTGAGTGGGGAATCGATAACCATATTAATAAGATAATAATTTCTGTTTATCTTAATGCTCTCGTTCTTTTTACTAATACGGGCTAATTAATTAGACAATGCACATCAAACATTTCTAATGATTTGGTTTAGTTCCCTTGAGTACAGACACCGCGGCAGACGAATCTTAACTGAGACGCATCTGATGCAGTCTAGATGCGGTAAATCGGCAGATTCGCCTCTTGTTAGACCCCGTGTTATTAACAAAGAATTTACGAGAGAGTCAGATAGACAGAGAGTGGGAGACAAAGAGAGAGAGTGCACAATAATAGCCCGAGTGCGATAAGATTAGATACGATATGCTCGTTACATAGTTAACGAGAAATAAAGGTTAACTTTGGTATGCCGAAGTTTTCATACACTGTATTCAATTTTCGACTCATCGTCTCAATGGGAGCTATATGCCAAATATGTTCAGCACATACTATACGGCAATACTAAATACATAACCTGCAAGTTTTGTTGAAGTATCATACTATAGGTTGATTTCCGACCAATATTTTTTTCCTTTCCTGACACATTTAGTTTATTTTACCCTCTGCAAAGGAATAAAAATAGTTGGGCGACAAGAACTAACTGACAAGCTAAAGGTCTCATCCCTTCCTCCCTTTCACCCTGACATTTTGAGCTGTGTAGCTGTGTGCATTCGAGTCAAATCAATTTGGCTTGTGTCAGGTCCTCCAGGTCCCCAAGTCCTTAAGGTCCCACCTAATGTCATAATGAAAGCAGTTTCAAATTTAAATTTCATTCAACTCTACTAACAGCAACTTAGCTTCTCAGACGACCATTTTTGAATGCATTGATTTAATGCACAAAGGCATTTTATTACACGATTCTTCTACTTATGTCATATGAGAACTTGTATTGTTAAACATGCACTGTAATTGCTAAGACAATGTGAGTCTTCTTATCGGCATTTTGAAAATTGATTGCTTTAATCAGTGCTGAGCGTTTAATTAGTTTAATTACTGGCCTAAGACTTGATGAGTGTGCTTTTTCAGTATTATATTCCTTCTAATCAAAGACTCGGCCTTATATTTGGCGAGAAAATACTTGTAATTTAATTACACTTGCATTACTGAAATTAAATCACAACTACTAATACAAATCATATTGATGTGTGTATCTTGGTATTAAATAAATATTTACAGGGTATAAATGTTATTTAAAGAAACATGCTGAAAAATATTAAATTTAATATAAAAATTTGGCAAGTATTATAATTTCAAAATTAAATGCAATATAGTTCGGATGGATTTTACGGTACGAATAAACAAATGTGTTTAAGTCTAAAGAATATAAAACAACAAGTGTAACAAACAACATAAAAACAATTAAATTATTGCACATATTTGCAAATAATAGTTGAAGTTGGACATTGATAGCTTACCCTGGGCACAGTTATATTTATCAGACCCCAACAGATTTTTTTCAGTCCCCATGGTATCTTTAATGTTTTTTAACGGTTTAACGTGTGTTTTACATTATATGATATTTGTATATTCGAAATGTTTTGCGTTTTGTTCAATTCAAAAATGTTTCGTGAGTGTATATATATATTTTTCAATAGTTATTAGCAAATAACACGCAAATTTATCATGTTGTTGAATCGCGTGTATTTCAAAATCAATTTTGTGCATTACAGTAGAACAGTTTCAATTGATGTGAACAAAAACACAAAGAGGTACATTAGTTTTTTTTCAAGCACACCACAATTTTAGTTTTTAAATATTTGTTTGTGACATAAGTGTAAAAATGGGGGAAAAAATAATTTAATAAACAATTAATGTATTAAAAAGATTATGTGTGTTATTATGTCATCAAAAATTTGCAACCATTTTGCGTGTGAGTGAAACAAATGGAAAGATATTAAATAAGGAAGTGTGTTCCGTATGTAAAGCATATATGTATGTAAGAGGCAATAGTTATTTTGATGTGTTGTGTAGGAGAGTTAGGTATTTGTTTGTGTTGTGCAAAGTAAATTTGTAAATAGAAGAAAAATATTATTGTTGTAAAATTAGTTTAGAGCGTTCTACATTTGTCGTTTTCAGTGAATTACTAAACCCTCTATTTTCATCAAGGGCATTTAACTGATGCATTTTTTTATGGACTTACTACCAGATCACTTTGCAAAAGCTGTATTTATGACTATTCTTTACGTTGGTCGTTTAACTTTAATTGACAAAATCTATAATTAAAATAAATATATTGTAGTTAAAAAGTTAAATAATACATGTTTAAAGGGTTAGCCTGAAAGTATGCACTACAATATCTTACAACGCATGATCTTAATCATACTCTGCCACTTGTGTTTTGTTCTCTTTACGACTGCAAATTGAAGATAGTTCAATTAGTTAATAACAAATGTAATATGCAGCTACAATACAATACTTATTTTAGCTACTTCGATTCGCTAAGTGTAAATCTGACCAAGCATTCACATTTTTCTGTTCGCTCTTCATGGGCAGCACTGCTTTAAAACTGTGGTGTCCAAAATACGATTTCACTATCACTCATGGACCAAGTTCTTAATTCTCGCAATGCGTATACTCGGCTGTTGCTTAAGAGAGTCTCGAGCAGGACAAATATGATTAGTCAGTCTGATGCACTCAAAGAAGAGTTATGGTTATGTAAGGATGCGAAACTTTAAATAAGCTTTCATTTAATTTTTACATTAAACAGCAGTAAAACGTCACGTTGACTTCGTGTTCTGTTGCTTTGCACACAATAACAATGTTTGATAGTGTGTGTTTGGACTGTAAAAACAAACGTACCTCTTTTTTCGCATATGCACACAAAACGAAACTAATGCTCACAAAAATATTTGCCAAGTGGCTTGTGGTGCATTTGTTGATCAAATCACAGAATTGAGTTGGAGTGTCCACCCCCAACCCCACCCACTGTCAACAAGTTCACATTTCATTGCCACAGTGGTTTTTGTGCTGAGTGCAGTTGCATGTAGCACAAACTGTTGCATCATCCACACTTCATGCTCAGGTGAGTGCTCTTCGAGAGTCTCTCAGTTGCCTCCGCTCCCCAGTGGCGACCACACATAAACACACACTGAGTCACATAGCTCACTTGTCCGTAACTCAATATTTTGAATTTAATTAAATGTCAGCAAGTTTGTGTACTAAACATTTTAGAACACTGCATGATGAATTCAGCATATACAAAAATGTAAACTAATATGCCCTATTTTGTCTGATGTGAATTAACAAAATACTTTTGTTAGATACTTCACATTATCCCTCAGACAATAGGTCAATTAAAACACAAACAATTCCTAAAATTGTACAATGCAATTCGGGACCTGTGCAATATAGTTATACTCATGCCTCTTCTTCTATAGTTGGATTTGAATGTGTAAATAAGTATAGAAGCTCATTTGAATGCTTGCCGCCAATTAGATTGAATCTCCTGTAAGTCCCACAATGAATATTAATTCGTTTAGATACATCAGATTTTATACTTAATCCGAACACGGTACATAATGTTATTTCACTCCTTAATTAAATCAATACTCAATAAAATCATTATAGAAGGCATATTCCTAACAATAGTCATAAATATTTAGCTTGAATCAAGTCATTTCTATATAATAGTCCAGAAAGAATTTTGTTGGAAAACTTCCTAATTGGACTAGAGGGAGAAGAAAAAGAATTCCAACAAAATACAGCTTCAATTTGTCAGGTCATAAGTTGGCTGTATTTCATCAAAATCATCAGTTTGTGAATAATATATACCAACTTTTGCCACAGGCCAATTCTAACGACTTTTCACAGCCACTGCAACAGCAAAAATAAAAACAATAAACTGTTGCTGTTGTTACCTGGTATCTGCTACTTGTTACCTGTTGTCTGCATCTCTATAACGTCGTTAAAGGGGAAAATTGAAACAGAAGCTAGCGTGCCGGATGAAGTGCAGCATACATTTTACTGAAGCACTCATTGCATTGATTTCGAGCAGCTTTAAAGCTACATATATTTTTTTTAAAAACTTCACGCATAAGTAAATACGTAAATACGAACCGATAACGAGCGGAAAAGAGCGTGAGAGCTTTGGTGAAAAGAGAACTCGACAATTGATGTATTCTCAATTAAAGAGAGTAAGAATGAGAATGAGAGAGAGAAAGGGAATGGAAACAAATAGCTGCTGAATAGTAACAATAGCAAACAACAACAACAACAAGATAATTGCACTTCAATTCAACTCTAATTAAGTCACTTTAACTTAATACAACAAGCCAATTAAATGCAATCCGACAAAACATTAATTGACAATAATAATGGCTTTTAACGGGTTTACTTACAAACACCCAATTGGTCTCATAGAACATGGCAAAGCTGTATTTTTGTTTAGCTGCCAATAATATTGTTTTTATTCGTACAACGTTGTACACTTAAAGTAAACATTAAATAATTAAATCAAATAATAATACAAAAATTTCTGTCGAGCATAGTAAAAAAAATAAAAAGTTGATGACGCGCTTCACAAAAAAAAAAAAAAACACAACTCACATGCCGGCGTTAAAGTCGCGTTGTACACTGAGTAAAGTATTTTTCGAACGCGCTCACACTGTGTCAATTAAAAGCGCAAATAATCGCACCAATGCACACAATCACACATTTATACAGTGGCTCACAGCTTACTTGACCTACTAAATTTTTTTAGATATGTTTGGTTATTACTGCTTAATTCACATATAAAATATATAATAAATAAAATGAAAATATTTTGATTAAGTTTAAAAACTAATTAAAAAATCGGCGTTTAAATATAATTAATGTATTTATTCATTAGAATATAAATCAATTTAAAATTTGTAATATTTCAGAGAAGTGGGGCAAATAGCTGAAAGCCACTGTAATCGAATGTCAAGCAATCAGACGAATGACAAGAAGCAACAGAGCTGATAAAAACTCACTCGAGAGCAGATAGGGAACTGAGCGTAATATCAACAGAGAGCAAATGAGATAAATGAGCTCAACTTATGGGCTCTACTTAAACACTAACAGATGTTGGATATTTTGCATCAAAACGCCTATCGAAATCCAAAAAATTGATTTTTAACCCTCTAAAAGAAATATTATTTGATGATTTTTATCGCAAAACCAAACTAAGAGATCTAATTCTTTTCATTTTTTTTTATTATTAATATTTAATGAATTTTAAAAAAAAAATTTTTTTAGGTACAAAATGTATAATGAAGTATTAAAATATACTTAAAGTCACTCAAAGTTGTTTGGAATATACTAAGAGCAACATTAGCAGTGTAAGAGTATTAAATAGTCGAATTCCCAAAAAAATCATTCTTTACGATCGTTAAGAAAAAACTTCATTAAAAACTTTAGACTTTTGGGAGGTCACAGTACTTTTAATGTGCATCATAAAAGCCGGCAACTGTAATAATAATGTTTTTTACTTTATATGATGACCCACAAGTTTAATCAATTAAAATATCGTCTTGCAAATATCTTAGTAAAGTTATATATAAGCAACGGTCTCTGATAACAAAGAAGAAAAGCTAAAAGAGAAATATAAAAAAACATATGTTCAGCAAATGTAGTGCATACTTTTAGGCTTACCACTTGAAACGCTTTTCAAATTCAATAAAGACCAACAGAATCATACTTAATTACTATAATTATTATAAAAGTAATCTACTTCAATTTTGTTACATATGCAAGACAGGCAGCCAACTACAAAAAGAACTTAACTACAATTCGCAAATAGTTATATACTTAAAACTTGATGCTGTTTCATTAAAAAGTTTTCAAGGCAAGGTCAGTGCCAAAAAGTTGGGCAACTATAGTTTGAAAAAAAAAAGATCAATAGCAAATGTTTAAAGTTAAGAAGAAATCGCAATGGAAATAGGAAACGCTTTTATAATTAAAGCCTTTACATTTGCTTCATTTTCAATGTGATTTATTTATGCTTTCGCATCTTTTTTGCTTTCATAACAAAGCAATTTGGCAGTCAGTCAAAGTGTCAATTAGCAGAGAAAGTTTTAAGAAAAATAAGCGAAAAATATAAATATGCATCATCATATCATTGGGGAGAAAGAGATAGAAAGCTACTAGATAGTTCGATAAGTTGAGGGAATAATACAGATTCAGTAAAGTAGCGAAAAGTAAGTATGCATTTTTAAAAATTTTTCTTCTGTTTATACTTGGTGGAGTTATTCGATTTTATATGTGTGCTGATTAACAGGTGTGATAGTTTAGCTTACCGGCTTTGCTTTGGGCTTCTGTTTGGTCAATCGTTTCGGTTTCAACATAGTCCGCTAAGGACGCACAGGGACGCACACATACACAGAGAGAGATACAGAGATATAAAGTCAAAAACGAACGATACTGATGAAGTAGACACACTCCGAGTCACGTTGATTATGATGACGACGCTGCTAAATTCGAGTAATCCTTGCAATTAAATTTGTATTAATGAGCACAATTAGCAGGTTGCTTAACCTGCAGAAGTAGTCGCGACGATGGGAGCAAAAAAGAAAATAATAATTATGTTTTATCAAACTTTGTTATATTTCTTTTATTTGATTTATTCATGCAACGTGCTCTGGAAACCATTTGTGAAAAGCTGGATAAATGCTAAGGACACTGTAACACTGTTAAGAGTATTATTAAATTACTGTCTAGAGTCATTCACAAAAATCAACAATAGCATTATCCTAGCATTTAAAATTATTCCACATTTTTTTAACTAGTGAAAAAACAAAAAAAATATCATTTCTATTAATTTTCAATTTAAATCAAAAATTATTTCACTAGCGCTACTTTTTCCAAAGCAAGTGAAATAAAATTTTAAGGTCCATTACTTAGGGAAGTGCATGTTTTAGCTAGTGTAATTGGCATGCTAAACTTGAAGGGAAATAATTACAACAGTAAGTGAAAATATTGTTTAAAGCGCTACGCGTGGGCATGTAAATAATAAATGAAAAAAACAAACAAAAAAGAACAAATAAAAACCCCTGTAAATCCAGCACCCAATTATGAGTGACAAAACAAAATAAAAAAAAAGAAAGCGAAAGCGATGTAAATGTAAAGTGATTGCTTCATAGGATCTTAACCCCGGAAGGCATTACCTAATGCATGTTATGCTAATTGTGTTTACATAGGCAACAACATAAATAAATCTGTAAATTTAATATGCAGGCAAAGAAAAAAGAATACAATTATATGGAGATTTTGAGGACATCGTTGACTTACCTTCACAGGTTTCTTGACGGGAACTGGGCGGGAATACTGATGATAAACCTGGACATGGTTCGATGTAAATTTCCCCAACATATGGTGCAATTTTTCTAGCAAACGTTGTAAGTTCCAAAGATTTAGCTGACTAACCTGTATAGATAAGGAAATTGAATATTAGCGGTTAAGTTACAAATATCGCTTTAAATTAATCACAAATTAACGTTTTTTAGTAAATATATGTGCTGAGCTTAAAAATATTAAACCTGAATAAAATCTGCATGAATGGAAACATTTTAGACATAAGTTCTACTCGAATTTTTTAACACCTGATTTGGTTCCATTTTTTTTATAATAAAAATTAATTTCTCCTATTTTTAAATAATGAAGATTAGAATGATGTTCAACATTTATTACAAAAACTAAAATAACGCTTATTAAACAATAATTTTTATTCAAAATATCAATTGTCAAAAATTTGATATTAAAAATTTAAAATAAGCTACTTTGGTGATTAAATAGAACTTGATAAAGAATTATCATTTTATAATTTTATTATGGTTAAAATCAAATAAATAATTTTTTATACTTTGTGCGATAAATAGTATAATGGTACTGCGAAATGTATGTAACAGGTAAAAGAAGGTGTGACACATTTAGCATATTGGGCATAAAAGTCCAGCCGGATGTAAACCCAACCAATTTCAAATTTAGCTTAACCCAAACAATATAAACTAGTGGGCGGTGCTACAGTCGAGCATACTCGACTGTCGGAGATCCCGTACTTACTATGGAAAAGCAACTCCTGGTTTAAAGAAAATAATATAAATCTGCACATATATAAAACATTGGTTCAGGAGATATAAGACAATAGAAAATTCCCAATCTGCGAGTCTGATTGTGGTATCTTCAGAATCAACAAAAATTTGCATACTCAGTATACATTTTCGACCAATCGTTCCTGTGGCAGCTTTATAATAGAGTAGACCGATTTTAACCAAATCAGAATCTTAAGATCACCTCAGATGCATAGACATGGCTTTATCGACTCGGCTGTTGATGCTGATCAAGGATATATATACTTTATGGGGTCTGCCACGCCTTCTTCAGCCTGTTAAGCACTTTTTTTTTTATGACAAAGTTAATAGACCTCTGTACATTTTTAAGTACGGGGTCTAAAAACAGGCTACAGAATTGCCATCAAAATACTTATGACTTTGTTAAAGGTCGATTAACATCTCAAGTTTCGTATTGTTTTCCTATGTTGCATAGTGTAAAATAAAACACTAGCTATGCAAATTGAGCCCGTAGCTTTGTATATGCTGTTTTTCTGGGTGTCTGTCTGTCGTCTGTCGTCTGTCGTCTGTCGTCTATCGTCTCCTACCAGCTGAACCCTTCTTGATCATAAAATGTTGTTGCCCGCATTCGAAGACGTTGACGACAGCAAATGTGTTAGACTAGTCGCTAGCTCAAGTTGCACACTCACAGCTTCATTTACAGTAAGACGAATATACAGTCAGAGAGAAAAACAGAAAGAGAGAGAGAGAGAGAGCAAGGCCAAGAGCAGGCGACAAATGTTTGCCTCGAAAATTTTAAATAAAAGAAATGTTCGCCAAGAAGCAAACAAGAAAAGTTATGCCAAGCATTTCAACAGCTAAGCTTGATTTAAGCGTCACAATACGAACAGAATGAAACAAGTACAACATCAAATGCATTGCTTGAGAGACTAAAAGATACCTTTCAAGTATAAATTTACTCCAATTTGAAGAAACTCTCTGTTGCACTGATGATGTGTATCAAAATATGTGCTGAGAGATTTGATAAAATTTGTAATAAAATAAAATAACACAAAATACAATTTGTGCGAACTTATTTATTGTGTAAAATTGTATGTCGCCTTCTCATGATCATCTAAATCTCCTGAGATTTGTGGAACCTATAATAATAATACATTCAGCCAGTGTTGCGAATTTTGCTAACTGTATGATAAAGTTATTAAAGAAAAACAATAACTCGTTTTCATGTAAACATTCTATTTTTCTTCGAATCTAGCTTTGCTTGAATTATAAGACTTTCGACAATTTTTCTGTCTAGAGATAAGAAAATCACGTTCTACCCACTTTCAAAGGATGTAGGGTATAAAAAGAAAAAGTGGAAGAAAGGGCCAAGTATTCTCATGTTATGTTTGTTGCAGCTTCTACTGAGCTGCCTTAATTTGCGGAATTCAAGAAATTCGCTTTCATTTAAGATTATATGCGTACTATAATCCAATAAGAGTACACTCCTGGATAAAAGTCCTACGTACGTATCAGGCCAAAATCAATACTTAAATGTGCCCCTGGAGCATCCAACGCATGTGATTAGCTTTTGTGCAGTCAGTTAGGCACAAAATTAAGATAACAGGCCATTAAATTTATGCTTGAACAAAAGACATTTTAATATTGTTTAGCCACGTACGCAACATTATTTGGATGTCTAAGTTTGTTCCTTTTTTACTTTTTTGCTACTCTAATGATTGCTCAAAGTTCTAATTTGACTTTAATAAGCAATTGCGTACCCGTCGATGTGTGAGCCTGGGCACAAAACTCAATCTCAAGCAGAGATAAAATAAGCAATAAGCAGATGCCTAAGCTTAACGTATAGAAGAGCTCTTGGGCTACGAGTTAAAGTATACTACGGTTTTGTCAGGTGGATGGTACTAGTACTTTAATCAGTTTCTCGCAGGGACCATAAATATAAATGGATAATAATTTGGTATTTTGTATTAATTACATAATACAAATTTATTCTCTAGTTAAAATTTTTTTATTACAATTTAAATGTTGTTTATTTTTAATTTTTAATATACAAATTTAAATAAAAAGTAATTTGTAATATTTTTATAATTAAAGTTTAAAAATTGGAAAGTAACTCAAAAATATCCAAAACACAAAAAAAACCCAAAAAAATACTAAATGTAACAAAAATTATTTGATTTATTCAAACTCATAACTCTTATGTGCTAACCCTGTTTTCTCGTTGAGGTTATGCGACCGAAACCACAATGAATAGAAACCATAAACAAGAAACAAAACGCGTGAGTACTCATATATAAATGGAAATGCAAAAGCCATTAGGTGGCAACTTCATTATTCAAATTCGCTTTTTTACAACTTGATACGAGTACTACATCATTCAATGTTGCTCAAATACCGCATCAAAGAAAGCAACAAAAGTGTCTGGCGTACCATGAACAACCTCAACTCTCAACTTAAAGGCAACTTTGAAAGTTTCTTAACTTCCAGTGGCTTTCATCGGCAATTTGCAATGCAATGTCGCAACCGCAGTTCTTTAGATGCCTGCGGGTGAGTACTTAGCACAATCAGTCAACCAACAATAACGCAGAGCAGGACATGAAAGGCGCAGTAGCAAATTGTGAAAATTATATACGAGTACCCCTTAAGTGTGTGACTGAAAATCTCGCATTTACGTCAAGTATTTTGTTTTAATTTTTTTTTTACAGATTTCTCACTTCCCTTCGTTCAGCAACGAGTAGGAACTAACCGAGTAAGAACTACAGGATCAGTGTTGTCAAAACACCTTTTTCCCCATCAAATCTGGATTTTATTAAAGTTCAATTGCGAAAAAAAACCTAATATAGCGGGCAAGGGGAATTGTGAGTTTTTAAAATTGTGCTTTACTTTCGCTTTTTAAGGCATCTGAGGTGTACGAGTACCAAGGCATAACAGCTACAGCGACGATTTCGACCCAAACGTCGTCAACTGTGAAGGGGGCTCAGCTATCAGTTTGAAGAGTTCCTAATTGAGATAAGACTACAGCAGCGTGGCTCAGATGAAAAATGAGGCAGCTCAATTGTCAACTACAATACACGTACACACAAACACGCACACACAGCCGCATAATCGCATACACTCAAGTGCTGTCCACTTTTTATAGCTGGTTGGTCAAAAGCGCTTAACAGCAAATTAGTAGAGGCAAACAAAGGTCAATGGTAATGGATGGGTACTGCTGCCGAAACTTGATTACATATTGGCAAAATAAACAACCTAAAGGATTAAGGATTCTAGTGATCCAGAGACATATTAAGAAACACACACTCCCTCTGTTTATATTGCAGCTATCATTTAAGAGCAGACAAATGTTTTACTGTATGCTTGTGCTAGCAAAATATCCTCTACTTGCACGCTTCTTTATTGATTCCTTTTTTTAAATTTACTGCAGAAATAAATACGGGCTAGTCGCTATACTAATTATACTATACATCAAGCCTTGGTGTCTGTTGTTCCAAGTGCGCTATGCGTTATGTTTCGATAAGTAGCGCCAGACAGAAGCACAAGCACTCAAACGCAATCTCATAATACAAGCACTGGTAACTCGCGCTGACAAAGACTTTTTTATTTATTGCTCGCAGTTTTGGTGTAATTAATTAAAATAATTTGTGTTTAAAATGCATAGATTAACTTTTTACTATTCCTATAATAATAATATTGCTGTTTAATTCATTATTATTTGCAAGCTATCAAAAAAATCATTAGATATATGAATGAAGGACTTTTATGCTTTTCGCGCACTGTTCGACATTATTGCGATAATAACATTCATCAGGCACAAATACGCTGGGAATCTGTAGCAACTAACGAGAAAAAGCAACAGGAACATCAACTTCAACCGGACAAGGACACAATCCGCTCTTCGAGTAGCCATTTACAATTCAGACATCTTTGCCTCTGGCTGTGTGTGACGTTGATTCTGTTTGTCTGACATTCTGCCAGTGAATAGCATCCGGTCATGAGAAACAGAACCGCCCACGTTTGGCATTCAAATGCCAGGAAGACTAATAAAATGCGGCCAAGCATGATGATGATTACGATGCTCTTGGTGAACAGGTGTCCAGTGTATCCAATCAATAAGCAATTCAAATTCAATTTATTGAACAAACAAATAAATTTCAATTTTTTTTTAAAAATCGTAAAATAACTCTTACTTTAAAATTATTATAATTATACTAAATTACTAAAAATGTATAATTCATTTTTTTTTCTACAATTTATTATTATAAAAATTGTAAATTCCCAATTCACATTTTTTCATATAATTCAAAAAATACCAGAAGATACCAAGGCTACAAAAAATACCATATAGTCAAAATTTAAAAAAAAAAATAAGAAAAGTTTTAAATGATTTTTAATGCAATTTATTGGACAAGCAAAGTGTTATACCAAGAGTCAACTTAGCAATTCTTTGCGTACTCTAGGATACGCTTCTCAATAAGTTGACAAAACTGCTGAGCAAGAGCAAGTGCCACATTAGCGTGACCTTCGGCTAGAGCACAAATACAAGTACCCCGCATTCGCTTTTGAATGGTATCCACAAAGTCTATCATATGTGGATGCGATTCGCCTTTGGTAAAGTTCTTAGAGATTTCTGGCAGCCAAATGGCGCTATCCCGACACGGTGTGCACTGCTTACACGTCTGTTTCATGTAGAATTCAATAGAGCGCTGCATGACCATCAGTGGATCGGAATCCTTGCACATGACAATGATGCCACCAGTTCCCAATTCACTGCCCATCGAATGCATACAATCGAAATCCATTAGCGCCTCCTCAGCGGCAATTTTAGGTATCAGAGGCGTGGACAGACCGCCCGGAAAGACGGCCAGTAGATTCTTCCAGCCGCCACAAACGCCACCCGCATGCATCTCAATTAAATCCCTCAATGGCATCGACATTTCCTCCTCAACGGTGCAGGGATTATTAACGTGACCACTGATATTGAATATCTTTGTGCCCGAATTTTGAGTGCGTCCCAGGCCAGACCACCATTTGGCACCGCGGCGCAAGATCGTGGGCACCACGGCAATGGACTCGGCGTTCAGCACCACAGTGGGATGATCAAAATAGCCCTTCTCATGCAGATATGGCGGACGTTTGCGAGGTCTTCCCATTTTACCCATGAGACAATTCACCAGCGCCGTTTCCTCACCCGTCAGATAACGATCTCCCCGCTGTATATGCATATCAAATTTAATGCCCGTATCACAGGCATTGCAACCCAGAAGACCATAGCGATAAGCCTCAGCCATGGCAAACTGTAAGTTGCATGCCTCATTGTAGAATCGATTCCTCACATACACAATGCACTTTTCACAGCCCATGCAAAAGCCAGCGAGCAGACAACCCTCAATCAATTTATGCGGCTCGTGGCGTAGAATTTCGCGATCCTTGCAAGTTCCTGGCTCACCCTCGGCACAATTAAGTATCATTATTTTGTTTTTCGACTTGACTTCTTTTAAAAAATTCCATTTGTTTCCGGCATAGAAGCCACTGCCGCCACGTCCACGCAATCCACTCTTCTTGATCTCATCAATAATCCAGTCGGGACCCATTTCCAGCAAATCCGCAGTGCGATACCAATCTCCACGCTTGCAAGAACACTTCAAGCGCCAGTCGTGTCGACCATATAGATTCTGAAAGATACGATCGCAATCCTTCAGGGGCCCAAATTCAGTTTTCGTATTAGATAACATGCCCTTTGGTGGCTCATTCTTTTTCTTCTCCTCAGGTTTAGTAGCAGAATTGGTCGCTACTTTAGCATCAATCTTTTCAGCATTTGCTCCTGTTTTTGTTTTGTTATCTGCTTTGCAGTCCTTAACTGCATCCTTGCTCATTCTCCTCCCATTTGAAACTGTAACTCTGCTCTTAAAATTGTCTGCCAACAACAAAGATTTTTGGTCCGATTGCATACGTCTAATAAATGCAATTCTTAGTGTAAGCATTTGCGAAATCATTTTTTTTTTTAATTTATATAAAATATATATGTTTCTGTTCTACCGACTACAAAGAGTAAACTAAACATTTTACAAAACTATATTGATAAAAAAATCAAAACAGCTCCTGATGAGTACTTTGATTTAATATTGTATAACTCAATTATTTTAGATTGTAACTGATATTTTAATATGCTCTCTTTAATTTTATCTAATTAAGTTTCCTTCTATGTAGTTCCCTTTATGTAGTTCCCTCTTATCTAATTCTACGCACACGTTATCAGACTACACAAATTAATTTTTTCAAAAAAGAAGGAAAATAAAAGGAATTCCATATATCACAAAATAGACGGCGACAAATTGAAGTCAAAGCGTCTAATGATTGACAAATTCTTCTACAGTCCCACAGCGAAAGCTGTTCAGCTTCTATGTACACATGTGTGCCTGTACACACACACACACACACACACACAGACAGACACACACATGTGCTTGCCCCCGTTGTTATCCTGCTGTGAAAACGTGAACCAATACGTATACATAATTCTATCGGAATCCACGTTTGCTTCCAGTGCACAAGAGTTGCTTTAACGAGTAGACAATATAGGAACATTCTCAGCAATCTTTTGAAACAGGAGCAACGACAAAAGCAACAATAGCTACCACCAAAAAAATTAAAAAAAGGTCATTTAATTGATGCGGCCATGCGGTAGAGAATTTAATAAGTAACAAAAGTCTATGTTGAAAGAGTGAATGCAGAAGCCAAGAAGAACAACTCAAACAAGAGTATCGCATGTGGCACGTGCGCTTGTTTGATTGTTTTTTTTTTGTGTGCGTCAGTTACAGGTGCACAAACAGCAGGTATCCTCTCCCACGCTCTAAAATGTGCTCAATTAGTAAACATTGTCGTCCTGCATTATGAAAGCACCTTCACATTTAAAAGTTTTTTACTCCGTTAATAAATTGCAGAGCTCTAAAAACGTTTTTGCTTATTGCTTAAAGTGCTCTTGCTTATACTCATAATTATATTTTACCCAGAGCTCACAGTGGGAAAACCGCCTAGATTAGCCTATCATTTTAATTTTAAAGTCTCGAATTAGGCTAGATGCTCGACTAACAGCACTACAAGTTACCTGTATAGCTTTAAATAATTTGGAACCCATTTACATTAAGAACAAAACAAAAAATATATTCAATACTTCCTTATAATTTGTATAAATAAATTGCTTATGCTGAAGTATTAAAATAAATACTTATTTAAAAATAAGAATACATTTTTTAAATTTTTTCCAATTAATCGAATTAAACAAGAACAAGTTTTCCCATTGTGCGGCTGCTGCAAGTTCATTAACATAATGGCTTGCCACATGGCCAAGCAGTGTTCGACCATTAGACTGATTTAATGCCTGCAGCCGCAACGCGAAAGTCTATCATATCCAATTAACCAATTTGGTGTAGTATAAAGTTGATTTCGAGCCACAGAAACACACACCTGAAATCGAGTTGATATTGCTAGGCAATTTGGCAACACTTTTGTCACTTTTAGCTCTGGGCCAACTAAAGTGCCCTTACAAGTATAACAATAAACTGTCTGTTGATCAGATCACACGGTGTGGCAATACATACATATGTATATACAATTTACTTTGTAAAATTTAACTTTATTCGACCTTCTTCTCTATAAAAACAGCTTTTCTGTCCGCACTGTTAATACGCAGATATTCAGCTCTTTAGCTGGGTTTGTTTGGCAGTTGGCCCACTTGTCCTCATGCTGTTTACTTTATGACCCATTTGTTGGGTTTTTTCCTGATTTTATTATTATTATTTTATTGTTGTTTTGTGATGCTCTATACTTCGAATTTTGGAAGGTCATAAGTTTTTCCTCTCTTAAGAATCCCGTTTCAGCGGCACAGTTAACGGTACATGCATCTAGCTGACAATAAAAATAGCATTGCATACTTTAGTGCGCGCCATCAGCGTGAAAGGAACAACAACAATACACAAAGTATCGCAGTCCGCCCGTAATGCAAACAGATTATGTCAAATGGACTGGCCTCTGTCTCTGCCTGTGCAATAAACACTAAAATTGTGGCTTATTCCCAGCTCTTATATACGTGTATTTAGCCGAGTCGATTGAGACATGTCCGTCTGTCTGTCCGTCCGTCTGTTTGAGTCAAAGGATCTCAGAGACTACAAGAGCTGGAGACTTCATAATTGGTATGTAAGTTCCTGGATACCGGGCGCAGATCAAATTTGGAACGGACCACTATATCATATAGCTGTCATAGGAACGATCAGTCGAAAATCAAGTTTTATTATGAAAAACTTTTTTGCTGTTTGAGATATCTTCACCAAACTGACCGAATATGCATGTGGAATGGTCCCATAGATTCTGACCAAACTTGGTTAAAATCGGACCATTATATCATATAGCTGCCATTGGAACGATCAGTAGTAGTAGCAGTAGGCGAGCGAAGCGAGCGGGGGCATTCCTTTTGAAAATCCATCAAGATTTTATCAATCTATTCAAATCATAAGAGTACCATGTTATGTACAGAGACGATTTTGCAGTTTTTAGCTTAGATTTTAAAGAAAAAAAGTGGAAATATGCTCCAAACTACTTTTTTACCCTAATTTTAACACGTGGAGTCAATAAAAAGCAAAAATTTAAAATTTAAAATTTTTGAAAATTTTCGAAAAATGTAAAGGGGTAACACTGTAAAAATCGACAATTTTCGAAAAAAAAATGTTTATCTCAGAATCAAAAAATTTAAATGCAAACTAAAAGTAGGGCTAATACTATGAAAAATAAGACATTCCTCATGGAAATCGGTTGAGTTTTATTAAAGTTGTGCTCTTCGAAAGTCCAAAAAGTCATTACTTTTCATATATAGCTAATTTTTAATAATTGACACTTTTTCATTGTTTGAGCTCTTTTAACCAATTTTACTATTGACAGAATCGTTTTTGTTTTTATGTGCTTCTTAGAGAAAGTAAAAATATTTAAAAAAAAAATTCAGTTTCGTTGGTTTTTATACCCCGTGCCCCTTGAAAATGGTCAAAAAGGGTATAATGGTTTTGTGAAATGTATGTAACAGGCAGAAGAAAGCATCTCCGACCCTATAAAGTATATATATTCTTGATCAGTATCAACAGCCGAGTCGATTGAGCCATTTTCGTCTGTCTGTCCGTCCGTATGATTGAGTCAAAGGATCTCAGAGACTATAAGAGCATTCCTTTTGAAAATCCATCAAGATTTGTCCATCAAGACAAGTACTATGTACAGATACAATTTTGCAGTTTTTAGCTTAGATTTTAAAGAAAAAAAGTGGAAATTTGCTCAAAACTACATTTTTACCCTAATTTTATCACCTGGAGTCAATAAAAATCATAAATTTAAAATTTAAAATTTTTGAAAATTTTCGAAAAATGTAAAGGGGTAACACTGTAAAAATCGATAATTTTCGGGATAAAAATTTTTGTCTCAGAATCAAAAAATTTAAATGCAAACGAAAAGTTGGGTTAATATTATGAAAAATAAGACATTCTCCATGAAAATCGGGTGAGTTTTACTCAAGTTGTGCTCTTTGAAAATCCAAAAAATCAATATTTTTCATATATAGATAATTTTCAATAATTGACACTTTTTATTGTTTGAGCTATCTCAACCAATTTTACTATTGACAAAATCATACTTGTTTTATTCTCGATTTCTTGCTTATTATCTAATTTACTAAAAATTTAGAAAATGGTTTAAATAATTCGAGAATATTTTTTTTATTTCGTTGTCGATTGCTTATTAAACGTTCAAAGCATGTTTGTGGTAGCATTATCAAGATGGTCTTTATTGGTATTATTAAAATTTAAGTTCATCCGAGTTTAACAAAAATCTGAAATTCATCATTATTTTCGTGTTTCTTTTATAGATTTATATCAAATTTATAAATTTACCTAAATATGGTAATGTATTGATTATTTTTTTGATTATTTTTTTGCTTCCAACACGAACCAATTAATGGTTGCCATTTGGTTCTGTGTTTTCTAAGTATTCGATGGTGTAGCAGATGTGATAATAAACACCGTATAAAACTATCATACGTTCAAACAAGCTAGGATATTTGCTTTTTGTACACCACTGTCATAATGTCATGTGCAATTAACGTTCGCCTTATCGCTGAATAAACGTTGACTATTTAAATGTCGCTAAAAGCAAATGATATTGTGGGACTGTGCAGCGATATTAGTGGAACTAAGGCAAACGCTGATGACAATTTCCATGGGAAAGAAACCTTTAAAATTCAAGGACTTCAGATTTTCTAACAATTCAAGTATTGATAGGATTACGAGCCGATCTGAAGAGAAACTGATGTGCAGATGGGTTTTTAACAGCATTGTCATTGGCAGTTGGCAGCTTCAAAGTAGGCAACATAATTGAAGATTATAATAAAGCATGCCTTTAAATAAGTAGCTAACAACATCAGTGGGCGCAGTGAAAATAATCAAAGTAAATGCGTGGTGACTCGTTTAAATTAACTGCACCTTTACAGCCATCTTAGACACATTTCTCACGTGAGAGTGTGTTGCGTTTATGTGTGTGTAAATGTGCAAGTGTGTGTCAACAGCAATCAATAAACGCCAACGAAGTGCAGCACCTCAAGGACTCGACACATCGCGGCGAGACGATTTGCATATACTCACACACACACACATAGAAGAAAAGTAGGAACTTTACGGTCCAGGTGATCAACAGTTTGGTTTCCAGTATCCCAGGAAAGAACGCTTAAGTCGAACACTTTATGACAAATCATTAACAAAAATTATTGCATAAATGGGTGCTTATAGGTGTTTATGCAAATCTAAAGATAATGTCACAAACCAAATACCTGGTATACCCTTTTGGGTACTGGGCTTATCAGCAGCCTGACTTTTTGCAGTCAAAGCCATTCATTTACCCAGCTATAAGTCGTGCCGCATACTAGAGTTACTGTTGTGAATGAGGCAGCTGCACATTAATGGCTAGTCACAGTCTGAAGCACCACTAAGTGCCTCGAGGTCACCACTAAGTGTCTGTCTCTACGAGTATTATCACTGGAGATAATGTTGGGCTGCTGTTAACTGGCAGTAAACTGATAGATTGTTCGCTTAGTAGCAAGTGATTAAAAAAGGCATTATAACACCGATGATTCGATTATTGCGAAAGCAATTTTAACTACTTTTATTGAACGTTTTTTTTAGCGATGGATCGATTGGAAAAAATCGATGATAATGAAAAATTCCATATAAATAATATTTAGTTATAAACCCACTCTAATATTTTCAATATTTGCAAACTTAAATGGATAGTCGACGAATTTGTCTAATTTTCCCACTGAATTGACAATTTGATATCTTTATTTGCGATGATTTTAAAACAAAAACAAAACCTAAAGCGCTTAAACAGTTTTGAAAATTTCTCATTTTAACAATTTACCATTTCTCTCTCTACCTTTTCAGGGTATATTTAACAATTGTCAACCACTTTAACAACTCAGAAAATGCGAAACAAATTTTATAGCACGCTTTGGTGCGCTGTACAGTAACATGCAGTGAAACTACAACCAAAAACGAGGGGAAAATTAAAAAAGCTAAATAAGGAAACAATAAAAAAGCAACAGACAAAGATTCACAGTGTTTAGCAGTGTTGCAATCTCAGTTATGTAATTGTGAGGTGAGTGAAAACCAGCAGCTAAAAAGCGTTAAATTCGCATTCACGCAAAGTCGCGCACACCTCAATGTGTAACTGGTGTTTGTATGTATGGGTGTGTGTGCGTGTGTAATGTACAAGTTGTTGGAGTGCCATAAACAAAACTAAAAGTATTTATAACATGCAAACATGCGGCGCATTTGGTCGACTGGACCTGGTCCCCGCCAAGTCATGGTCATTTGCATATGACCAGCACACACACATGCCACATGCCACATGCCACATGACACATGCCCCATGCGGCAAGCCAGAACATGCCAAGCACTGTTTCCAAAGCAGCTTTTTTCCATCAAATTTGACTTTATTAAGTCTTAATGATACTTTCCACATTTTTAACTTAACAAAGATAGCAAGATTGTTTAGTATTTGTTTTGAAAAAAATATTAAACTTTATCTTGATTTATAATTTTTTTTTTACTTTATTAAATTGTATGTTTTTTATGAACTAGAAAAAGATATATTGAGATCTATAAATCAAAAAATTACAAATAAATATTTACACTTTTGTTTGAAAATTTGAAATTATTGTGTAGATTTTTCCACTAAAAAATGTTGTATTTTGCATCTCAAAAGTTGTCAACACTGATGCCAAGCCAAATATAGTACACACAAGTTAACGGGAATGGCCGCAGCGCTGACATTAAGAGTCATGCAAGTTAATCACGTGGCATGAAAAGTCACGCATACACGTACATACGTTGCTGACCTCCGGCTGCTGTAGCTTCCCCTAGATACGTCCTTATATACGGCGTATTTAAATCCTTTTACACAGCGTATTAAAAAATGAAAATTTGCAACCATGAACAACTAAAGTTTTCAAGTTTTACAAGCACATCCACAAAATTAATAAAAGAACAGTTCTTGTAGCTGCATGAAAATTATCTTAATTGGTCGAAGAAATTGAAGTTTCGTAAATTAACAAAATATAAATGCAGAATCAAATTATCAAAATACCAATAATAGTAATTAACTTTTCTAAGTAAAATATTTCTTATTCATAATCATTTTAGTTTTAATAAACTGAGCTAAATATTCAATTGTGTAGTTTCTTTCTGCAAATGCCATATTACCCTAGTAAGGTTTTGTGTTGGTTGAGAATTTAGTGTCTGTTCATTGGAGCACGTGCATAAATAAATTTAAAATCTTTATTTGACCTGAATCGTTTGCACTGCCAATGGCAAGTCAACAAGGAGAAACTCGGCGATAAAGTAAGACGGTGTCAGCCGTACTTTTTGTACTCTGAAAGATATTATGTGCTTTCACAGCAAGAATGAATGCAATAGATAATAAAAAGAAGCAGCACTTGGAGCTAATTTTGGTCTGATGTTTACTGAGTATACCAGAACTAAGCAGGAGGTATATTGTAGTCGAGCACTTTCCCACTTTTTGCAATGTTGTGGTAAACAGAAAAGTTTGGCACTTTTTGGCTAGCACGTAACTGGGCTGCAATTTCTTGTGCTGCTTGTTTGGAAACAGGAATTTTTCACATTTCGACTTTGGTTTCTGACTTGTCCTGACAACTGCTTAATGGGTGTCTACGCCGAAAGATGACTGACATAATGCTTTAAGCCGGGTTGGTCAAAACTAAGCAGCTTAGTCTGCTTGAAGTACAAACAATTAGTAAGAGATGTACAAATATTCAATTGCAACAGAAGTAGTTTAAGTTAGTCCCGACTATGAGATACCCATTACAATTATAATATAAATAGTTTTGATCTGGTTCACATTAATAAAAGTCTGCGTGCCAAATTTGGTAGCTCTAGCTCCTAGAGTCGCTAAGATTTAGGTGTTCAAATCGACTGTTGATGCTGATAAAGAATATATGTATAGCAATAGGGTATCAGATAGTTCCTTCTCCTTGCTGCATACATTTGAACAAATAAAATACACCCGTATACTTTCTAAACTAACGGGTATTACAAATATTTTTGGATATGCCTTTGATAAATTTCACTTGTATGTAAAGCTGCAATAACTCGAAAATAAAATATTTTTTATTTCCGGTACACTTACATCAGGAGGGCAATGTATGCAGATGGCCAGCTAAACAACTAGCAACAGTTACAAGTCAAAACTATGCCCAAGGGGCAGACGAGCCCATAACACAAACAGGCAATTTGCCCATTTACAAAAGTGGGCGGGTCGAAAAGTTAAATGGTCGGTGGGCTTCGGTTTCTGTTTGCGTGATTCAACAACAATACACGAGAACTTGCACTCATACTTACAACAGATATTCAGAACTCGAAATGTTTTATAAGCACACAAAGAAGAGGGAGATGAAAAAAAGCCATTACAAAATATGTTTGTGTTTCATTAAAAATTTAAGATTCGGTATTAAAAAAATGAATGTGCAAAATCAAGGCTCGTGTTTATGACATACGACAAATTTTAAAGGCGCATTGAAAACGATACAACGATGAAGTTGTAAACATTTGCTAGCCAGTCGTAAATATAGAGTAAACGATCATTTCTGTCTGTGGCAATCAAGTTGATGCGTTTAAGCGCTGCTGCGGTTTAATCTAACTTGTACTGGCAAGTTAAATAGTATACTTTTGGCCGCCGACTTTTGGCATAAGACTTGTCCCGATTTGGCCTTCAAATGTTTCACGCATTTCGTGGCATTCGTGCGGAAAGACTTGGCTGTCGTTCAAAATCGATACAAGTAAATATGTATATAGATAGGCACATCAGTAAGCAAGTTGTGCAGCAACTTTACAGAGAGATAACAACTTGAAGTTGGTCTCTTACTCTACCAGCAACTTTACAAGTCAAAATTTTTGTTCATTTTGGCATGATTTTGTACAAAAAAATTAAACGTCTCAGAATCGAGTTTAAAGTGTTATTTTATACTAATTATGACCTAAGGAGTTTAATAAAAGTGAAAACTCGAATTTAAAATTTTGAATTTTTGAAAAACCATAGGGGGGACCCTTTGCTAAAAAATCGATATTTTGAGGCAAAAAATTAACTGAACGAAATTGAATAAATTTAAATGCAGAATGAATTAAGAGGCCAAACCATGATCAAAATGACATTCCGCTTGAAAATCGGATCAGTTTTGACAGAGAAATAACAACTTGAAGTTGGTCTCATACTCTACCAGCAATTTACAAGTCAAATTTTTGTTCATTTTGCATGATTTTTTACAAAAAATGAAACGTCTCAGAATCAGTTTAAAGTGTTATTTTATACTAATTATGACCTAAGGAGTTTAATAAAAGTGAAAACTGAATTTAAAATTTTGAATTTTTGAAAAACCAAAGGGGGGACCCTTTGCTAAAAAATCGATATTTTGAGGCAAAAAATTAACTGAACAAAATTGAATAAATTTAAATGCAGAATGAATTTAGAGGCCAAACCATGATCAAAATGACATTCCGCTTGAAAATCGGATCAGTTTTGACAGAGAAATAACAACTTGAAGTTGGTCTCATACTCTACCAGCAACTTTACAAGTCAAAATTTTTGTTCATTTTGGCATGATTTTTTACCAAAAAATGAAAGGTCTCAGAATCGAGTTTAAAGTGTTATTTTATACTAATTATGACCTAAGGAGTTGATTAAAAGTGAAAACTCGAGATTTAAAATTTTGAATTTTTGAAAAACCAAAGGGGGGACCCTTTGCTAAAAAATCGATATTTTGAGGCAAAAAATTATCTGAACGAAATTGAATAAATTTGAATGCAGAATGAATTTAGAGGCCAAACCATGATCAAAATGACATTCCGCTTCAAAATCGGATCAGTTTTGGCAGAGCGATAACAACTTGAAGTTGGTCTCATACTCTACCAGCAACTTTACAAGTCAAAATTTTTGTTCATTTTGGCATGATTTTTTACAAAAAAATGAAAGGTCTCAGAATCAAGTTTAAAGTGTTGTTTTATACTAATTATGACATAAGGAGTTGTTTAAAAATAAAAACTCGAGATTTAAAATTTTGAATTTTTGAAAAACCAAAGGGGGGACCCTTACCTAAAAAATCGATATTTTGAGGCAAAAAATTATTTTAACGAAATTGAATAAATTTGAATGCAGAATGAATTTAGAGGCCAAACCATTTTCAAAATGACATTCCGCTTCAAAATCGGATCAGTTTTGGCAGAGCGATAACAACTTGAAGTTGGTCTCATACTCTACCAGCAACTTTACAAGTCAAAATTTTTGTTAATTTCGGCATGATTTTTTACAAAAAAATGAAACGTCTCAGAGTCGAAATTAAAGTGTTATTTTATACTAATTATGACATAAGGAGTTGATTAAAAATGAAAACTCGAGATTTAAAATTTTGAATTTTTGAAAAACCAAAGGGGGGACCCTTTGCTAAAAAATCGATATTTTGAGGCAAAAAATTAACTGAACGAAATTGAATAAATTTAAATGCAGAATGAATTTAGAGGCCAAACCATGATCAAAATGACATTCCGCTTGAAAATCGGATCAGTTTTGACAGAGAAATAACAACTTGAAGTTGGTCTCATACTTACAGAATTTACTCAATTTTTGTTCAGGGACTTTGAATCGAGAGGATTAACTAAGATGATTTTAAATGCGAGATTAAAATGTTTCATTTTTGACAGGATCAATGATTTTTTCTACGAACAAAGAATTTT
Source organism: Drosophila rellima (assembly GCA_035043635.1). Classification (NCBI taxonomy): domain Eukaryota; kingdom Metazoa; phylum Arthropoda; class Insecta; order Diptera; family Drosophilidae; genus Drosophila; species Drosophila rellima. The sequence goes on along the minus strand of JAWNMV010000143.1, from coordinate 6,297,471 downwards.
TGCAGATGAACTGAAACGTCTCAGAATCGAGTTTAAAGTGTTATTTTATACTAATTATGACCTAAGGATTTTAATAAAAGTGAAAACTCGAGATTTAAAATTTTTAATTTTTGAAAAACCAAAGGGGGGACCCTTTGCTAAAAAATCGATTTTTTGAGGCAAAAAATTAACTGAACGAAATTGAATAAATTTAAATGCAGAATGAACTTAGAGGCCAAACCATGATCAAAATGACATTCCGCTTGAAAATCGGATCGGTTTTGGCAGAGCGATAACAACTTGAAGTTGGTCTCATACTCTACCAGCAACTTTACAAGTCAAAATTTTTGTTAATTTTGGCATGATTTTTTACAAAAAAATGAAAGGTCTCAGAATCAAGTTTAAAGTGTTGTTTTATACTAATTATGACATGGATTGTTGAAAATCGGATAGTTTTGACAGGATACCTTGAAGGGCTTTTAAGAATGCAGTATGAATTTACAAAATAAAAGACATTCGACGGATTTTAATAAAATTGAGTTGCCAACTTGCAACTTTAGCAAAAAATTCGCGATTTTTTACAGAAGCTAGAGGAAATGTGACTTCCTTATGACTGGAGTTGATTAAAAATGCTGAGATATTTTGAAGGGGGGGACTTTGCTAAAAAATCGATATTTTGAGGCAAAAAATCTGAACGAAATTGAATAAATTTGAATGCAGAATGAATTTAGAGGCCAAACCATTTTCAAAATGACATTCCGCTTCAAAATCGGATCAGTTTTGGCAGAGCGATAACAACTTGAAGTTGGTCTCATACTCTACCAGCATCTTTACAAGTCAAAATTTTTGTTCATTTCGGCATGATTTTTTACAAAAAAATTAAACGTCTCAGAATCGAAATTAAAGTGTTATTTTATACTAATTATGACATAAGGAGTTGATTAAAAATGAAAACTCGAGATTTAAAATTTTGAATTTTTGAAAAACCAAAGGGGGGACCCTTTGCTAAAAAATCGATTTTTTGAGGCAAAAAATTAACTGAACGAAATTGAATAAATTTAAATGCAGAATGAACTTAGAGGCCAAACCATGATCAAAATGATATTCCGCTTGAAAATCGGATCGGTTTTGGCGGAGCGATAACAACTTGAATATGGTAAGGAATTGATAAAACACAAGGAGGCCAATATCGCAATCGGACAAAAAAAAAATATTTGAACGAAATCAATAAAATTTGAGTGCAGAATAAATATGTAAATGCGAATCAATTTAGTGCAACAGCTTGTACCATAAGGTACAAAGTTTGTACTACAAACCTGCAGCTTCCTGAAATGTTTAAATTGTCCCATTAAATGAGTTAAGAACGATTCGCAATTTTCTCGTTCTGTCTCAGCATTGGACTCAAAAATATTTCTTGCAATAACACTGATGATTTCTCTCAATCTCTCGGCTCCAATGTGGATCAAACTGTGGGACGCATTTCGTTTTCGTTCTTAAAAGAAATGTTAATGCAGCTCAAATTCGAACCCATCTGGAATATATATTCCCTACACTCGGGTTTTATCATTAACGCCAATGGGCATCAATATTTAACGGAATTGTATTTATTGTCTGCGAATCTGATACTCTAAATAGGGGCGGGACTGTGCTTGTAGTTTTTTGTTGGCACTGCGTATACTTAATATGCAAATATCACAAAATCAATTTACGCATACTGAGTATCTGAAAAATTCGCATTGTCACTCTTATTTAGTATCAGTTCAACGCGCCTAAAAAAAATGTATTTTGAACTTTATATTCGCATAAAAGGAAATGTTCGTGTGCTTTCATCAATTGCTCAACTGCCGTAATTAACTAATATTTATTCATCTACTAAACAATCTGCCTTAATTACAACATCATGAGATAAATGAACTCGGAGAATACTGCGTTATAAACAACAAATTTAAACACAGTTTTCATTATCTTACATCTGTTTCCCTCTGTGTAGTATTCAATGTGAATTCATGTCTATGCAATTGGCATTGCATGAAATACCAAGCTCTGAAACATTTAGCCTAAAGTTATTTTTTTGTATGTTTTGTTTTAGCTGAAAGTGAATTCTTGTATGTATATAATCGTACATATTTCAAATTTATTCTCTGCTTGTCAGCACAGTGTAGTAAAATTGATTTATTACGCATACGTCATAGTGATCATCAGACTACAAGTGAAGTACCAATTCCAACTAAACATCGCATTTAAAATCATATTTTAAAAATCGCTAATGAAAACATCAAATTGTCCATTACTGTGCAAAATTAGAAATTAGATTCATCGATTTGGCGATTTTTCTTATAAATTTTCAAACGGTGTTCTTAATTCTTTATTTGTTTATTTATTGATACAATTTATATCAAATTTTTAGGACTCATTGAAATCAATGCTTTGATATATTTCACAACACTGATTGAAAGGCATCTTTTTATGTCGAACCTAAAATTAATTGACTCTCAAAAACATTTTAAGAAATTATTATTATAATTCTGAACTTGAAATGTACACATTCAGTTTATTTTATGATTGTACCTATGATTTGATTGTAAACAGAGAAAGTTTCCTTATATACTGACTGTATATCTACGCTAGAAAATAAAAAATTAAAAGACATTATTGCTGCGCAGTGACGCAATTTAGTGAGAGATGTGATTGCACTTAAGACAAACAGAGGTATACGTTCTATCTAAAGTATACACACAATATCTTATTATTTTTAGAGTTTTATCTAAATCACAAAACTGACTTTAGGCTGACATTCAGACGAGTGTGTACCTTGAAATTTCCAAGTTTACTCTGTCAGCCGCTTTATTCTTCGCGTCTGACGCTACTTTTGCCCCTGTGCCTGTTTTTCTCTTTCCCAGCTTGTCTGTCTGTTTGTTTTTATTGCGCGTTATTGTAGTTGTCGTCGTCTCAAGTTGAACAGCAGGTGAAATGACAATGCGTGTGTTTTCTTCTTTAGAGTGTGACTCGAAGCGATATACATGACTTAAAATGTGTAAAGCTAAGCGACCATTGACGCTTATATATATAAAAATAAAGGAGACATGAAAATGTTCCACTTACGAATTTTTAATAAAAAAAATCGTAACATACCACACAAATAATGATAATTTGACTGCTTCAAAAATGCATATCTTTTATAACAGATATATTCATTAGCTTTAAGAAATTGTAAAGCTATTTTATATCGGTTTTGGCATTCTTGAGTAAGAACACAAATATAAACTAACCTCTACAAAAATTTTCAATTTTAAAATCACCGTTAAAATAGAGCAGAGTTTGTGACAATGACGTGAGATGACCACGTAAGCATAACAACACCCACACACACACATCCCTCCACACTCACATGCTCGAATAGACCTATAACACCACATGGTTGTTACCGAGGCTTGCTGACTGTATGTGTGAGAGATTTTATATTAGAGCTTACGTGGGAGTAGACAAGTGTGCCTTTGTATGCACATATGTATTGGAGTTTGGCTTGCGGCTCGACAGTCAACCGTATTCTTCAGCTTCTTCTTTTTGTCTATTGCATTAAGTTGATTTCGCGCTTCAATGGATTTTGCCGTTGCCACAACTGTGACTTTAGTTTTTTCTTTTGATGAGGATTTGAGGACTTGGTAGCTAATACACTTTTATACGCTCAATCAAATATTAACGCCTTTCAGACATATTGCAGCAAAAGCTGGAAACTTTATATGTATGTATTTATAAGCGAAAATTAGTGTCAAAAATCAATCAAACGTTAATAACTTGGCCAGTTTAATCTAATAATGTGCAAAAGTCTTTTTTGCTTTATAATAAAAAAATATATTTATATTTATTTTCAAAGGGGATTTCATAATTAATTCTTCAAAGGACTTTTCATTAAGTTGTTACTCTTTGCCGCCTTAACGCCCTGCGACCTTCAATGTAATGAAAACTAATTAACTTTACAACAATAATTTTTAATAAATCGAAAGCAATAGTTAACCTCCTTTACAAATGCCTTCCCCTCACCAGAATCTGACAAAAGTCAAAGGACAAACTAAATTAATTCAAAAGACATTTTTGGCTTGTTACTTTGTCTTCTTTATAAACCAATTAAAATCCTTTCAAAGTATTGAATACAACATCAACCTTAAAGTTTGCAAAGTCAACGCACTTAGATCTTGTTTAATTTATTAAGGCGCAGACAATCCGTTATTTAAAGTTACTGTAGGCATGATTAGGACTACAATGAATACAAAAACCCCAAACAAAACTTTCAGCAAGCGTCTTAACAAGTCTCACATAAACACAAAATAGCTAATTTATGTAAATATTTTCAAAGGACCTTGAGCAAAGCCTGCAAAGTTTGTATGCTTTACAAAAGAGTCAACACTAAATCACATACAAGAGTCGTAAGCTCAATTTGCTAATTTTGCAACCACTTTGTTTAAGACTAAACTATTTGAATCCTAAATAGATTTGTCACATCATTGATTTTCGTTGGAAGAACATTAAGGCTGCTTCTGTAGAATAGATTTCTGCTATGTTTTGATACTCGGCGACAAAAATGTGCTATAATTTATAGTTTTTTATAAATTGTATTTAATAACTAGTAAACAAATGAAACGCATAAGAGTTAGTGAAAAGAGTAGTACTCTTTCTTATTCACATTAATTACATCTGATTAACTTTAAAGTTTGTGTAAGCTAAACGCCACATCAGAGCTCTCAAGTTTAGCAGAAAGCGTCAGCACTAATTTCTGTTATTTACGATGTGCAGACCACAGACAGTGGGAAAGTTGACACAACTCTTATTTTCGGTAGTTTTAAGAGCCGCTCATCGCGACTGCTGTCGCCTAATTGTGTGTAGTAATTTATGTTGAAAGTTTTGCAAATTTCTCATTTCATGCGCTGCTGAGTATGCAACACTTTCGCGTTATTAGAAAATTCCAGCAGGTGAGAGATTTATGCTAGGACCATTAACGCTACCTATTTTCCCTGAAACATTAACACCAGTCAGTGCCAAAGGCAGACAAGTGAATTCTTTCGTATCATTTCACTACACATTTGCTTAAATTGCACTGGGGAACAGTCATATTTTTTTGAAATTTAACAGAATTTTAAAGTCAAATCGTAAAAATATCGCACAAAATCATAAATAAATAGCTGTAAAACTATTAGTTGAATAACAAATATACTCATTAGCTTTCAGAAAATGTTAAGCTTTTTAAGATTAATTGCAGCATTTTTAAATAATGGCAAATGAAAGCGCACCTAATAAATAACTGAATTTAAAAAAAAAAATAAAATAAAAAAGATTTTGAAGTAGTTTTTTGTGATCTTGGGTCACATATGTAACAGAAACTGTAGTTTTGGTAAAGTTAATAGAATAAGTTAAATTTGCTGTCTAGTGTAATCATTTAAGACTTACCTTTAGGATTTGCCAGGCATTTGGTTAATGAAACGGAACGCCGGAAAAAGCTGAAATAGCAATTTCTGCTTTGTTGTTGTTTTGTTTTAGCCGTCTGTTTATTAGATTCGCCTGTACTTAAGATTGAGCCTATTGTTTATAATTGTTGTAATTGTTTTTATGGTTAATTTCACACTGTTTTAATTAAGCAATAGATTAGATAAACAAACTCACTATCTTTAGAACATTTTCGAATGAGGAAAGTAAGAGCACTTAGATTTTCTATTATTTGTAATATTCTTATTTTATTACTTCATTTCTTTATATCAACTCGTAATTTTTAGCATTTTTCGATTGTGGAAATTCCATTTAATTACTATTTATTTAGACTTCATTTATTGCAGACTTACATTATTTGTGTGTCATTCTTCTCGGGTGATTTTTTTCTTTTCGGAATAAATGAAAACATGGAACCGCCCGGAATGTAAAGAATCGAGTTGAGAAAACCCGGAAGAATTTTTTGCCAAAAAAATAAGTATTTATCTCATTTATTTTGTTTGTATGCCCAACTTGCGAGTGTACTAAGTTCTTAGTACTTTACGTTTTTTTTTTTTGTTTCATAATAATAAACATCGTGCATTTTCATTTGCTTCTCGGTCTTATTTTCTGTGATTTTGTTTGGTTTACGATTTTAAAGATTTAAGAGATTAGTTGACGTGCTTCAAGATCTGTTTATACATCAAGACATAGGTGCAAAACAAATGTTCATATGTATGTATTTTGATATAAAAGTGTATAATTTCAAATGGTTTCTTGGCCTTGTCTTGAAGAACTAACGAAAACTCGGCGTACCAGTTAACATCTTTAAAAGAAAACACCCACTAAAAACGTTATTTACGAGTAGATTATTCCATTAACACTATGTTCACTTTATATATTTTGCCAACATTTATACGTTTTTAATTTTAATTACTTTTGCGGGCATAAAAATAATTTTCTAAATCATTCATTGAAAATAGAAATTTGGAAAATAACTTAAACACTGCCTTCATTTGTTTATACAAATTAATTTAAACAAAACAATTAATAAATACATTTTAATTGCAACGATCGAGTGCACCCCCTCCGTCCGTCCCTCTCGTTCTTTACGGCAATGTCTCACTGCATTAATTTCTAAATAATAAAACGACCGTTTGAGCAAAAAAACGTGAGAGCGAGGCAGATGCAAATGCAATGACAGATCAAACGAATCGAAAGACGCAGGCAAAGTTCATTGAGAGAGAGAGAGTGCGGCAGATAAAGATGCAATGACAGATCAAACGAATTGAAAGGCTCTCACAAAGTTCGCGAAGCCAGAGAGCGGCAACGAATTGAAAGGCTAATCGCTAAGCTCACGAAGAGAGAGAGAAAGCGAAGGCAGATGTTGAGTATCAAAAGGAGAGCACTCACTGACTATTTGAAAGATTTCAAAATAAAAAGCCATGGTATATTCTACATATAATGTAAACACAAAAAAAAACAAACACAAAAATAAGAGCTGCACGAGTATTTCCTACAGAAATAAACCATAAACCAAATATGTATTGAATATTGTATTTTGCAACAACAACAGCAGTTCGCACATGCACACATACATATGTATAATATGCACATACATACAAACACTCCAAATTGTTTTATATTTTTCAATTGTTGTCAAGTTCAATGCACACGCACGGAAAATCACATGGCATTACAAATAGTATTTATGCGGCGCTGTACATATGAACATATGTATGTATATGTACCAATTGATAATTAAATGCAATTTTATTAATTTGCTAACTTTGTAAGATTTGCATAATATTTGTAGCACACCTTGCTAATTTAAATATCACACACGACACAATAATTTTTCGAGCAATGCACAAATAACACAAACGTCGGCAATAAGCAATTAATTGATTTTAAATAATTTCCAGACCGCTTGAAAAAATAATCCGAACACGTTGGGACCGCAAACACAAATGAGCACAACAAATGCGACGCCAATTGTTCTGAGCGCCAATGTTGTTCTTTTTCTTTGCGTTTTGCTTTTGCGCCTGACCGAACAGCTGTTGATCAAAACTGGGGTAAGCAACAGTGTTGCCACATCAAATTCACCAAATATTTAAATGAAGCGTAACGTACGCAACGAAACGATGCCATTTGAAAATGTTTTTGGAATTTTTAAAGAATAATTGCTTAACAAACAAACATTTTAAATGCAGTATACAATAATTATTTCTTGCATTTAACTAGCACACGACCTTGGCACAACACACACTTATCTACTTTCATTTAATTATATGTAAATTTTAAACACGCACAGGTTATGATTTTAGTTTGTAGCCCAAAGGAACAGCAGCAGTAGAGGAGCAACAAAGGCCAACACGTCTAAACACAGTCACAGTCCGAACACAACTGAGTGTCACAATTCGGAAATGTCCCTTATATACACATATCGCTAGGTTCAACGGTTTTAAGGGGTTAAGCTGGCAATGCGCAGGCGCAAAGCGAAATCGGTCAGAGAGTGAGAGTGAGATAGCGAAGGAGAGAGGTGTCTTGCAACAAGCTTTCGCTTTCGCAACTCCTGGACAAACTTCACAAGCAACCCCCACCCCCCCTCCACCCACCACCATCCAAATTCAAACCATCACCTGCAAGAGCAACAGCCTGCAACGGTTTTGTGTCAGAGTGCCCATAACCAAATACATAGACAGCTCGTTAGTAGAACAAAGGCGTAGGCAGGAGGTGAAAAAAGAGGTCCTGACCTACTTTCTTTCGAAATTATCAAACTAAGCTAAGGGAGGCAAAAAAGTCAAGATTCTTGATCATCTTAAATAAAACTAAATTTTATTCCAAAAAATTAAGCTGACTAGTAAAATTATTACAATGTTTGCCATTGTTATAATGAAAACCTAATTTACAATTTTGTTTTATTACAATCCTTTTTGCTAATTTTAAAATTAAAATAAAGTCAGTCTCTTTCATGTAAAATCGATGAAGAGTAGGCCAGATTTTCGATAAGACTAAACTAACGATTATATACTATAGGTATTCAAGTTTAAAGACTTCCTTCCTTCCTTCGCGAAGTGGTGACTACGCCCTACGCCTACACTAAGGCACGTGCCACAAATTTTGAATGTCTGTCTGTGTCTCTGTGTGTGTTTATGTGTTTTACTGCCATGACCTATCCAACCGCGGGAATGTTGATTTCGGACATTTTGCTTTAATTCAAACAAATATTTATTTATTTAATTAACGACAACTGAAAGCAGTCGACTTAGTATAAACTAAAATTTAAAATTACATTATAAAGTAAAATTTTCAGTAAACTATTTAATTATTAGCTTAACTCATGCCGCAGTCGACGCTCTCGTTTCCACTCTTTTATCTTCTCGCGCTTCATTTCGCTACGTGTTCGTCGCGGCTGTTCTGCCAATGTTATCCCATTTCGCCGACAGGTGGCGCGTGTGTCAAATGCGTGAAAATGTGTCACTCGCGCTGGGGACTGCTCAATTCCCAGTCCTGTGCGTTGTTTGCGCAACACAGTCTTGACGGGATAGAGGCGACCGCTTTGTGTTGGTCCCAGGCCATGTTCACGGTCCCAGCCTTGTTTAACCATCAGTTGTAGGCCACGATTCATGGCTGAGATGTTGAACTTTTGTAGCTTGTTGGCAGGCAAATATTGTTTGCTGTTAAACTGATGCACTGTGGAGGTTTGATGAGCTCGCCATGTGGATTCTTTGTAATCCCGTTGACAAACATAGCAGTAGAATGGCATTGTAACGCATTCTATTGATTTGCCTTCATTCAAATCTGCTGCAATTGCTCTATTTCTTTCGTTTATTTCTAGCTTTCGCACAACAGCCTCCTGATTTTTTCGTCTCGCCAAATCCAATGCAGTGTTTCCACTTTTGTCTGTAACTTCAGTATTTGCGCCAAGTTGTAAAAGCCAGGCTACGGCATCTTCAGAGCCTTCGCATGACGCCATCATTAATGCAGTCCAACCAAAAGTATCGCAGACATTTAATTCCTCCTCAGTAGAAATGCGCATTTGGCACAACTCCTTGACATTGTTATTTATTGCCAGGCGAAAGAGTCGATTCCTATCAAATGGTAATAACTTTGGCCTTTCATTCGCTCGACTTGCAATGCTGTTGTTGATTTGTTTCTTTTTGACGGGCGTCATCTCCAGAATTTCCTTGTAAAACTCTTGCACTTCATCGCCACTGATGCCATCGATTGTGTGTTTCTCCTCCTTCTCCTCGTTCTCCTGTTCAGCAGCTCCAGCGCGCACAAAGCGTTTAAGGGGCACATGTAATGTTGTTAGTGCACACCAATTGGGATGAAGTTCCTCGCCACTTGAATTCATATGAATTAAATAAATAAAGTACACAAAATATAAACAATTGATCAACAGTGCTGTCAAGTAGTGTCCAAATTTATTTTTTTTTACCATGTGGTCACACTACAGATATTTGTAAACATCGTAACCTTGGACCCGGGCTGCCACCTTGTCTTTTCACTTCCAAACTTGGGCTAAGGTTGCCACCTTAAAGAATAGTTAGTTTCTTCACCTTGCCTGGAAAATAGCCATAATTCCCGCTGGCCGCTATTAAACAATTAATCCCGCATTTGCCAATTGCAACCCGCTAAATCTAGCGGGAATATAGCTAAATTGGCAACACAACCCCAACGCCAAAAGCAACCGCGGAAATGTGAATTTCGCAAATTTGGTTAAATAGCCCATCAATAAAGGAAAAAGAATTTTGTGTAACAGAGAGAAGGATTTAGCAAAGTAAATAAAATAAATGGAATTCATTTAAAGTGCGTGTTGTGCAGCAGCAAGAGAGTCTGAAACATTACAAAATTGCGCAGTAAAAATCAATAACTGTAAGTGGCACACATACGCGCACACACACACTTAGGCACATGTAAAGCGGTCCGCCTGTGAGCAACAAGCACAGACACGATGTCCGACGAAGAAGAAGAATCCTTGTCCGAGGGCTTTTCAGCCAGCGAAGAGGACGAATGGAAGCCCGGAAAAGATGCGCGCGGCGGCGGCGAATCATCGGATGACGATGACAGTGAGTTCGAGGAAGTGGCTGGGGCAGTCGCTGCAGCGACAGGCGTCAGTGGCCGCTCAACCAAAAAGAGGCAAGCATTAAATTTCATTCAAATGATTTATTAATCAACTTTTATTGTTTGCATGTCTTGCACAGAGAACAAAAGTCGCCCAGCGGCATCAGAGGCGGCGCCTCGGTGAAGAAACGTAAACCCAGCGGGCAATCGTTACGATCGAAGCTATATAATAAATATCGGCCGCCACCAAAAACGTTTCCTACATCGCCAACACAACAACAACAGAACTCGCCATCGGCATCGGGCTCTGCGACGGCCTCAAAAAACGCGAAAACGCCCAATGAAAGCGGTCAGAACGGTGACTCCAGCAGCGAATCCAGCGTAGAGGACTATTTAGTTAATCCCGCTGATATTGATTTGCGTTCCAGTTTCTTTACGGCAACAAAGGAGAAATCGCCAGCGCCTCAATTTGATTGCAACGCAGGCATTGGAAATCTCTCCGACTCTGAGAATGGTTCCGGTTCCGAGGACAACAACGACAGCAGCATGGAAGATAAGGCATTTGACTTTCGTGATCTGCTCGAGAATGCAAACAGTTTGGAAAGGACCAGGGAAGCATTGCACGATAAACAGACAACAGCAACATCATCACTACCAATGGATGTCAATGCACTGCTTGCATTGGGCGAAAATCAAAACTACGCCTCAAATAAGCCTGACAAAGAAGAAGAGACGAATAACAGAGATCGTCGACAGCCGCCGTCTTTGGATGCTCCGTCGCGTCTAAGTAAAACAAAATCCACACGCATTAAGCGACATACGAAAACGCGTCCAGCATCCACTGTTCTGGCGGCCGGAGACACGGATGACTCCGAATTTGAGGAAGTTGCAGGTAGGAAACGAAATTAGAAAAAGCTAATCAAGATCATCATGTAGTGTTTGAGATCAAACGATTGAAGGGATTTTAAAGTTGGTTGTGGCGTCAAATGTGGAATACTTGTTATTTATATTGTTGTTGTTTGTGGTAGTTAGAATCTGGTATCTGATTAAAAAGCTTCCAAATTCCTCCGTATGAGACTGCGTAGTTTTTTGTGTGTTTGTGCAAACAACATGATACAAAATATAACCTTCGAAAGATGTGAAAATTATATACTATATTTATACAGTATTGCATAACTTAAATGTATTTTACTATTAAGCTAAGTTCTCACAGTTTGCATAATTGTTCAAAGTAGTATATGGTAAATATATATATATATATATATATTTAACAAAAATATTCAAAAATCAGGGACCAAATAAAGAGTTGTTTAGTTTCTAATTTTTTTTATTATAAATATTGAAATCCGAGTTTTTTTCAATTATTATAATTGAAAATATATAATTTTAGTTTATTTCCTTAAATCTTTTACTTAATGTTCGAAGTTGTTGATAATTAGAAATATTTTGTTAATAAGAAACTATGATCATTACGGTCCCTGAACAAAAATCAAAGTCCAATTATTTTATTTGTTATACAAACTGTGTGGAACTAGGTCTTATAGTCGTCTATTAGACTGAAATAGCATTAAAGCAGTCTTGTTGAATCTAATCTATAAAGTGCTTTAGTTAAATCGCGGCCTAGCTACTAACACGTATCCTTAGATACATACTAACTATCCAACACTGATCGATCGGAAAATTGAATGCCCGAAAATGCTTTTTAAGCCATTATTATTTGGTTTGGTTTAATTTCATCTAGTTAATTTGGAAGAGACAAGAAATGAACAAACAAATTTTTAAATATGATAATCTTCTCAATGTGTAAAACTTTGAATAGATATTTGTCTCCTAATTGATGTGTAATGGTAAATAAGATGTTTCTTAAAAGTTTTAAAATTCTAAGTGTGGTTAAAATGTAGCACACGGGTCTTATCTAATACTTAAATATGTTGAATACGAATATTTGATTTTATTTGCACATACATAATAACAAAATAATAATCAACAAGTTGTATGTTTGAATATGCATTTATTTAATTGTTTGTGTTTATTTCATTTGTCAAACTATGATAGGAGTAAGACTTACGAATCAAAATCGAATTAGAAATCAAAATGCAGATCAAAATAAAAAATATATACGTAAATGCACTTACTTTATGGCAATTTCCAGTGTTTCAGTAACATTAAAAAATGATAATGAAGAGAATATAAATATTAAATAGCTAATAGCTAATAAATTAGAACTGATGTTAAACGAATTTACTTTAGCAAAATTGTATTCATTTCACAAACACAACAATGCATAAATAGGAGATGCAAAATAAAATATGAAGAAAGTTTATAAATTAAAAGCGTATATAATAAATGCATAATTTTAGCGCAATTTAGTAAATGTTAAATGTATTTAATTCAATAATTAATTAAAATTTGAAATGCACATCAAATGATATAAATAAATGCAATGCGTTTGAATGAAATAAAATAACAATGAGAAGAACCTAATAAAGTGCTTTCTTTGCCAGACTAAGACTAAAACTAAAACAGTAGCTCCTTTGCAGTGTTGGACCTGGATTGACTACCTTTTTTAAGCATTTGTCATGTCATTGGCATAGACATTGAATAAAGTTGTGCTAGTGCAAGTACCATTTCCCTAGCATTGAAAAAATAAGTCGAATTATTAATTTTACAAATAACTATTATTTGAAAAATAGTTAACAAATTATTGAATTGCTTTTATATTGTAATTGTGTTAATTAAAAATAAATGAAAGTGAAGTGCGATTCTTATTAGCCTATGGGCCTAACTCTGATATTTGTCCCACGAAATCTACACAGAACGTCTCCTCACTGAATTCCCTCAATCCCGACTTTCATTTACAGACGAGGATACGACACCTAATGTGTCTGGTGATCTGGAAATTCACGTGGGAATTCAACCGCGCCATCCCACCAAGGAGGAGAAGACACAGTTGGAGCTGGAGAATGCACTGAAGCGTCGCATGAATCGTGACATCAAGGAACGTCAACTCTTAATGCACAAAGTGAGTCTGTTGTGTTTGATTGCCAGGAGCATCAAATACAATCGACTGCTTGGTGATTCTGCTCTGATGCAGGAGTCCCTAAAATTGCTGCCCAGCAAGAATGCTTATCCCACAGAGCGGGGTGTTGAGTTAAAGTATCTACAGTCCTTTATTACCTGGTTCAAAGTCGCTGTTAAGCTGCAGCATCAAGATTTGTATCCCGCAAAAACAGCAAGCTCCAAGCGTCGCATTGTCGAGGAACTTCTGCAGCAAATCAAGCGAAAGGAGGCACGCTGCAAACAGGATATGATCTTCATATTCATTGTACTTGCACGTAGCATGGGCATGAACTGTCGCCTTATTGTCAATTTGCAGCCAATGGCACTTAAACCGCAGACTTGTGATCTAATTCCCATCAAGTTGAAACCGGATGAAAAGAATAAAAGTCGAACAAATCAAACCAAAGAAGATGAGGATGACAGTGAGTTCTTGGACGCGAAGAGTTCGAAAAAGAGCTCGAAATCCACAGTTGTCTCAAGTTCTGCTAGCAAATCAAAAGATATCATCAAAAGTGCAGCCACTTCCAGTTTAAAATCAACAACCAAGGCTGATAATGTCCCAGCAAAAACCATAAGGAAAGAGAGTAAAGAGATCGCGTCAAGTTGTAGCCGTAGTTCCAGATCCAAAGCACAGTCTGTGCACAGATCAAAAAACTCTCCAGGTGTTAGCTCAAACACAGGTACCTATCATGCAAACTCTGAATATTTGTATAAGAATCGCTAAAACTAAGGAAAACTTACTAAGAATATTATTAACTGATTCCTAAATAAGGAATTTTTTAATTCGTCTGTTCCTAATTTTCAATTTATTTTTAAATTGCATTATTCATAATTTTTCAATTCCAAGTTACTTGCTTCCTAGTTTTGTTTTCCTTATTTTGTCACGAAATTTTGGTATTACGAATATTATTTGTCGAATTCTTGTAGGGAATTCAAGTAAGCAGACTGAAGCCAACATGGAGATTGATGAAATGCCCAGCACTTCCAGATCCTGTCGAAAAGCAACTGAAATCAAAGCCAAGCCGCAACTCTCCCATCTCAAGCAAAGCTCCAACGAAACCTCGGATACAAATGATGATAAAAAGAAACTAAAGTTGAGTTCACCAATTGCACGACGTACGCGCAAGGCATCCGCGGACACGGAAAAGAAACCCATCGCATACGTTTCTGAATATCCGACTTTAAAAATTGGCTCTCCCGTCATACCGAAGTTAGTGCTGCCCAGTAGCAAGCTGAAGAATGTCAAGCACAGCGATACAGAGAATGCGAATCCTAGCCGATCTCGTGACACGCGCTCACGTAGCAAATCTCCCAAGGTGCACATTTCACCGGTGTTTTTAAAGGGGCAAAATAACAACATAGCACTGGATACAGTCGAAAGTAGCAAAGCTAAGCGCAATATTTGCGATGCAAAGGCCAAAATCTCAACTACATTTCTCAATAAGCCTGAGCCTGTCCAGCTGCGCACGCGACAGCAGAAGGCAAAGGCTTTAAGCATACCGCAGCTGGATGGTGGCGATGATAATCTGACCATGCCCAAGAAACGACCGAAGTTGGAGAAACTCCATAGGGCAGACACCAGTCAATCCACTGGTGATACCGATGAATCCACACCCACCAAGCAGATCAAGAAAGCCCCAGTATTGCCAAAGCTAGTTCACCATTCACGCAAAGATCAACGCGTTCTCTCTACAGGTGATGAGAGAGTCAAGGATGATAATCTGGCCATGCCCAAGAAACGACCGAAGTTGGAGAAACTCAATAAAGCAAGCACCAGTCAATCCACTGGTGATACCGATGAATCTACACCCACCAAGCAGATCAAGAAAGCCCCTGTACTGCCAAAGGTAGTTCAAGATTTACGCAAAGATCGACGCGTTCTCTCAACAGATGATGAGAGCGTCAAGGAAAAGCGCAAGACAACGGCCTCAGATATTTGGGTAGAGGTTTGGTCCGATGCGGAGGAGCAATGGATTTGCATTGATTTGTTCAAAGGAAAACTTCACTGCGTCGATACCATAAGGGTAAGAACAAATTCTAGAACTGTAAGATCAGAAAAACAAAAACCTGACAAATATCTGTATAAATGTGAATGTCTTAGATAGATGTACTTTTGAATGAGGCTTCTTGGAAACGGGACAGCCTGTTAAATATTTCATAATTTAGTCATATTCAGATAAACGTAGTTCTTAAATTTATTGCTAAAAAATATAATTTATAATCTAAACTCTTATTTCCGTACCATTTATAAAGAGCAATAATCCTTATTTTGATGAGCTTGCAGCGAAACGCCTCCTCGAATCTGGCTTATGTGTTTGCCTTCCAAGACGATCTGAGTGTCAAGGATGTGACTGCCCGTTACTGTTCCAGCTGGTCGACGACAGTTCGAAACTCGCGGGTGGAAAAGTCCTGGATGGATGAAGCTTTGATGCCATATTTGGGCAGTCGCACCAAGCGTGATATACGCGAGGATGAAGAGATGCGCCGAATACATTTGAATAAGCCGCTACCCAAGGCCATATCCGAATTTAAGGACCATCCGTTGTATGCACTGGAACGTCATCTATTAAAATTCCAGGCCATTTACCCGGCAGATGCGCCCACGCTGGGCTTCATACGTGGTGAGGGAATTTATTCACGCGACTGTGTTCACCTCCTCCACTCGCGAGAGATTTGGCTAAAGAGCGCACGAGTTGTCAAGTTGGGTGAGCAACCCTACAAGATTGTGAAAGCACGACCCAAGTGGGATAAGGTAAGGATAATATTCATTTAGTTCATTTAAAGAATTAAGTCCAGTGAAGAATTATGACAGGAGTTGATTTAATGTTAAAACTTGAGGTTTACAATTTTTAATTTTCAAAAATATTAAAGGATCTTGAGGCAAAAAAGTATTTTAGCGCAATAAATAATATTTGAATGTATACGCCAAATCAAGATCAAAATGACATTCCGCTTGGAAATCGTATTAGTTTTGGCAAAGCTATACAAGTATTAAGTTGGTCTTATTCTTATAAAAGAAATCCAAGGTAACATAAACTACTCTCAACTTTTTTACAGCTGACACGCAGTGTCATCAAAGATCAACCGCTGGAGATTTTTGGTTATTGGCAAACACAGGATTATGAACCACCCACTGCCGAAAATGGTATTGTTCCTCGAAATGCCTATGGTAATGTGGAGCTCTTTAAGGAATGCATGCTGCCAAAGAAAACAGTTCATTTGAGGCGTAAGTGTAATGCTTATATTTGAGATACATTAACATAGTATTAATCTCGAATTTAATTTCTGGTTTCATTTAGTTCCTGGTTTGATGCGAGTCTGCAAGAAGCTCAACATTGATTGTGCAAATGCTGTGATTGGATTTGACTTTCACCAGGGCGCCTGTCACCCCATGTACGATGGCTTTATTGTGTGTGAGGAATTTGGTGAGATAGTGACTGCTGCCTGGGAGGAGGATCAGCAGGAGCAGGCGCGCAAGGTGCAGGAGAAATATGAGAGCCGCGTTTATGGCAATTGGAAAAGCCTTATCAAGGGACTGCTCATTCGCGAGCGTCTAAAGAGAAAATATAACTTTAAAATTTGAATTTTTTTTGTCGTCCAGTTTAAGTTGCGATTAAATATTGAATTTTTGTATTGCTATAAGTTGTATTCATGTTGTACCCATAATAAATTTGAATAGCTGGCTTGAACCGCACAATTAATTATAATACTTTGGAATGCATTTATTTAGCGATATCTTAAAATTTCCTTTTGCATTTACTAAACGAAGACAATAAGTACATAGTTGGTATAAATAATTTACAAAATTATGCTTTCAATGGAACAAGAGCTTTAAAGAGACAATAATACCGAAATGGTAAGTTACACTTAAAAGTTATACAATATGTAATTCGTTTAGTTTCGGCTCTTTGAGTGTTTGTAAATTGTAAGCAAGTTAATATAGGTATTCTTTGCGCTGGATTTACCATAATAACTATAAAATTGAGTGTGGAATGCAGTTAAGATACAAATAAAATAATAAACAGGTCAATTTGGCAACTAACTATGTAACGAATATGGTTAAATAAATATACTACAATTTAAAAAAAACTTTGGTTTGACAAATTCTGCAATTAAAGACTTAATTTCAGCTATTTTTTGAGTACACAAATATGTTCAACAAGTGTGTCTGAAATTATTAAAATGCCTCCACACAAATGTCTATCGTCAAGTTGTTTAATTTGTGGCTTTCGTGGAATTGTTTGCTACTCTGCTGGTGTTGGAGTCTTTAGGTTGCGCCTGCAGATATTCCGAGTACATTCGCCTGGCCTGATTTAGGACGCGGGTAACGTCATGCTTACGCACCATCTTATCAAAGTGCATGGCAATCTCGTTGTAGTCCATGGCCGCCTTGATGATTGTGTTGCGATGCTGCAGCAGCAACGTCAGGCAGAGAAACATGAGGAATGCATTGCCGCCACCGAATTCACTCGGCGGAGGCAGTGGCGATGAGGATGTGCTAGCTCCTCCTTCTTGATGATGATGTTGAGGTGACCTCGAGTAGGCGGAGCTGTAGGCGCTTTCATCGTCTGCATTGGTGGCCATCTCCACGACACCAACACGATTGGACTCCGTTGAAATGGGCATTACAACCTCGGGCAAGCTACTGCTAGTGCGCATGCCGATTCCAACAGCATCCGGCAGCATGGCAGCATCTTCAATGAAAGGATTCACAATGTGCGCATCTGTTGGTTGCACGCTGTTGCTTTTGGCGGCTGTCAGACGCTGTCGGCGTCGCATGTGCAGCTCACTCACAGCGGGGCAGTTGATAATCTCGTTCTCCTTGAGCTCATCCATCATATCCAGTGTATCCTTGTCCAGTTGCTCATACTCAATATCATCGCGTTGCTTTTCCTTTTCCTTTTGCTTTTCCTTCTCCTTTTCCGTAAAAGGCAAACCAAACACTTGACGATCCAAATTCTCCGCCTCGAGTCGCAGCTCGCGCGTGATAGCATTTGTCATTGGATAATATTCTTGATCGGGATCGGCATCCTGATCCTCTGCAGTTTGCTGATCCGGCGTTACAGCATTGAGATCCAATTGCAAACTATAGCTACTAAGCTCCTGAGCCTGCTGAATCGCTGTGGCTGCCGTTGAGGCGCTCCAACTGGTTTCTGGTATGGAAGATGAATCGGATTCATCCAAGGAACTTCCCAACTGTCCGCTCTTGCTCAGCAGTACTTTCTGCTGTGGCTTTTCATTAATTTGCAGCTGATTTGAAAAGCGATCCGAAATGCGATTCTTGTTAATCGATGCAAAATTGAGAAATTCATTGAAATTCTTAACCAATTTTGGTGGCGTCGTGTCCGTGGAGGCGTCGCCATTATCAAATGAGATGCCCATGCGACTAGTCGCGGCAATTTTCTCTTTGAGATCTTTAAAGTGTCCAACGCGTCGGACGCTCTCACTGACTGTGGTGGCATTGGATGCCAATTGCTTGGCAATCATATTGCTTACATTCAGTATCTTTGTCTGCTGCAATTTGGCCAATCCCTGAGGCTTTTTATCGGCCACACTACTTTTCACTTGTTGGGACGATGACGGACTACATAAATTGATATTATTATTATTATTGTTTGGTTGCAGTGCATCATCCTTAAAGGGATTCGTCTCATGAAACTGCAATATTTGCTCCTTTCGATCAAAGACATCGTCATCTGTATCTTCACTGGCCGATAGTTCCAACACTGACTTTGTATTGTTCTCCATGTTCTCCATGTTCTCCATGACGCCCCCTTCGATAAGTGCCAACATTTTGGACTCGTCCAAACTCTGATGCGCCTTGGACGAAACGCGTCTTTGACGCCGCGACGCATGCCTCGACATATTGTCATCCAGACTGTGATTCAGTCGCTTTGAGTTGTCCAGTGCGTTGCACCCAGCTGTGCCCAAGGAAGAGCTCAGCGAGCTCAGCGATGCCGATGAACTTTGCCGCCTTAGTGCACACACCTTGGTGTAGGGATTCTCTCGCGGTTTGGTCAGCAGATACGAGGGACTCGTCGGTGTCGCACTGTAAGACGTCGAAAAGGTACTGGCACTATTTGGAGCCGACGTCTCAGTGAGGGGCACGAATTCCTGCAATGCAAACATATATATAATAAAAATGTAACAAAAGTACATTTAATAATCAACTGAAATCCGTGATGACTTCGGAACAAACCTTTTCGTAAAGAGGCAGCTCGTTGGAGCCGTTGTTTTCGTATCGAAATGAACTCCACTGAACCTCCAGCATGCGCAGCGCATCCTCGAAGGGAAACTCGCGCTTCAGCTCGAGGAGCAACCAACGGTAGCAGAACAACAAATCATCCGCTTGCTGCGATTTGAGATACTCCCAAAACTCGGGATCGTAGAAGCTCAAAGCCTCGGTAAGGTGTGCAAATTTCTGGGTCATGGCGATGCCATCGAGCATGAAATTGCCACGCACTCGGGACATGATTGCACAGAAGCAGATGTAGGCCTGGGCCTCGTCGTTCATGGTGACCAGGAGCGGGGATGCAATGTCGGACATGCCCTGGCAATAGCTGACCACGGGATGATTCAGCGCGTATGTGGTTAGTATGTTGAAGAGCGAGGCAATGTTCTGATTGTCATCGCTGCCCGCATAAAACGGATGCAGTCGATCCGTCCGCAGCACATCCTTCTTCACCATGCTCGTCACGTAAGCCAGCTCTCCGGCGACATTTCCTCGCTGCACGGCCGATTTCCACGTATCTCGCAGCTTATAATATAGCTCGGATTTGCGACGCATAAACTCCATACGCTGATGTCCATCCATGGCCAGTCCATGTACTCCACTGGGATACACATTGAGCAAGTGCTTCCACACCACGCGACGCAAACTTGGCTCGATGCCGCCCTGGAAAATGATTTTGCGTAGCTCATCGTTGCGCTGGATTTGCCCCAGGGCATCTAAAAACAATCGAAATTCGCTATCACACATGGGCGGGCGCGGCGGCAGATTGGCCATATGTTCGTCCGATAAATTGAAGGCTTTCTGCACAATTGAAAAGGTCTTTTCCATTTGATTCATGATCAGACCTGGCAATTTTGTCTGCATGTGCTGCACATATTTTTGAGATACACCCAAGGATTGTAGTGGGGACACACTGGCCGACAATGATGCAGTGCTGTTGTGGATTCTGTTTGTGCTCGCTGTTGTTGTTGTGGATTCCGTGTCACACTCTCGCACAACGGTAAATGGCTTCACATCGATTTGGAGCATTAAACATGGCTCCGATGAGGTCTGTATGGATATATTGTGTATTCTAAGGAATGCAGCGTCCAAATCCCAATCCGAGAGCACAGCGAGATAGATTTCATTGCCAGCTGGATCGAAGGCTTTGTATTTAATAGAAAAGTCCGATTTAATGTCAAAGGCCTTGGCGAGTAGCGAATAAAGCACTTCGAGAGTTGTAATCTGCGGATCCACTGAGAATTTGCGCCATTCTGGATTTCTGCTTGCTTCGTTTTTCTGTTTTTTTTTGTTTTTTTTTTTTGAGTGGGAGAAAGCAGAGCAAAGGGTGAAAAAAAATTGTTGTCATTGTTGTCTGATTTACAGGCAGTACACATACCTTTACTTTGACGCGAACCGCCTCTCTGGGATAAATGCCAGACATATTTGATTTATTGTATTTGCACTTTGTAACTAACTTAATTCCATTTTTGTTTTCTTATAATCAATTGAGCAATCAACTATTGCTCTTTGTTGTTACGCCATCTATGGGAAGCAGTGCTGGTAAGCGATTGCGATTGTGATTGCAGTTGAATTTAGAGTGTTAGACAACACTTCAAGCCAGGGCTGCCACATTGATATGTGCCAGTGTGCACCTTTGGTTCGACCCGACACGAATGAGTGTGGTAACACTGAAAACGAGAAAAACATCAGCGCATACAAATATGAGAACATTAGTGCAAAATTTGTTGTTGTTATAGTTTATATATTTTATTAAAAAGTTTTATTTTGCAAATGCTTTGTGCATGCACAAATAAAACGCAAAGTGTTATCGCTTAATGGTAAACCAGCAACTTGGGAAGCAGCGTAATCTCATCATCATTGTCGTCTAGAATTTGGGTGTGTATGCATGTATGTGTGTGACTCGGGCGTGTATGTGACGTGTTCGGCAAGCAAACACACACACGTTCATCAAAGGCTAAAGCATTTATGGCGAATGGTTCAAGGATCATAAGGATTTGGGCGCCAGACCGGCTAATGTGCTAACTTTACACTCTTGGCAGCGTACATTCAATTGACGCTCACTGAGATAACTTTTGTTTAATTTATGATCACTCGCTTATGTACTGTTTATTATGTGGTATATGCGTCCCAATTGTTCTTATGCGCCTCTATCTATGTGTGTGCGTATGTGTGTGTGTAGTTGAAGCGATAAATTCTCTCTGAGAACTTAACGTTGTTGTTGTGTCAATGTAAGTTGAATTATTATGCAAAATAATGCTCTTAACTTCCGTTGACGCAGTATGTTTATTTTCTGTATGTCTGTGTGTGTATCTGTATGAGTGCACGCTTATATCACAGAATTGATACGACAACTCCGTCAGCGGCAATTTGATTACAAAAGCATTATCATAAAAAAGAGAGAAGACTGCGGTCTGAGAACATGATCTGATCCAAAAAAAACTGACTTACGTTATTTATGCGATTTATTCATTTAATTTACAGTTTGGCCAGCGTTTAATGGATGACACATCATCATGGGAAAGTTATTATCAAAAATTTTCGGCAACAAAGAAATGCGAATTCTTATGCTCGGCTTGGACGCTGCTGGCAAAACAAGTTTGTATTCTATAATAAATTTGAACCACTTAAATATATTAATAATTTCTGGATTTTTACAGCGATCCTTTATAAACTTAAATTGGGGCAATCAGTGACGACGATACCAACGGTGGGATTTAATGTCGAGACTGTCACGTATAAGAATGTCAAGTTCAATGTTTGGGATGTTGGCGGACAGGATAAAATACGACCGCTTTGGCGGCACTACTACACAGGTACGTCGACTAGAAACACGCATTACAATTAAGAGGAAGCCCGAATAATAACTATCTATTCTTTGTTTTCCAGGAACACAGGGTCTTATATTCGTTGTGGATTGTGCGGACCGAGATAGAATAGACGAAGCTCGCACTGAACTGCATAGAATAATTAACGATAGAGAGATGCGGGACGCCATTATACTGATATTTGCTAATAAACAGGATCTAGCTGATGGTAATTAATTCTGGTATAATTAATAAATGGCAATATTAATAAATTATAAATTATATTTATATTTATATTTATAGCAATGAAACCCCATGAAATCCAGGAGAAACTAGGTTTAACTAGAATAAGAGATCGCAATTGGTATGTGCAACCATCATGTGCCACAAGCGGCGACGGCCTCTACGAGGGTCTAACGTGGCTGACATCGAACCATAAATTATGAGAATAGAATCGTAATTGCAACGTATTTCTATGGCTTGATTGTATTGTATTATTCGAAACGAAGCGAAATTATTATATTTTTATTTATACAAAAACTGCAAGACGCATAGTGAAAACTCAACAAAAAAATCGAACAGAAATTAACAGAGTTGAAAACAAAATATATATAGAAGCCAATATATATAATGCTGATAATATATATACATACATATACATATGAATGTATATCAACATGTATACATGATTAATCAATCTATATTCTCTCATTAGTAAAAATACACATAAAAGAAAACGATGCAAACTCAATAAATAAAAGTAACAAAAACTTAAAGCACAGTCAGAAAAAAAAGCAAAACAAAATAATAAATAAAATTTTAAAAAATTATCCATCAGTATAACAACCGCAAATTTAGTGTTAAGTTTTCTTGTAAATTATAATGATGAGCCACGTAAGCAATTAAGTTGAATGCTTGTTTATTGCAACTGTTATTTGACTGGAAATGAGAAAGTCGTAAATAAAATAAATCAATTGTAAATAAATATTCCAATTAAAGTGCATATACCACAATATACAACAACAGCAAACAAAATACTCCGATAAACAGAAAAAACGAAAAACCTATTGATTGCTATAGATTAAAAAATAGTCTGCAAATATAAAAATAAGTAACTGTGCCTTCCTCAATTTTATATCAAGTCAAAAACTTCTTCATTTGGTTGTGGGATTCTCCTGGGATGAGCTATATGTTTATTATTCGTTAAATTATGTGGTGTAGTCTTTTACTTCTACTGTCCTTTCCTGAAGATGTCATTGCTTTCTATTCATTCACAGATTTTGTTTCTAATATTTTATTTTCATCCCCTTAGTTGTCAGTCTGTCAATCATACTGACTTCAGATGCAGAAGGTGTCCTTTTTTTCTGTTATTGTTTATGAAAGTTGAAAAGTAAATATGCCAAATTCATGACCACAATTTATAGATATGAACTAAGCAATATTAATTGCTAAACGAGGCGTTTAAGACTGTTCTTCGTTTTGTTTTGTAAACTGGTTTTGTGAGTTACCTAAGGTATTTACCTGAAAACGGCACGTGTCATTGACTTTGATTTGTATTTGTAGTTGTGTTTTGGGCGGAATAAATCAAGCGAGCAAACTCTGTTTGTATACATCGTCAGCAGATACTTGATGCCCACAAAAAGGCAATTCAGAAACAAACGGGAAAGAATACAGTCGAGCACACTAGACAGTAGGATACCCTGTGCCCGGGCACTTAAGGACCCTAATACCGAAGACATAATGCAATCGCTATGTTAAATTTCTATGCTGAACCTTAAAAATTTCATTTTGATCTGCCTCTGTTATCCAGGAACCTACATACCAAATTTGAAGAGTCTAGCTCTTAAAGTCTTTGAGATCGACCCGCTCATACAAAAGGTCGCATGGACGTACAGGGCTAAATCAACTTATCAAGAATATAAACACTTTATAGGGTTTGCCACGCTTTCTTCTGCCTGTCACATTTCAAAAAAACATTGTACGTATTTTCCAATTTCTTACAACACTCTCTAAGCAGATTAAAATTAAAATTTTATACTAAATTTGTAATATAATCTTTTGATATTCTATTTTCTACATCAGCATCATAATTAGTAACAAGAAAGAAAGCCCGAAGCCCAAGGATATTGTCCCCTGATCGCTTTCCTTGCCAATACCTCGCTCTGTTAGTTTAGTTAAGAAATCTTAAAGATAATTTGAAGTCGATTTTTACTATGCCAGCTTCATAGGTGATATTGTTGTCCGATTTGGATGAGAATGTACAATAACAAAGATAAAAATACACAAACTAAAAGTAACCTTGAGATAGCCCAATAAACAACAAAGATTTTTATACAAAGCAATTCCCTCATTGTGTGAACTTTGACTCCGAACTTGATTCCCTTGCAATTCGAATTTCACGATGAGTTTGGGCTCCACAATGATCAGTCCATTAGTGAGTCAGTCAGTCAGTATATACATTCTTAATCAGCAAGATTTAGAAAACTTTTAATATAAATTGAGATAAAAATATTAAATTCAACTTCAAGTGTTAATATTTTTCAGTAATTTATAAATATAAAAATTCGGTAGCCTGCGGAAATTAACGTTGAAACCCAGACTCAACTTGCGAATTTTGATTGATTAAATAAAGTGTACTTTACTTATAAATACTACCAAAAAAAGAAGGAAAGAGAAAAAAAATAAAGCAACTTCTATTCACACATGCATACTTCGCAACGCAATCTGTGTACATATTTGTGTATGAGTGAGCTTGTGTATTCTGGGCAGAGGAGATGTCGTCCGTTCAAACGTCAAGAACCAACCCTCTTGACTATATTTGTCCCGCTCGCACACATCCAACCATCTCGTTTGCGCATGATGTGACAGTATTTTCAATGCTTTTGTTGTTCTTGTTGCTGGCGGGCATTTTTGATGCACGGATATTACAGGATAACGCTCTCGCTCGCTCCTCCTACGGTTGTAGATATGGGCGTGGCCAGCGCTGAGCAAAGCGCTTTGACTTTTGCCGATGTTTGTTTCGCTTTTATCCTGGGCATAAACTTCTGCCAGCGTTAGCATGCGGAGAGAGAGGGAGCGCAATAAAGAGAGCGAATGCGTTTGGTGAGGGCAGAATGAGAGTGGGGAGAGTGTAGGAGGCTGGTAGGTGATTGTTGTATTCCGACATCTCATTTGTTACAAAGTTAATGTTGGCGTATTAAGCGCAGCAAAAGCCTCAACAACAAAAGCGCCACAGCAAAAGAAAAGAGGAAACGTTAAGAGCATGTGGCTGGATGAACTTTTATCGATTATTGGATTTGCTTCAGTGAAACCTTTTTGAGCTATCTTTGAACATGGAATAAATTTATTTTTTTTTTTTTATTAAAAACATTTAATTTAATGTATTGTATGACAAAATACGTATTGTCTTTTAAATCTCCTAATTTGTGAAAAAACTAGTTACTTTAAAAGTGACTTTTATGTTAGATTAACTGTAAGTAAAACACTTTTTTATATTTTGGCTGCCTTTGCTATTACTATATAAATAATATAAAATCTCGTGTCTAACTATTCTTTCATAATTTTCACTAGACTTGATCGAAATGACATGAATATTTTATAAAAAAGTGTGGAGTTCTTAAAACAACAAAAGCATGCACAACCATCCCATTGACTACCAAGAGCCCCCTGCAGACTTACGTTCAATTCAATTACAGTTAACTGGTGGGTTGCATATGGAGAGAGGCCGAGGCCGAGACAGAGGATGACGACGCCTCTGCCAGACACCCAAAACATGAAGAGAAGGAGCACATTCGAAAGCACTAACATCACGAAAGGTATTACAAAACAAAAACAAAATGTCAAAACCCAAGACGATTATGTGAGCGAGCTCCCCTTCCTCCCCCAGAGCACCAGCATCTGCGTCACAGTCAGATTAAGAGAATGGGGAAGCTTTTTCTGCTTCTTCATCTCTCTTTTAGTCATGATGGCGGCCAAAGTTGTCGTTGTCGTTGTCGTTGTGTACTCCTATACAGGCATGTGTGTCAGAGCAAGAGCATGACCGCTGAGAGAGCAGCAGCTCTCTGGTGTTTATTGGAGATTGAGATTGCGGCTTGGCTTACCTACACTCAAACAGCAGCGTCGACGTCGACGTTGGCGTCAATGTTGACGTCGGCGTTGCCACAGCATCAAGAAGGAACGAATCAAAGCAAGCCAACAAGCAAATGCGCCACCAGAGTTGCCACTAAAAGTCTTGGGCGTAAGAGGGCAAAGGCTGGACTGAATGAGTGGGAGAGTGGGAGTGTGTACTGCGGGTGCGGCTATCCTTGTTGTTGTTGCTACAGTCGCTCGCTGCTCAATGCTCTCTGCTCTTATTGCTCTTGCTATGGTGTGGTGTGGTGCTGTGTTGTCCTTGCTGGTGGTGTGCTTTTTGTTCTGCCATACACACACACACAATCACACAATCACACACACAATCACACACACATGCACACATACATGCATGGCCGACTTCTGCCCACTCACCGAGCGCGGATTATATCAACAGAATTTTTTTCCTATTTCGGGGTTGGCTCGTTGGCTGGTTGGCTGCCTTGCTGGCTACCCGGTCTGAATGGGCTGCCTGGAGTGGACACATGACTGTTTAGCTTCATGTCATGGTTTTATGATAAATCTGAAATCGTACATCGAGATGTTAACATCATCATCTCCGTGGCCGTTGCCGTTGCCATCGCCGTTGCCATCGCCGTTGCCGTCGCGCATTCAATAGAGTCCTGCACAGTTCGTCCTACATTCTGATTCGCCGTGCGCGTATCCGTCGTTTAGCGGATAAATATTTAAAAATTTTGAGTGCTTCAAAATGAATTAAAATACTTAAAAAAAAATATTTCGCAACATCTGACAACCAAACTTGATTCAGTTCAAATATAATAAGTGTGAACAAATTATATAGAAGTATTTATGCTATTTATCAATGGCTGTAACTTATTAGAATGAACATAAAATACCTTAAATAAAATCAAAAATAAATATAGGTATTCAAATATCTGCAGTGTGTCAAAATTAAATAAAATAAAACATTAATACAAATTAATTTCGAACAACAATATAAAGTGTGAAAATAACTGAATATTTGTATTATTTATCAATTACCAACAATTACAATGAACAAAGAAGACAGTCTCTCGGACACGCGTCCAGGATCTCAAGGTAAATGCCCAATGAGAAAAATAAGAAGTAATATGGTTGGATAGCAACAGAAAATAATGTACTAAAGTTTGTTTTTTCATAAAATTGTGGAAAAATGTGAAAACTTCAGCCACGATGTCTTGCCGTTTGGTATCCACAATGATTAACCGGTCACTGAGTCAGCGAGAAAAATTTGTGATAAATTTGTAGCGTTCACTAACAATATATAACTTATTATCCCTTTAAAGTCCAAACAAATGAAACCAAATTTAAATAAAATAAAACCCGACAAATAGATGACTGTAAAACATATTAAAATTCCAAAACGCACGAAAGTCAATTGTTTGTAAAAACACAGACAATTATCCTTAATTTTTTTTTCTTAAAAAGGATGCTCTAATTAATTAGTCCTTTTTTGTAAGCACCCCTTATCTAATTTAATTACACTTGCAATTACCACAAACGTAATCTACATAGTTAATTTTCTCAAATCTTATAATATTATCATATATTTTCTGAAATTTATATACAGAAAGGACTTTTCTAATGTATTGAAACTTTGATATTACTCGATAGCAATCCAAAATCAGCCAGTTCAAAGGGAAAGTATCTTCAAATCAAATAGAACGCACGAAAAGACCAACAAATTCAATTTAAGATAATCACAAAATTAAATTATACTCAAGTCAGGCTGCCAAAATTTCAAAATTCATAACACAAACCGGGGGCGGACCTTGGACCCTTAACACTTTTGGGAAAGGATACGCTAAAGTGAATTTCAACGAGCTCATAAAATTAACAAAGACCAACTCCGAGTGCCGGAAAATGCAAGCATATGACGCTAATCCGTTGGCATTAGACCGCAGTTGGTGTACAAATTCGAATACGAGTAAGAAAAGGACGGCAGATAACTACACTGAGCGAAAACAATTTAAGTAATTCGTACTTTAACGCACTTCTGTAATTCGCACCTACCTCAAGTATCGATTTTAAGAATCGCAAATTCTAAACTCGAGCATTTGCGAACCTAATTTAAAGTAGTTCATCGATTTCTCTCGGTGTAAAGTCAGAGTTGGTAAACAGACTGCATGAATGCCAAGATCTGAGAAAGGAGGAACGCTCCAGCGAACGGCCAAGTGGCGAGTGTAACAAATGTGGCTGTCGAGACTGTTGAGGGTTAAGTGCATCAAGGAATCACTACCGAAAACTACAATCAAATTAGGGTGTGATGGCAAAACAATTGTCCCCCGAGGCAAATTGTGTCGAGCACGAGGACGAGCAGAAGGCAAGTCCTTCGAGCCGTTTGGCTTAATGGCACCCTAATTGAATGTGTAAATATATTTGCGGATTACAGGGCGTCAATGTCGGCACGCAGGGATTAGATCAGCAGGTTCTTCAACCCCCCACAAGAAAAACAGAGAGAGAGACGGCAGCCTTTTGACAAATTGCAATTTAATTTAAATGAACTGCATAAGTGATTCTTTATTGCATATCCTTTTTTGCAGAGCTGCACAGTCCCGCACGTCATTGCTACACACCGCCACAAGGACAACAGCCACCGTCGGGTCCACCTTTGATCCCAGTCACATCTGCTCCCTCGCTGACCACGCCAAGCCGCCTGCTGGGCTGGAATCACAGTGCAGCCGCCGCAGCCGCAGCCGCCGCCGCCGCGGCTTCAATCGCCTCCAATCATCAGGCATCAATCGCCTCCAGTCAGTGCCAATCATCGGGATCGGGATCGGGATCGGCATCGGATCCATTGTCGCTGCCGAGGCTCAAGGGTCAGAATCTGGGACTCATCTGCGTCGTGTGTGGCGATACCAGTTCCGGCAAGCATTACGGCATACTTGCCTGCAATGGATGCTCCGGATTCTTCAAGCGCAGTGTGCGACGCAAGCTCATTTACCGGTACGTAAAAAACGGACGCTCAACTGTGGGAGAAAGTCCATTTTTCTTGGCATATAGTATACAAAAATGAAAGTATTAATCTCAAATTTGGTGTATACTTGTGTTGTGGGTATCTAATTTAGTTTGAATTTAGTGTAGAATCAAGAATTTTTGAACTCGATTAAAAAACTCCAAAGTTACTGAGTTCTTGACCCCGTTTGGCATTCATTTTATACCGGAATAACATATCTTACGAATACAATAGGATTCTAAGTTAAGAACCAACTTTTTCTTTATCTAGATTTAATAATTTATAGATGGGGTTTGATGGTGACCTTTCTACTTTGATTGAAGTTGAGTTTTGGTTGGCTTGAGGTCTGAATTTTTATATATTTTTTTAATAATATTAGTTAAAATTTTAATTTATAAATTTAAAAAAAATTGACCTGTGCCAAAAATATAGACAGATTTCATTTAGTTCTCTGACCCGATCCGATCCGATCCGACCCGCCCATGACCATAAAATGTCACTTACCATTTAGCAACATTTAGTAAGTGGGTGGAGCTGAGGAGGGGTTGGAGGGTGGCTGGAGGGTGGTGGGTGGCTGGGTGGCTGGGTGGCTGGGTGGTGGGTAGAGGGTGTGTGCTTCGTCCGCTGTCTGGCGGATTACCAAATGTTTCCGAAATTTATTACAATTATTCAAATCTTTGGGATTTGAGCGTCAACTTTTGAATGCGCACATTTGCCATCGGTTGACTTCGGCCTCTTCTGCTCAAAAAGTAAATCCCGAGGAGCATCATGTGCAGCTTCGAATCCATTTGCTGCCTTTTTTGTATTTCAAAATCCAGAACCCGCGGCACAAAATGTAATTGAATTTAAAGTGCGGATTTTATTTAATGTTTGTTTTTTACTTTCTCCGAGTTCCTTTTGGGGCGTTGACGCTATTTTGTGGACTTTCTCTTGAAAACTAGTTAGATATTAAGGCAGACACATTTCGGCCTAATAATCGTATACTATTTTATGATACTCTAGTTTCAATTTCAATTATCATTAAATCATCGTAGAGGTTCCCCTTCTGCCCGAACAAAATACAGACAAATAACTTTGGCGACAAAATCTTTGCAGTCAACATAAAAATGATGATTCTGTAATGTATATTCAGCTTTGTGGGCACGGTAAATCAGAACGTCGAAATCTCTATATCCTTGTGCGTCCCTTGAGATTGATATGGAGGGCTTAAGCGGAAAACACTTGGCCAAATGTGACCGCACCCCTCCCACCTTCTAAGCAGCCATAGACCCTCGACCATCCCCTCTGCCCACAGACAGCAGGCTAAGCCGAATCGCAACAAAGTTAGAGAGAAAAAAAAGGGGGCGGTTCAATTTGCCCTTCAACGAAATGGAGCACAGTCCTGCGAGCCAGAGTCCTGCGAGTCCTGAACGACAAGGGTATGACACGAAGAAGAATGCACACACACTCAAATGGCTTAGGGACCAGGACCACAACTAGAAAACAAGTATATTTTTTGGTACGTGACGTGTTTCTCGATAGTCAGCAAAGTCAATGTACCCCCGGAAGGATCTACATTTTATATTGTATGTATCTCCCTAGTGGGAGAATAAAGGCAACTTCAATTATTATCAATTGCCTGCAATCTGAGTTTCTCAGCATAATAAACTTATTCGCATTTGCTTAAACTATTTTAATCGGAATGTTATAAAATATTATTTCGATTTCAATACATAAGTTGTGTGTTTGAAGTTGTAAATATAATTAGCCCATTTCAGTTATTTTATTAGACAGCTAAAACAAAAAGCTCTTATTTAACTTCATATTAATTCATATTGAAATATTTCATTAAAATTTGATTCCATAATTCTGAACTTGAATCTTCAAAAAATATTGTTACATTATTCGGTTTAGTTAATTTCACTTGCTTTGGCAAATTTTTCAGCTATATTCATTTGTTTTACCAGAGTAAATACAGAAAATGAAAATTTCGTGGCCTGTAATATGTTATTAAAACGTATTATAATATTAATTGATAGAAGGATAAGAATTATATGTAAAACTCACGTTGATGTTGGTGGCTACGGAAATGGTGAATACATTTCCGGCCATAAAAACAATTGGCTTCTGTAGATTCTGTAAGAACTGGAGTAAGGTTTTTTTGTAACGTTGCTCTTTGTTGATCCAGTTGGACTCGAAAAGTGCATCTGCTAGATTTAAGCAGTCATCCGTCAAATAGTTGCAGAGTATACAGAAGGGCGTTGTCTCCAGCAGTACGGCTACCATAAAAGTGAAAGTCGCAATGCGAGAGGCAAAGTCGGCAAAAAGCACAATGTTGATGATGGTGAAACCCAGAACCAGACCCACTACCAACAACTGCACAAAGATGGTGCCCGAGATCACGGGACGCAACGTGTCGCAGTAGCTGCAAATTAATAATTGGTCTTATATATAGTATTCTATACCCTTGTCCGTCTGTCCTTGCAAACAAAAGGATATCAGATATGGGAAAAGCTAGGATCACCAAATATGGAGTATAGACTCCCCCCATCAACTTTAATTCAGGGTTATAAGTTAAATTTTTAATTTTTTTTTTATGCCAACGGGTGTAGGATAATGCCCAGCAGCTAATCACCATTTTTCAACACGGTTGGTTCATAAATAGTGAAGTTATTAACAAGTGTGTGGCAGCAAAGAAATTGAATTAAAATGCTTAATTATTTCATTTTATCTATACTCTGCCAGAATGTATGAATGTATGTTTATCTATCTATCTATCGCCGGTTCGAGTCGTTTTTGAAAAATTTCAAAAATTTTAACTTAAAATGTATTGTTTTAATCGTCTGCTGGTGATAAAATTAGGGTAAAAAAGTACTTTTGAACCAATTTCTTATTTATTTCTTGAAAGCCTAAGTTGATTTAACAATCGTTGAATTCGTTTTTAATACAGTGGGACTACAAATTAACAGAATAAATGATATATACTACAATATAAGAAATGTAGACTCTTTTCGGACTTTAAGCTAGTACAACTCTATCAAAACTCAACCGATTTCCACCAGGAATGTCTTATTTTTCATCATATTAATCCTACTTTAACATTGCATTTAAATTTTATGCTTTTGAGAAAAATTTTTTTCTTTCGAAAATTTGTCGATTTTTACATAGTTACCCCTTTAGATTTTTTGAAAAATTTTAAAAATTTAAAAATTCAAATTTATTATTTTAATTGATTTCTGGTGATAAAATAAGGGTAAAAAAGTACTGTTTCGACTGTTTCGCTTGTTTTAATACTAGTGAAATGTTAATTCATAAGCCAAGTAATTTTAATACTATAACTATACTATACCTTAGTATGACTTTGTGATCCTGTATGCACTCAATGAGCCTGTCGTAGCTCTGCTCTGGAGTTTCATCAGGATCGCTGCCCAGACGACGCAAACGATCCGAGAAGTTGGCCAAATGAGCGCGCAGTGGCAGCACAAAGTTAATGGGATAACAATCAACGCAGACGTCCTGATAACAGGCGCCCAACATGGCGAAATACTCCAGGCCAGCCTGTAGCCAAAAATGCCACTTACTGGCCCTCCAGTCCAACAACGGATAATAATTCTGATAGGGCGGCCTGCCAGATGTAACGGCGCCTAGGAAAGTGCTCGTTGCATACACTATATAGATGGTCATATAGGTGAAAAAGATCCGATTGCTCAGGTAGACAGCGCGATGAGACTTGCGGCGTTCTTTGGGTTCTGTCAGCCGATTGTCCATCTCGTCTAGTATGAGATTGGCTTTATCGAATCGTTTGACCAGAAACCAGACAATTATCACTTTGGTGGAGCAGGACCAGGCATTGAAGGACACCTGCAAGGAAGTGAGAAAATCACCCGGCGAAAACTCAGACAGATGACTAATGTAGCCCGTCATAAAGCCAATTGGCTGATAGAAAGTTGAACTCAGATTGAGAGCAAACGACCACAAGCAGTAGATCAGGAAAAAGTCCTTGGGCGGCCTTCGAATTCCCATGAAGAAAACGCAGCGCAGCAGATAAAGAGTTGCATTCCGCGACTTGGCCGGAGCACTATCCGGCTCCATATACATGCTGGGAAAGATCTTACGGAGCACCATCTTTGAAAGGAATCAACTTGTTTTTGATGTATTGCCAGCTGAGGTCACTCCTTATAAGCCAGAGAGACAATCAGCCAAATGTCGTGTTTATAAACTCGTCATGAAACATTTATGAATGTCAGTTAAAATCAGTTAAAGTTAACAATTCAATTTAGCAGGCGAGCATTGTAATGAGTCAGGCTTCATTCTCGCCGGGATACCCTATATAAATATCCTTACATTACTCTAAAAATGCCAAAATTTGGATACAAAATTAGGAAAGCTGGAAAAAGAATTGAATAGGTAAAAATGGGGAAAAGTGGATTTGTTTTGAGATATTTTCAGATATTGTTTAATATTTTGGGAAGTTTTTAAAAACAACAAAATACTCTTCGTAATACTGATGCAATTGATTTTATTTATAGTATCCTGACCGTGCAGGGCATTAGCCACAATCGAGATGCCAGTACCCAAATCGGATCCGTTGTTTTCGTGTTTGTCACGTAACGCTTTGAGAAGTGTAAAAGTTTACACTAGTCTATAAATAATTGATGAGTCCTCAGGACTGTCTGACTGACTCCACAACCTGTAGTAGTTCTCAAAGACCTTTTTATACTCTTGTAGAGGGTATTAGGGTTTTGTCATGAAATGGGGTAGAAATGAGAGACCCCAAAAAGTATAATATATATTCTTGATTAGGACCGCGAGCTGATTCGGCATAGCGATCTGTCCATCTGTTTTTATGTAAACTAGTTAACCAATTTGAAACTGTCTCGATTGAACTTGAATATCGGTCGACAATCAACCTATAATATTTGAAATTTCGCGAGAGAATCAAATCGTTGATGTGCCGAAGATAAATTTCCCTCTGGCTTAACCATTTTTCCATAAGCTTTTCAGTTTTATAGCTATCAATAAAAAGCATCAACAAACGTCTTTAATGTGGCCTTAATATCAGTTTCATAATATTACAAAAAAAAACGCAATTATTTTAATTTATAATTCAAGCTTTTTAATTAAAATTTTATTCATTCACAAACTTCAATCTCAATACTTAATTAAATTTGTCGCATTTACTTTTTACTGTATATAACTGAAATTTCTTTAATTTGTGTTTTTTTTTTTGTAATGGTTTACGTTTTATATTTCTATTATGTAAAACATAAATGTTGAGATTCTGTTTTTTTATGACGCCCTTCTATTGTAATTTGCTTATTAACATATCAATGTTTTGTTATGCTTTTGCAAATGAACTTATAACTAATAATCATATCTAGATAAAAATCTTATTTTATATCTAAAAGGACGTGAACGGAACGTGAAGAAAATTATTGACTCCGCTTCAAAAGGGGCAGTGTTGAATCTACGTGATTTGTTTTCGAAATTGAAGAATTTGCATATTTTATAAAGAGATAGTGTGTGGAGCCCACGTGCTCAAAATATACGCGAAAGATACATTTGGCTAAGTGCTTTGTTAGTTAGCCAAAGCTTAGCAGCGGCGCCACAAAACGCATAAAGTGCGGTAGATTGAGATACTATATGTATATATAGACATCTGTAGATATAGATACTTTGGAGGCAGCATTTAAGAACCTTTGCCGTTTTGTGCTTTGAATTTTGGCACAGCCTTTGGGAATGAAAGGGATGCAGGATAACAAGGACAAACTGATGCAGGGGGTGGTAATGATTTCATGCACGCCACTCAGACTGAATCGTGATTTGATTAAAATGCCACAAGTGCACACAGCTACACACAGACACAGACACAGACACAGACACATACACATACACAGACATAGACCAGAACAAAGGCCGTTAGATACTTAGATCGGCAGGCAGCTCAGATACTTTTTGCTGCTGCTGCACAGACTCTGAAGTGTCTTTTGTCCTTTGTCCTTTAGCTGTGATTCTGGCTTACAGTCTTACGGTTCGTTGGCGCTTTGGATTTGACAAATGTTGCAATTTTTGACACGACAAATCTTGTTATCAACAACGGGTCGACTAACTTAATTATGGCCTACTTGAATTAATCGAAAAACCATTTTTCCATCTTCGTTTCTTTCAATCGCACTCGCAGCTGCCAGGCGGGAACTGGACGTTGTGTTGTGGACAAGGCTCATCGGAATCAATGCCAGGCCTGCAGGCTCAAGAAGTGCCTTCAAATGGGAATGAACAAGGACGGTAAGTGTACACTTACACTTGGAGAAAAAAGCGCAAAGTTGAATTAATTACAAATATATTTTATTTTATTTTAATAGAATTAAATTTAATTAATTTAACTAAAAACATGCTAAACCGTCAAATTCAATTTGGGGTATTATAGAAATCTATTCCATCCAAGTTTAACATTTTTTTTTAATAAACTTAATGTTTTGAAACAATTTTTTGTTTCTTTTTGGTGTATTAACAATCAACTACGACTACTTATTGACCTCTTCTTCATATTCATAATCCTGCAATCGCTCTAATGAACTGAAGCACGTTTAATTGGTCTTTACCATTAACTCAAAAAGCTGGGGACACGTGCACGCGTCTAATGCAAATGTCTATTTATCTATCCTTGGGTCCTCTTTCCCCTCTGCCTTAACTACATTTAACCCTTTCCCACGCGATGACAGCAGCGAATGAACAGCGACAAAATAAATATTTTGAAAAGGTTTCTGGGGTGGTTCACCTCAAAGTGGTGCGCTTTATTTACATATTGTTCACTCAATTGATTTGTTACCTGCTGGCTGTTGTCTTTGACAGATTTTGAAGCAGCTTCGCAGCACTTGAATGAGCACACAATTTGTCAATATATAGACATACATATATACCAGCTCTAGTATTGATCAAAATCGAATTGTTCTTATCAAATATTAACTAGCTGTCATTTCTTGTCTTATCCTTGTATAACCACTAATTATTAAGTGGATTTAATGTCCTTAAATCCCCATCAAGAATGTAGTGAGAGTGAAAATTTCAAACAAAATTTAACTGATAGGGAAAATTCGAAATATATTTTTGGAGTAGTAGGACTTACGACACATACAGGAGAATCTCGTTTTCAATAAGTATGTATTCTTCAGATACTCAGTTGTTTGACACTCGCTTTATTAACAAACCTTCATTCAATTGCTGATATTCAGCCTCTAATTATTTAACCATAATTTATGCTAGACACATGCAAAACGGCAACAGTGAGCAAGTTGGACGGAGGGAGGGGTTAAAGCCGGCTCACCAGCCCATTCATTGTGTGGTAAAATTGCATAAACAAATGGGAAAACAATTTGTGGGCGGGAGCGGCACGTGACCACAAAACCAATTTACCATGATGGGATGGGCAGTGATTGAGAATCGCAGAGAAGGCACGCGCTTGCTTGTCAGTAGTGCAAGGCTACCTGCTGAAATTTAGTGAGGCGTCAAGCAATTTTGTCATTGTGACATTTCCTCATTATGCGGACGGAAGGACGGAAGGACGGAACAACGGCAGGACGGACAGACATTAGGCGCTGGCACAGTGGTTGATTCTGAAAATCTGGCGGGAAATAATTAAGATATTAAAATGTAATGTTTAATATCATTCCAATGCATTTTAGAATTTATCAAATTAATTTATGTAGTGATGTAAATCCATTTATGGATCCTGTTTTAAATCGAATTGTAAAAATCGTCACATTGCTAATATTAAGCAAGATAATTTTAATGATATGTTATTAATGAATTTTTCCTTTAGTTTTAAAATCTTTTCAAGTTTTTCTTTAATTTGTTTTGTAACAAAGTGTTTAAACATTTTTTTTGCACTTATTGGCAGAGGCAACCACTGTGCGGTGGTTTGCTTTGAGCGAGTTTTGTACTGTGGTTGAGTGCGATTTACTTATGTGTGTTAGTTGCATTTGTTTTCCAATTACAGCGGTGCAAAATGAGCGACAACCACGCAACACAGCCACTATACGGCCGGAGACACTGCGGGAGATGGAACACGGCCGAGCGTTGCGTGAAGCTGCCGTTGCCGTTGGCGTTTTTGGGTAAGTACACACGCACACACACACACACACACACACACACACACACACACACACATACACACACCCACAGTATGAGTACGACTGTACTATGGAGACATTTCCCATTTTTTTGTGTGAATAAATTAATTATTCACAACTAAGCATTTAAAGAAATTCTGTTGCATGTGCATAGAAAAACCTCAAACTAACTTGTTGTATTGTTAAATTGTTACCATCAAAAAAGTTTATGGATCAAAAATGGACAGCGAAAAAGTTTTTGATTGAAGTCCTGTTGTTTGACTGACTTCTGCTATGAAAAGTATATGATGTAGTAATTTTATGTTGACTATATTCTGCCAAAGTGTTGGAAACATGAATACACAATTTTGTTCGCTTATGAGTTGCTAACGAATATCAAAAAAATGGTAAAAGTGGCCATAGTACTCGTACTCTTGCTTGCTGTCATTTGCATAACTCTCTCACAATCTCACGTACCGCCCAAAATGTGTGGGCAACTCTCCAATTTGCAGACCTCCCGTGTTACTATCACCGCCCTGTTATGGGTCGAGTCTACTGCCACCACCCTGTGAGTAGAGTCCGACTTTAGTTTTGTGTGAAAGTGTAAAAATCAAACTTATGCTATTTGTTTCTATTCGGCAGCATTGGGCAGCTTGCCAACGGGACGTCTGCTGCACCACAACCACCTCACTTCATCCATGCAGTTGGCCACGAATCACATGAATCACGCCAGCGGCTTTCCCATCTTTAATAGCGCCGGACTTCATCATTCACCAAAGGATAAGGTGGCATATGGTGTGGCCATGGAGTTGTCCAGCAGCGGCAATGTCTCTCATTCCACAAACTCGAGCAGCAATCATTCAATAGATCCCAGTTCACCGGCACCGGATGCGACAAATGACAACAACAATGCCGGTGGGAGTGTCTCCTCCATCAGTTCTTCCAGTCCCATTCCAGAGAATGATAACGATGGTGTGTATAGGAGACATGATCAGATATGAAGAATATTAAATGGGTGAATCAATTTGCAGACGACTCCATTGATGTGACCAATGATGAAGAGCCGAACACGGGCAGCAGATCCGATTCCAGCTTCATTATGCCCCAGTTTATGTCGCCCAATCTCTATGCCCATCAGCACGAGACGGTGTACGAGACCAGTGCCAGGCTACTCTTTATGGCCGTCAAATGGGCCAAGAATCTGCCGAGCTTTGCCAGGCTATCATTTAGGGATCAGGTCATTCTGCTGGAAGAGTCCTGGTCAGAGTTGTTTCTGCTGAATGCTATACAATGGTGCATTCCCTTGGATCCGACGGGCTGTGCTCTCTTCTCCGTGGCCGAGCATTGCAACAACTTGGAAAACAATGCCAATGCGGACAATTGTGTCACTAAAGAGGAGGTGAGTTCCGATTAAAGATATCAAAGCCACTTAATCATTAATCATTCAATTCATTTCCATCGACAGTTGGCTGCCGATGTGCGCACTCTACACGAAATCTTTTGCAAGTACAAGGCTGTTCTTGTGGATCCGGCTGAATTCGCCTGTCTCAAAGCAATTGTGCTGTTCCGACCCGAAACCCGAGGTCTTAAGGATCCGGCACAAATCGAGAACCTGCAAGATCAGGCACATGTAAGTCCTCTGAGCAGCAATCGTTTACCAAGTACCCAAAGGGCTTAAGCGCTTATGACAATGTCCGACAGTCTTAGTTGCTGTGAATTCTATTAATGCATTTGCTCTATTTCACAGGTCATGCTGTCGCAGCACACGAAGACACAGTTCACGGCGCAAATCGCGCGATTTGGACGATTGCTGCTCATGCTGCCGCTGCTGCGAATGATCAACTCCCACAAGATCGAGTCGATCTTCTTTCAGCGCACCATTGGCAATACCCCGATGGAGAAGGTGCTCTGTGACATGTATAAGAATTAGAGAATTGATCGCTTAAGTTTTAATGTAATTTAAATGAATATATGAATACGTTTTTATGTCTTGAATGTTAAATTTATGTTGTTGTTCTTCTCTTTACCAATAGCGTCTGCTTTTATTTATCTTTTCATTAACTGACATTCATTCAGTATTGTTGCAATATTCTGTCAAATTGGACAGATGTCGGGTGATTTTTATTTTACAATATTTATAAAGTTGGTATGCAAAATGAGCTAGACTTAATCATGATCCAAAAGACATTCCGCATTCGCAGAACTGATTAAGATTTAAACATTTCAATTTTTGAAAAAGACAAGGGGAACTATTTGCATCAAAGTCGCATTCTGATAAAAAAAAAATAATACTATTTATACGTTATTAATAAAATTTGAACCATCATGAAAATTACGTTGTTGGCCGTTTGGAAATGCTTCGCTCGCTCGAAGGTGCGGCTACAGTCGAGTGTGCCCAACTGTAGGATACCCTGTGTCCTGGCACTCCGATAGCCGTATACGTATCTGCACGCCGTTAGGCACTCCAAAGGTTATAGTATTTACATGGTATTCTTTTAATTTGAATGGACTTGTCAAATCTTGATAGGTTTTTAAAAGGGATGTTTTTTTGACCATTTTATTATACAATTGGTCAGAATGTATGATACCATCCCGATTACATATTCTGTCAGTTCGATTCTGCCAATAGTAAATTGGTTAAAAGAGCTCAAACAATGAAAACGTGTCAATTATTGAAAATTATCTATATATGAG
Organism: Drosophila rellima; assembly: GCA_035043635.1. Classification (NCBI taxonomy): domain Eukaryota; kingdom Metazoa; phylum Arthropoda; class Insecta; order Diptera; family Drosophilidae; genus Drosophila; species Drosophila rellima. The sequence goes on along the minus strand of JAWNMV010000143.1, from coordinate 6,257,001 downwards.
AAATATTGAGTTTTTGGACTTTCGAAGAGCACAACTTTAATAAAACTCAGCCGATTTCCATGAGGATTGTCTTATTTTTCATAATATTAGCCCTACTTTCAGTTTGCATTTAAATTTTTTGATTCTGAGACAAAAATTTTTTTTCTCGAAAATTGTCGATTTTTACAGTGTTACCCCTTTACATTTTTCAAAAATTTTCAAAAATTTTAAATTTTAAATTTATGATTTTTATTGACTCCAGACGATAAAATTAGGGTAATAAAGTAGTTTTGAGCAAATTTCCACTTTTTTTCTTTAAAATCTAAGCTAAAAACTGCAAAATCGTCTCTGTACATAGTACGTGGTACTTTTATGATTTGAATAGATTCGACAAATCTTGATGGATTTTCAAAAGGAATGGTCTTATAGTCTCTGAGATCCTTTGACTCAATCATACGGACGGACAGACAGACGAAAATGGCTCAATCGACTCGGCTGTTGATACTGATCAAGAATATATATACTTTATAGGGTCGGAGATGCTTCCTTCTGCCTGTTACATACATTTCACAAAACCATTATACCCTTTTTGACCATTTTCAATGGGCACGGGGTATAAAAACCAACAAAACTGTATTTTTTTTTAAGAAGCACATAAAGAACAAAAGCCGATTCTGTCAATAGGTAAAATTAGTTAAAAGAGCTCAAACAATGAAAAAGTGTCAATTATTGAAAATTATCTATATATGAGAAATATTGAGTTTTTGGACTTTCGAAGAGCACAACTTTAATAAAACTCAGCCAATTTCCATGAGGACTGTCTTATTTTTCATAATATTAGCCCTACTTTCAGTTTGCATTTAAATTTTTTGATTCTGAGACAAACATTTTTTTTCTCGAAAATTGTCGATTTTTACAGTGTTACCCCTTTACATTTTTCAAAAATTTTCAAAATTTTAAATTTTAAATTTATGATTTTCATTGACTCCAGGTGATAAAATTAGGGTAAAAAAGTAGTTTTGAGCAAATTTCCACTTTTATTCTTTAAAATCTAAGCTAAAAACTGCAAAATTGTAGCTGTACATAGTACTTGGTACTCTTATGATTTGAATAGATTCGACAAATCTTGATGGATTTTCAAAAGGAATGCTCTTATAGTTTCTGAGATCCTTTGACTCAATCATACGGACGGACAGACAGACGAAAATGGCTCAATCGACTCGGCTGTTGATACTGATCAAGAATATATATACTTTAACGGAGGTCCTTCTGCCTGTTACATACATTTCACAAAACCATTATACCCTTTTTGATCATTTTCAATGGGCACGGGGTATAAAAACCAACAAAACTGTATTTTTTTTTAAGAAGCACATAAAGAACAAAAGCCGATTCTGTCAATAGTAAAATTAGTTAAAAGAGCTCAAACAATGAAAACGTGTCAATTATTGAAAATTATCTATATATGAGAAATATTGAGTTTTTGGACTTTCAAAGAGCACAACTTTAATAAAACTCAGCCGATTTCCATGAGGAATGTCTTATTTTTCATAATATTAGCCCTACTTTTAGTTTGCATTTAAATTTTTTGATTCTGAGACAAACATTTTTTTCTCGAAAATTGTCGATTGTTACAGTGTTACCCCTTTACATTTTTCAAAAATTTTCAAAAATTTTAAATTTTAAATTTATGCTTTTTATTGACTCCAGGTGACAAAATTAGGGTAAAAAAGCAGTTTTGAGCAAATTTCCACTTTTTTTCTTTAAAATCTAAGCTAAAAACTGCAAAATTGTATCTGTACATAGTACGTGGTACTCTTATGATTTGAATAGATTCTCGACAAATCTTGATGGATTTTCAAAAGGAATGCTCTTATAGTCTCTGAGATCCTTTGACTCAATCATACGGACGGACAGACAGACAGAAATGGCTCAATCGACACGGCTGTTGATACTGATCAAGAATATATATACTTTATAGGGTCGGAGATGCTTCCTTCTGCCTGTTACATACATTTCACAAAACCATTATACCCTTTTTGACCATTTTCTCACCCTTTGCATAAAACTTGCAATCTGGCTAGATAAAATACTTTAACGAATTAAGAATGAACTTTTTGGTTGGAAAAAGATTTTCTGTTACAGAATATCAGCTTTTGATAGTCAGAATTGTTTCAATTTAAAATGCCCCGCCAAGTTTTTTTATGAAGTTAAGTGGCTACAGTATTGGTGGGTGGTGTCTGAGCTAAGTTGAGTAGATATTTTACATTAGTTAACGAAAGTTACTTTCTCAACGAAATATCTCTTAACGAATAACTCATAAGTGTTTACTCATATAACGAATATATCGATTTCTCCAGTGATTTATCGAACTATCGCCTCGACTTAAGAAGGCGCGCCGCTTTTTAAATAAAAAATTTGTTTGATTTTTTAAAACGATTTTAGTTACTTATACCATTTAAATTATTGATTAGACTTATTAAAATTGACAGCTCTAATGAATGCTGGGTGCTCTTTACCCTTCGGGGGGTGAATGTATACTAATTAAATCTTATTCAAATAAATTGAATATTTTGAAAAGATCACAACAAAAGTTCACACAAATTTAGATAAATTGGCAAAATAAGTACTGTTTTTCGATTGTGCGTCGTCATGACTCGAAATGTATCTATTTCTGGGAACCAATGCTGCCAGACATATCAAAACTTTGGCACCACCTTTGGTCGGTTTGCAATACATAAGAGAGCCACCTATCATCTGTTTGCGAAATAGAAGCACGCGTGGACTGCCTTTTAATATCAGTTGGATGCTGTTAACTTCAGAAGCAGGTTCATATTGGCGTCGCTTCTGCTGTTGAGTTATGGTGTTGGAATGCGCTCCTTAAGCAACGGTAAACAGACAACCCAAAAAACAAACACAAACAAGTAATCGACAATAATACTAATTTACAAATAGTTAACTGCATATTCCTATAAATTGAGTGCCGCTATAAGATAGGATTAGTTAAAGCCAAAGTGAAAAGACAGCAGACATACAAAACGTCAAAGTCTCCTGTTGTAGGTGTCTGCGTCTGTAAGTGTGTGTGTGTTCGTGTTTGTGGGTGTGCGCGCACAACAAAAATATAAATAAAACACACACACAAGCAGCGCCCCATCGTCAATGTCACTGAATGAATGAAGTTGATAAAAAGTGAAATAAAAGGCCTTTAATTGCCGCTGCAGTCAATAAATCATCAAACGAAAATATGAAAGCATCTCTGGAATTTCGTGTGTAAAATTAGAATCACAGGAAAAAGAAACAAAATTGTGCATACATCGTAAAGTGCGTTCATAGTGGGGAGAGCATCGGCAACAGCTCAATGCTTCTCCTTCTGTCTCCCCACTTCTACTTCCTGCACAATATGCTAGCTCCAACAACAACAAAAACCACAAAAAAACGTGCGCTCCTGCTGCTGGGGATGCTGTCAACTTTAATGCTAAGCGCTGAGAGCGCTACGTAAAAAGAGAGCGAGAGCGAGGGAGAGTTGAGAGAGAGCGTCGTGAGTATATCGCAATGTAGTGGCTGTTGGCTCGCTGCTGCTGGTGCCACAAGTGAGCAACAACTAAAAGAGCGAATTCGAATTCATTTCAATTCGTAACGTCAACGTAATCGCACGTATCGCGCAATCGTCGCGTCGCGCAACTAAAAATCGAAAACGAATTTAATCGCGCCCAACTTATATACCGAAATATAAAGAAGATCGTATAGAGCGAGATCAAAGTTTCTTGCGGGAGTTTATCAGAGCATTGTCAGTGTGCGGTTATGAAGTAATGTGTGTGCGTGTGTGTGTGTGTGCTGCCGACAGGAAAAAACAACAATAACAATAAGAACAATAACAATAACAATGCCGCAATGCTGAGATGATGATGTTATGATGTTGATATTGTGAGAGCAGAACCAGCAGGATATTTGAAACGCTGTCATTGTGCGTGTGAGTGTGTGCGTGCGTGCACTGCGGCACCACAGGCAACAAGAACATGATGTAGTGTTCAATTTAATGAATAAATGAATATTCTCCTATGCCTGTATATGTATATATATGTATGTATAGATGCACACACATATGCGACAGCTATGAAATATTGACATGCAGGATACGCAGTGCAAACAAAAATCCAAATACTGGGACTAAGCTGAATAGCGATAAGGTTACCCACTCACACACACACACAGCAAAAGGGAAGGAAGACAGGCTTAAAAAGGATACGACAGATACAACGTTGTAACTGGATACATGTTTACTCATAAGAAGGCGCTCTGTCTCCATCTCCGTCTCCATCTTCGCCTAACGTTGCCGCAGTGCAGCAGACAACAAGCAATTTCGACGTCAACGCCAACGTTAACGCCGACGCCGACGCCAGCGCCAAAGCGTAAGTAGCCCTACTGCTTAACTACGAATATAATAAGAATCCATCCGCCTGGACGTGGACTTTTGTGACCAAAGACAAAGACACAACAGTGGTCGCTTCCTTGCGCCGCTAAGTATGCAATTCTATTTTAAGCGCACCGTGAAGTGCAACCCAAAGTAGGTGAAGTGGAGTGCAATACGATGTGCAAGTGAGTTTGTGGGTGTGCAATGTGTGAAAGAGTGAGTAGAAGTAGAAGGCAACTACTGAAACCCACAGTCGGACACACAAAACGTATTCAAGTGTAACTAAAGACGACCAATTCACAAGCAAACAAACAAACAAGCTGCAGAACGGACGCAAGCGAACCATGAGACTAGAGCACAGTGGGACAAAAAGGCTAGATTAACTTACATAAATTAATATATTCGAAGGCAGCAAGGATACCGTGAGTCAGGATACTTTATCTTATATATGATCTATTCGAAAATATATAAAAATAGTTTGGCTTTCCACACATTGCACATAAAAGTTGAGCTTCTTTTTATCTAAAAATAACTTTCTTGATATAAATTATATCTTTTTTAAAATTTATGTATTCAAATTAAAACAAATATTATCGATAATATTCTCCAAACATTATTAACCAAAATCAAACATAATACAAAATAATAGTTACAATTTAAATATAATTACTAAATGTTACTTTAATATTTGATTGCTTAATTTTACTTTAAATTTGGTCAACTGTACTTAGTTGACATTAAATAAATACATGAAATAAAAATAAAATAAACTAATCTAGCTGCTATTCCCACTGTGTGGAGAGGGCGGATGGCGAGGAGAAGGTAGGGGTCGGGTTCGGGTCTGGGTCGGGGTCGCTGCGACAAACGGAATGACTGACTGTATGACGCTCTGTCGCCCGCTAATGTTTATTATGAAAAGCGTGCCCTTTTGAACGCCATCGTGTATTTTCATTTTTATTTATTTTTTGTTTTATTTTATTTTTGTTTTGTTTGATTTTATGAAGTTTGTGCGGCATGTGTATTTGTATATTTTTGTTTTTCTTGTCAGCGCGATTGCTGCTTTAGGACTGCATGTGACTGTGGGTTGGGGGTGGATTCGGCTGAAGGGACAATGGGAGGGGAGCCCTCATAATGAGTGCGGCGGCGTCGGCGGCACTTAATGCATTGATAAAAAATGCAACAGCAACAACAACGTCAAAATTTTACATACCACAACGAGGCGACGCTCGCGCAATTACGGTTATAATTTGAGTTTGTAACCGTTATTCAAATTCAAATGCGTATTTCAATTAACAACCCCCAATACGAGGGCTGTTTGTTGAGTAAACTTTTCCAAAAAATCACTATCTCATTTCTAAAAAACTTATATCTTACCTATTTATATATTTATGGGTAAGCTTTGGTATTCAAATGATCTACATGAATCAACTTGAGATGGCCCAAATATGGGGACCATTAACCTGAGGCAATAAAACTAAAAATGAGGCTGAAAAATATCAGTGGGATACAAATTATTTGATATTTTGAAATATCGATATGACAAATGGTTTTGTTGATAAAATTTAAGGGAATGTTTTTAGGCGTAGTATCAAATGCAATTTATTTACCTAAAACCTTCCGTAACAACTTCAATCGAATTCAATTAGCAGTGAATTAAAAATATTTTGATTGTAAAATGTAAATGACCTAATTCATTAAAATGTTGTAACATTATATCAAAAATCAATGAACTGATTTTGAGTAATTTCAGTGGGTGCAATGCATTTAGTTAAGAAGCGGGTACTAATTTAGCGACCCTCGTATGTAACGAGTGGGAAACAAACAATCGCCAATTGGCATATAATGATCCCCTTTCAAACTGGCAGCCAGTCTGAATGACAGACAGACAGACGAGCTGACAGAACCACCAGCGACTTTCAAAATAATTCTCAGGCCTTGACAAATGCATGGTAATGATTTGAACGACTCACACTTTGATATTTTTCTTGAATCTTTTTTTTTAACAATTTACGCGAGCTGTTACCCTTTCCATATCTTAGTTCCTGTCACACGTTCTCACACAACCTAAAACACATACATACAGACATAATAATACATAGGCAACTCGTAAAAGTGGCAGCTAGTCATAATTTTAGGGGTTGTATGACTGTAGAATTTGAACAACCTATAGCATACAGCTGTTATTCATCGGTCCTGTGTTTCTAGCTTAACAAACAAGGGTTTGGTTTAAGGACCGACAGCATATATAAAGTTCCCTGGGAACGGGACAGGGAATGGTGTTGGGGGATGGGAATGGGAATGGGAAGAGGGAACCTAGGAGCACTGAACATCTTTGACTCCTGCGGTGATTAATTGTCATTTGAGCTCAGTTCGAACGACCAGAAAACGCATGTTAGAAGTAAGACGAGCCCGAAAGACACTGAGAACTACCTACGAGAAGGGATCAGGGGCATTCGGGTTCATAGGCTGCGACTTAACATTGGATTAGATGTCGATCATCGATACGCACAACAACGGATCGCAATAGAAATGGAATAAATTCAATAGTAGGTAGCTGATAGCCTAGACATAGAAGGAAACCCATCATAAATTGTTGGCTTTTCGTTTGGTTCGGCTACTCAAATGTATCTAAAGAAACTATTTTACAAAGAGCATTACAATCATGGATTATCTAAAAGTAAGCAAATTTAGGGTGAAAAGCTATTTCTGTTCAGTTATCGCATACCAGTTTAAAGAACAACTATCATTTCCTCCTCCATGTAGTGTATATTCAAAAAACTTAATATTAACAATATTATTAATATTGGAAAATATTGATCTTTAAGATGGAATCATTTAACTTTAAAATCATGTTTAATGTTCGATTTCCCTGAGTGAAGAATTTCTAACATTCAAGCCTGCTCAATTTTTTTAAAATGAAAGTCGAAATTGCCTAAAACCTTGGAAGACGAAGTAGTCTGATTCTTCTTGAGTGTATTGCCACCGAGTGAGGCATGTGGCATCCTCAGATGGTTGCCATCGATTTGCTTGTTGTTGAACATCATAAATTACATGTGGCCCAAGTGTGTGCCAAATAAGTTTCGCTAGTTCCCCTTCAGAAGTCGCATCTAATGCAGAAACATCTGCTGGTCAGCAGCAACTCTGAGCTAGATTGGAACTTTTCTAATGAGATACAAATGATAAGAGTCATCAGTTGTTCAGTTTGTCGGTTTCTCGGTTTTGTGCCACTTATTTAACTGATGGCATAATAAATAATTTGCTTATTGCATGCATATGGCTGCCATCGGTCTAATCTATAGTGTTGTATCTTTGTATCTTGTAACCACACGCGTTCGAATATGTACATAAGTTTTCATGTTTAGATATATATTGTACATAGATACGGGACGCATCGAGCATAATTCATGGCTGAAACTTTTGTTTCTAATTCAACAACAATTACGCTTAATTAATTTAAAGATGTTTGCTGTTGTTGTTGTTGTTGTTGTCGTCATGTCTAATGCCTCTATCTCTCATTGAGTTTGTCCTCCAACACTCCCCGCACCCTCCAGTCATCCATCCCTCCTACTCTCAAGAGTCAAATAAATTTTTGAGCAGTTATGAAGGCGTTGCGAGAACTGAACTGAACTGAAGGGGAGGTTGAGTTTCCGACCGAATGTGCACGTCGTCGCTTATAAATAGATTAATTAAAATCATCTTTAATTGTTTGATTACAAGACAAGCCAGAGTTGGCCCGAAAAATTAAAAAAAACATTGAAAAGGCAGCTCACAATAGCTGGGCTCTATAATATACTTAAGAGAGCAACAGTGCAATATGTATGTATGTATTGTGTGTGTGGGCAAATGCGCAACATGTGAAATCCACATGCGGCAATGATTGCCAGAGTAACCATCACTACACTGAGGAAAATAATGTACGTTTCATATTACAGTTGATGATTCTTAGGCCCTATACTCAAAAGAAGTATTGTTATTAAATTATGTTAAAACTTTTTTTAATTTAAATTTATTTCGTATATAAGTTAATATGATATTTAACGTTTTCGAAATTTTACAAATAATATGCCCCAGCGCTAAAATAAATATGCCTCTCTAATGTTAAGGGTTTTTCATTTTAAGTTTGACATTTCAGTATATTTAAGTTAAATTAAAATATAAATTATGGAATTTTGTAGAGTAATGCACAAATACTTAATTATTAATCGCGTTTTTTGCTATCAGTGTACATAGAGCCACTACCAGAACCAGAAGCAGCACGGTCCCTTGAGCTCTGAAGATTTCATTTGTGCTACAGATGTTTAGAGATTGTACAACATAACTACACATACTCGCACACAAACACAAACACAAAAGTCACACGCAATTGAAGCAGCGGCATCTGCCAGATACACTTCAGATTCATCTTCAGCATCAGCTTTTCAGCTTCATCTTCAGGCAGTCGCGTAGTAACTGCCGCTGAATTTCGAGTGGCATTTGATTTTAGTGTAGTATGTTCTTAAGTGTGTGTGCGTGTGTGTGTGTGCGTGTGTGTGTGTGTGTGAGTCAGTGTGCATGTGAGTACTCCAGAGGCATAAAAATTATTGCTGCCAAGCAAGACGGGGGTCTGAGTCAGTCAGTCATCAATTATTTTATAGAATGCTCACTTGTTTTCTGCTTGTAGTACTCTCGCATTGTCTGACTTCTGTCAGTCTGTTTGTCCCTTTGTCTGTCTGTTTGTCTGACTGTCGTCAGGCAGAGCCAGAGAGAAGTTTTGAAAGTTCTTTGTGGCACAGGAAGGGCTTCTTCGTGGCAGCCGCAATAGTTGTGAAATTAAATTGAATGCGACGAAGATTATCCCACGCAATCTTTCATTCATTCATTCATTGAAATAGGGATGCTAGCAAAGCAAGAAGTCCACAGAGTTACAACTCCTCCGCTCAAGTTGAGAAATCATCAAAAGTTCAGGCGGAACTTCTGAACATTCTCTGCCCCTCTTGCCACAAACATATTCCATACAATATAAGATGATTATATGCTCACGCAATCTTCCGTATCTGGCCATAAATCTTAAGCACTCGTCGACTGTCTCTCAATGCTGCCAAAATCAATGCAAAGTTCTCACTCTTTGTGTCTTTGCCTTCCAATAAATAAAATCCATTCGATTACAAAGTGCACACAATGAAATGCCGCTGATAAGCGCTTTTACACAATCCATTTGGCCTACTTCACTTCATTAAAAATCTATTTAAAATGTGCATGGAAAAGAATGTTCATGAAATGCCGAAATGATAACGACGCGTCGACTGTGGTGCGAAATCTCCAATTTATAGATTTTATGTGGTACATTTTGATTAATCTTTTACATTGTACAAGCACAAGTACTCGTACTGCCGACAATTTTAATAGCCATAATTGATGCCTGATAAATGCCATAAATTTGACATTAAATTTCTGTCGGAATTGTTAATACAAATTTGGCGAACCTTGTCATTTTACCTACAGTTTAGTTCATAATTCGATACTCCAAACAAAAGAGGTTTCAAATGAATTTTACCCATAATTGAATTTTTATCTTCATAAGAATAATTTAAAAGATTATAAAATGATTGTTTTACTATTAGTTTGAGCTTAATATGTGTTTGTTTTACTAAGATATCAAAATATCACACTTGGTTAAGTTTTCATAATAGATGTACTTGTTTTTGCTTGAATATTTCACAATGGGCCCACATCATAATTATATTCACTTGTGATATTTGGAGCACAGATTTGTGCTGTTATCATATCGATTTGCGATTTGCCACCTCGGGGCCAAAATCTAATTTCGTTAAGCTGGCTAGCAAATATTATATACAACACATACACACATCTGTATATATATTCTGGCTTTGATTCTGGTCCAGGCTTCGTCAAACAATTGTCTAGACAAATCGAAAACAAAACGAACTTCAATATCCAGCTATAATTGAATGCACACAAACAACTAGTGAGTGTGAGTGTGTGCATTACCATGGGGAATACTATTATTATCTGGTCAGTTACATGAGAGAACTACACACACACACACACATTCGCTTGAAATGAGAATATTGACAGACACTCAAGTGTCCACAAGCACCCTGTAAATCCAATTGAATTACGCATAAAAGGCGCTTATAGCAAAAGAAATGACTGTCGTGATGACGACGTGGATGACGATGGCGATGGCTAAGACAAAAATACACTCAGGAAAACGAACGAAATTTTACCCTGAAAACCAGAAAGGCGCCTTTCATTTGACCACCTAAGAAAGCAAATTTGAGTATTTAGCTGTCTTGAGACATTTTTTTAACTATCATGGTAATACCAACAAAAAGTCGAATTCATAAAAATAGGGTAAATTTTTTGTCTTTTTTTTCAGTGTAGAGAATCGGAGCTGTTGTCGAAGTTGAGGCCGCCTATCAAATGCACGAGCATTATTATTTCCTTTTAATTTCTGATTACCCGATATTTTATAGCCCCAGAGTGGAGCGTGGCCCACGAATGATGGTCTAATCATAATCACATTTCATTCAGTCGAACATCGGCATTTCCGCAACATTTACATATCGACTTTTAACTTATGCGCCTTTTAATAGTCATTAAAAACCCGACTGTGGATCCGTTTGCTATTGTTCGGGTTGAAGTTGAGTTGAAGTTTATGCATGATTAATACATAATTACAAAGACAAACACATAAACTCTAGCCGGTACTCGGTACTCGATACTCGATACTCGGAGCGTTGTCTTGGCCTGTCCCAAAGACTGATAGACGTCGGCAGCGGTTGGGCATTAAAATGCTTGGCCAACTCAACAACTAATAACATTTAAGAGACGACAAAAGACAAAAGGCAAGGTTCCCACACAGCACGTCCTGCCTATCGGAGATGTAGAGAGGTGGTGTGTGTGTGTGTGTGTGTGTATGCACATAGCTCTGTTATTAATATTTCGATTAGGTTCCAGCGATTCGTAGAACTTGACACATGACTTGCATAACTAATAAGAACATTTTGTAACTTGTCGGCAATTGTGTTGCCCTACACATTACTCTTGGTATGGGGCATATCGTTTAGTATCATCAACTGATTGATGGCAAGTATGACTTCATCAAAGTATAATCAAAACAAATGATATTAAAAGATGTTACTATATTGAAGTGCTTTGTCCGATTTGTAATATCTAATGTCTGCTAGCTTCAACATGATTTTATTATTAACTATACATTCTAGTTTCTATACTTTTTAAAAATATTCAAAATATATCTTGCTGCAGGTAATTAATAGGTCGCACAGACTGGACCAAATTAAGTTCTTGGCATAATGACTATTAATGAACTGATGGTTTATGTGGCTCTGTGTTTGTTAGTTGGAGTGTTTCGTTAAAGATATGAACACTTTAGTTCATTCATGAACACTTTTGGTGGCTCTTCTGAGTGCCAAGTGTGTGCAAATTGCATGCCAGCCCCATGCATGTCATGGGCAAATAGTTATACACTGATAAAAACTAGTAATACACTGATAATATAAAAAACACGGATTCAACCAACAACAGTTTTAAATGTTAAAGCTGACGTATATAGTAAAACCATACTTACCCCTTGACAGTTTTTGTAGAAACTTTAGTATTAATGTGTCCACACTTAAATCAATACTGAAGGTAAAAAATAGTTGTATCAACGTGATTTTTATTCTCAGTGTAGTAAGTGTATGGAATGCAAGTGAAGTAATCGTAAAAGCCATTTAAATGTATTTCTTATCTGACTTTTCAGATCGTCTTTGTGACATCCACGTAATCCATCTGCAGCTAATGCCAGAATACCACAGTAACAACAACAACAGCAACAACAACAGCAGCAAGATCAGCAGCAGGTGCTGTTGTTGGTGTACAGGAAACGCAGAACGCAGGACTAGACAGTGACAACAACAACAACAACAACAACAACAACAACAACAACAACAGAAACAACAGTGATAAAAAAACTGACAACGAAATATTAACGACGAGTCAAGTTAAGTGCAACAGCAACAACAACAATAGGAAGGAACAACAACAACGAAGAATGACGTCGTCATTGTCATCGGTGATTAATAAAGCCGGAAATGTGATTGTAGTTTTAATAAGCCTACAGCTAATATGGCTAACATTAGCCAGCTGTCGGGAGCTGACACTGGGCAGTGCTGGCAGCGATTACGGCAGCATGTCCGCCTCTGTGGAGGAGGATGTGGATGTCATCGATACACAGGTCACCGAGGAGAATGCGCCCTATAGCAACAGCAACAGCAACAGCAACAGCAACGAAGACGTCAAAGCAGGAGGAGGATCAACAGGAGGAGGAGCATCAGCCATTTCCCCAGCTGTTGTTGCCGGAGGCACTTTGCTGGAGGAGTTCAATGGCGGCAAGCTCAGTCCGGCGGAGGTCGGAAACATGCTGCCCATATTCCTCAGTGAGCCGGAGAGCGTTTTTGTGGTCAAGAATCGACCAGCTGTGTTAAAGTGCAAAGCGTCTCATGCATTGCAGCTGCATTTTAAATGCAGCGGTAGTTCCCAACCCCCTCCCTCGACCCACGACAAGCACGTGGATCCGCATACTGGTGTTCACATGGAGGAGGTAACCGCCACCATCCATCGCGATCTTGTCGACGAGTACTTCGGCAAAGGTCCCTTCAAGTGCGACTGCCACGCGTGGTCGTCTCGTGGCGTGGTCAAGAGTCAGGCAGCCTCAGTGCACATTGCATGTGAGTAGCAAACCGGCAAATACAATGCTGATGGTGTTGTAAACCCAACTTACACTTAATCAAAAAATAATATTGAGAAAAAAAAAATATTAAAAATAAATACAGTTTTATTGGTTTTTATACCCTGTGCCCATTGAAAATGGTCAAAAAAGGGTATAATGGTTTTGTGAAATGTATGTAACAGGCAGAGAGAAGCATCTCCGACCCTATAAAGTATATATATTCTTGATCAGTATCAACAGCCGAGTCGATTGAGCCATTTTCGTCTGTCTGTCCGTCCGTATGATTGAGTCAAAGGATCTCAGAGACTATAAGAGCCTTCCTTTTGAAAATCCATCAACATTTGTCGAATCTATTCAAATCATAAAAGTACCAAGTACTATGTACAGATACAATTTTACAGTTTTTAGCTTAGATTTTAAAGAAAAAAAGTGGAAATTTGCTCAAAACTACTTTTTTACGCTAGTTTTATCATCTGGAGTCAATAAAAATCATAAATTTAAAATTTAAAATTTTTGAAAATTTTTGAAAAATGTAAAGGGGTAACACTGTAAAAATCGACAATTTTCGAGAAAAAAAATGTTTGTCTCAGAATCAAAAAATTTAAATGCAAACTGAAAGTAGGGCTAATATTATGAAAAATAAGACATTCCTCATGGAAATCGGCTGAGTTTTATTAAAGTTGTGCTCTTTGAAAGTCCAAAAAGTCATTACTTTTCATATATAGCTAATTTTTAATAATTGACACTTTTTCATTGTTTGAGCTCTTTTAACCAATTTTACTATTGACAGAATCGTTTTGGTTTTTTATGTGCTTCTTAGAGAAAGTAAAAATTTTTTAAAAAAACATACAGTTTCGTTGGTTTTTATACCCCGTGCCCATTGAAAATTGTCAAAAAGGGTATAATGGTTTTGTGAAATGTATGTAACAGGCAGAAGGAAGCATCTCCGACCTTATAAAGTATATATATTCTTGATCAGTATCAACAGCCGAGTCGATTAAGCCATTTTCGTCTGTCTGTCCGTCCGTATGATTGAGCCAAAGGATCTCAGAAACTATAAGAGCCTTCCTTTTGAAAATTCATCAAGATTTGTCGAATCTATTCAAATCATAAGAGTACCAAGTACTATGTACAGATACAATTTTGCAGTTTTTAGCTTAGATTTTAAAGAAAAAAAAGTGGTAATTTTCTCAAAACTACTTTTTTACCCTAATTTTATCACGTGGAGTCAATGAAAATCATAAATTTAAAATTTAAAATTTTTGAAAATTTTCGCAAAATGTAAAAATCGACAATTTTCGAGAAAAAAAATGTTTGTCTCAGAATCAAAAAATTTAAATGCAAACTAAAAGTAGGGCTAATATTATGAAAAATAAGACATTCCTCATGGAAATCGGCTGAGTTTTATTAAAGTTGTGCTCTTTGAAAGTCCAAAAAATCATTACTTTTCATATATAGCTAATTTTTAATAATTGACACTTTTTCATTGTTTGAGCTCTTTTAACCAATTTTACTATTGACAGAATCGGTTTTTGTTCTTTATGTGCTTCTTAAAAAAAAATACAGTTTCATTGGTTTTTATTCCCCGTGCCCATTGAAAACGGTCAAAAAGGGTATAATGGTTTTGTGAAATGTATGTAACAGGCAGAGAGAAGCATCTCCGACCCTATAAAGTATATATATTCTTGATCAGTATCAACAGCCGAGTCGATTGAGCCATTTTCGTCTGTCTGTCCGTCCGTATGATTGAGTCAAAGGATCTCAGAGACTATAAGAGCATTCCTTTTGAAAATCCATCAAGATTTGTCCATCAAGACATGTACTATGTACAGATACAATTTTGCAGTTTTTAGCTTAGATTTTAAAGAAAAAAAGTGGAAATTTGCTCAAAACTACTTTTTTACCCTAATTTTATCATCTGGAGTCAATGAAAATCATAAATTTAAAATTTAAAATTTTTGAAAATTTTTGAAAAATTTAAAGGGGTAACACTGTAAAAATCGACAATTTTCGGGATAAAAATTTTTGTCCCAGAATCAAAAAATTTAAATGCAAACTGAAAGTAGGGCTAATATTATGAAAAATAAGACAATCCTCATGGAAATTGGCTCAGTTTTATTAAAGTTGTGCTCTTCGAAAGTCCAAAAAGTCAATATTTCTCATATATAGATAATTTTCAATAATGGATACTTTTTCATTGTTTGAGCTCTTTTCACCAATTTTACTATTGACAGAATCGGTTTTTGTTCTTTATGTGCTTCTTAGTTTATTATTTGTAGTTGATTATATTTCCGAAAAAGAGGTAAGACAGATAATAATTTCCTCTTCTGAATACCATATATATATAGTTGTGAGAACTACAAATATACAAAATAATTGCCTCTGTTTGATTATGTTTCTTAGAACAAAGCATAGACTCTATATTAATACACTTTTTTAACAATAACTGTCAAATATATTTTTTCTCTGTGGTAAGACTTTCATTACTAACTGTATATCGCTCTTGTCAATCCACCCCTATAGACATTCGCAAGTCCTTTGGTCAGTCGCCCACATCGCTGCGCCTTGAGCTGGGCAGTCGGGCGGAACTTCATTGCGAGCCTCCCGGTGGCTTTCCGGAACCCAAGCTCAGCTGGCACAAGAACCATGCAGTCATAACGGTCGACAGTGAACCGGGGATCAGTGTGGCTGGTAGTAGTCTCACCTTCCGCCAGGTGGCGCTCCAACATATGGCCAACTATAGCTGCAGTGCGGAGAATATTGCCGGCAAACGTGTGTCCGATTCGGCCGTGCTCATTGTCTATGGTCAGTAAACGAGTTATTTGCGGTCTGTTCGCATATTTCCCCTATCTAACTGCTCCATCTCTCTCTCTCTTTTTCTCTCTGCATATATTTCTCTCACTCTGTCTCTGTGCAGTAAATGGTGGCTGGAGCGCCTGGAGCCCTTGGCGTGAGTGCAAATGCAGTGGAAAACCGAGTCAGGGCCGCATACGAACGCGCACCTGCAACAATCCAATGCCCTTGAATGGGGGCTCCCAGTGTGCGGGTCCCCAGGTACAAAAGTCCGCCGACTGTGCCGCATGTCCAGGTATGAAACAAGCGATTTTCTGGTTACCCACAAACATTTGTGCGCCCACTTTACGTTTTTGGTAACTTTAAAGTGTAACCGTAATTGAAGTGACAACAACAAAATTGTCAATTTAAATGGCAGTCCTGTGGGTAACGGCGCCACTGCCAACTGAGTCCCTGAGACCCCATCTGCCCATCCCACCCCCTGCCAAATAGCCCCATTCTCCGATATGGCCCAAAACGACGCACATTTTTCACACCAGGCAACGACAGCAGAACAGAGTCTGACACAAAGCAAAAGTTCAAGGGGCGTTCCAAAAAAAAAAGCAACAAAAACAATGCACACAAATTTGTCAAGTCGCCAATTATATACTCTTTTGTCATGTCACTGACAGGAGGTGTTGATAGTAATTTCGGTAACAAAAATAAAAAAATGCAATATTTATTAAAAGTAGTAATGGTAGTAAAAGATGATACAGTATTTAAATTGGAGGAAAGGACTGTTCAAATTACGAAAGGCTTTACTCGAGTATTTGTTGTAAAAGTAACGGGGATACCATTCGGTAGCAATAAGCATGGGAGTAGAAAAAGTAGTACACAGGACTGTTCTAAATAACATAGATTTATGAAATTTTTGTACGATAGCTGTTAATATAATATTTTATTATAGTTTTCATTACACATGATAAAGTCGTAATGGCCATTTGAAACGAAAGTATAATACATTTTCAAGTGAGCGCTGAGTATTTCATTTAAAACACGCATTCGACTGCGTTGTGGCTGCTGTTGTGGCTGTTGTTGTTGTTGGTGCTGCCTTTGAAACGACGACAGATATCTGCACATGGACGGGAGCGAGATATATATATATAGATGGATAGATTGGACTTGGAGGTGGACGGACCAGAGCAGGAGGCGATGAGGTCGGACCCGAGGGCGTCTGCCGGCGGCATACCAGCCGCAGTCAAAGGCTCTGACTAAATGGTGACAAAGGCATTGACGAAAGAAGGGGAGAAATGGGCAAGGGAATGGGCATGGGAATGAGAATTGAGATTGGGGCGCTCTCTTTTTGACAGACGCACGGGCGGCATGTGTTTGAGACTCTTCACTTTTATTCATGTAAATTTATTGTATTGCACATTGTATTGTAGTGCTCACACACACACACACACACACACACACAAACACCCACACCAAAACTCACAGATACAGCCACGCTCACAGCGGGCACAGCAATGAGCAATTGTTGATAGACATCCAAGGAACAGCGGTAGTGAAAAATAGATGAGAAGGGCAGGGCAGGGATGAGGGGCAGTGGCAGTGGAAGAAGCTGAAGAAGCAATAGCAATACACTTCAAGTGGGTAACTCTGCTTGAGGGGGTTGGAGGGCGCTTTTTCTATGAAAAGTGTGTCATAAAATTAATTTTAAATTTTGCTTCGGTTTGGCTTTTTTTCTTCTTCTTCCTTTTTTCAACGTTCAATCTACATCTTATGACTTTTCATCCCCATGGAACCGTGTCAACCTTATGGTGCTTCATTTTCCTCTGGTGCTTCTGCTGCTGCCACGCCCACGTCGCCTGTCGACGCCTCTGATTACGATGATGCTGCTGACTGCCACTGACAACAGAGGACACTCAAATTGTGAGCGCTGATGGATTTGACATTTCGTCGAGTAAGCGCAGTAAGTTAAACCAAACGCCTGACAATGTGCATCTCATTCAAAAGGTCGCCCCAGAAGAGGGAGAGAATTCAGGGGGAGTACAGTTCAATATGGCATTGTGTGCGAGCCGTTAAAGTTGAATGCTTAACGAGCCAAATCCAGAAATTGTTAGTTGCAAGTTAACATCACAGAGCGAAAAAATTAGGTATTTCCACATTTATTACATATTTTCAAACTTAATTTTCATCAGAGTGAATGTTAAATGAAGACTGATAACAGAAATAATCCATTAATATTATGTAGGGATTTAAAAATATCGATTAAAAATCTTACAAACATTTTTTGTGACGAATTCGCATTGGAAAATCGTTTCGAGCCAAAAGGATATTTACAAGTTTCGTAGGTGATCATTCCTAATAAATCTAAAGGTTTAAAATTTTTTGTATTAAGAATCTTTCTGCACATTTTCAGAAATTAATGTCACTAATACTTATGACAAGTATACATTTTTATAATTGCGGATACTTAGTTCGAGGAAATTCAAACTTAATTTTAATACGAATTTTTCTCTCTGTGTAGTAGCCCGTTAACAGTTAACAATTGTCTATTGAAAATTGAGAAGTTGGGGCAATTGGGGAGGTTGTGCTTTACAATTCAATAAACAATTGTGTTAAACTGAGCCGAAGGCCGTAACATCCGCATCTGCATCCAGCTCCAACGAAGCATGGAGTTATTCATTTATTCAAAGCCATCTGAGGCTCTTTAACTGGATGTGGATGTGAATCCAAACCGGAATCAGAATCTGTTACTGATTTTGGACCAACTGAGTGAGTAGTGGACCTAGTTTGGATTTTCCGCCCCATGAAAAGCGTGACGTCATTGTTGACTGAACAGCTGAAGAAAAGCGGACAGCAACTTAAAAATCACTTACCACGATTTACGCTGTCTGATTCATGCAACAGTCTGGCGACGACCCTTGAGGGAAGGAGAGCTGACAACGAAGCAAAGCAAGGCAACAGGATGCGTGGAGTGGTGTGAGTGTAGCACACACACACACATCCACATCCACACAACTACCCACACACACACTGAGAGTGATGATGGGGCGACGACTGGCGATTTTCTTGTTGCTGTTGTTGTTGCCGCCATAACAGGGGTAGTTTTGGGTTCCCAAAAACAAGTGCCAAATGCCGATATATATATGAGCTCAGCATAGGCATACATCTTACCATGCCAAGAACAACAACAGCAAAAACAACGACAACGGCAGCAACATGCACAAATTTGCGCTTTTTGTTTAGTTTTCGGACTTTCCCCCCAACAGACAAACAGAAGAAAGGACGAAAAAATGGGGGAAAATTGAAATAAATGAAGCAAATGCGAAAATAGAAAAGCATTAAAATGACAATCACTTTTACTCATACAAAGCACGTGATTGTAGCAGAGGCAGAGAGAAGTTGCAGAGCGTGAAAGAAGAGCAGGGAGAATGTTCTGTTAAATATGATGGGAACATTTCTCGACTGCTCCCCAGGGATAGAAGCTCATTTGCGGCCCTTGACTGCCTATAAATTATTCGTGTAGATCTGCATTCAACTCGAAAGGTGGCATAATTGCGACGCATCTATTAGCCAAAGCATTGCCATACTCGTAAAATGTAATGCCAGGCCATCAAAACCAAATGCCTCCCACTTCAGCTCTACCTATGAGTTGATGTCTGCACATAGAGAAAATTGAACAGTACAAATAATTATCAATAGAAAACATAATCAAATCAAATACAAACCTTTGATGAGCCAAATTAAATATTCTGTGGAAATACTTTTCCAATTTGACTTCGAGTTCTCAATTAGCTTTAACTCATCTTAATATATATTTCGACTAAATATAACTTTTACTCAATTGCATTTATTCATATTTATTTTAGAATTCTGAATCGCTTCGGTAAAATGAATAATAATCTTCTTTCATAATTAAAATGATTGATTATAAAAGAAAACATTGTAATACCAAATATAAATTTTATTTAGTTTATATGTTGCGTAACTGGATTTACAAATTGTTGAATAGTTTTTTTTTCACTGTGTACAAAAATATCCCCCATTGAGCTGTATCCATTGCGCCTGTTTGGTGGCTTTGATAAATGGCATTGGGGCATGCTGCTGTCGGGAATGTGTGCTAAATCATGTTAATATGACTTTTGATTTCTAAACTGCCTTTCTTCCTTTCTTTCTTCTGCCACATAGTTGCACGCTGGTCGTCGTGGAGCGAATGGAGCATCTGCTCCGTGGAATGCATACAAGTGCGTCGCAGAAAATGCCTGACACACGCGGCTGCCTCAATTGCCGTCGATGTGGCAGATGAAGTCGTCGAGCTGCTGCCTGGAGGAGTGGGCGCCGCGGCCCTAAGCAGTGGAAGTAGCGATGGTGCCATTAACAACAACAACAACAACAACGGAGACGCTGATGGCAAAGGATATGGGAAATCATTGTGCGCCGGAAAAGACATACAAACGGCCGAATGCCGTGGAGAGCAGTGTCAGATTGGCAAGGATGGTAAGTGTGTTTATGACAACAACAGAAAGTCAGTCAGTCAGGCTGGCAGTCAGCAACAAAGTAGACAGTTAGACAACAATAACCATCACAGTGGGCACGACAGACACAATCCACACCAGACCAGACCAGACCAGACCAGACCAGACCAGACCAGACCCGACCCTACCCGACCAGAGACCACACAAAAGCCAAGCACTCAGCTCTGATTGTCACAATGGAAAATTAACCAAGTGCATTTTGTTTGTGCATCATCCCCTCTCTTACCACATATAAAAATGGTAAAATAAATCACCCACCCATTCAGCCACTAGAGATGCCACTCATTCTGCACTTGTTTGCAATACAAATCCCACTGCGTTGCCTCAACTTAAACAAGAAAAACGAGAAACGGGAAACGAAAAAGGGTCGCAAATCAATCGCAGCCCAAATTGTCGCTGCCCCACGTTGAGCGCCATCGAGATTAAGATTCAAGTGAGAGTGTGAGTCCCCAATGTTTATGTGCTTTGCCAGATAATTAGGCATGCGACAAAGTCGACGACAGAATAATATCATTCAACTGTTGCCGTGTTCCATCCCATCCATATCCCAGTTGGACAGAGAATTCCAACCACTTTGAGGCTTTCTATTTTGACGTGTTATTGTTGTTCTTTGAGCTTCGATTTCTCAACAGAATAGAAGGGTGCGATTGAACCCAACTCAAATATAGTTTGGTCCAACGATTGTGGTCCATTGGGATCAATTATACGACTGTCACAGTGTGTAATTGAAAGGATCAGGACACCACTTTCCCAACCACTCGCACTTATTTATACCCAGTACCCACTGAAAATGGGTATAATAACTTTGTGTGAGTTTTGCAACTGTGAAAGTTTTTCATTTTTGGCAAGAGACATATTATTAATTGATTAATTTCCACGATGCAATGTGAAACTTTTGTCATAATATGGACAAAGCTTCGGGAAGAGAATTTCCTTAGCTTTATAGTGGGATGGGACCTATTACAGGATATCTGTTAGTCAAGCACACTTGTTTTTGAGCTATTTTCGGGCTCAATTTTTTTGCTGTTACTCTCATTTGATTGCTGTTGAAAAGTTTCTGCGAATGAAGAGTGACACTTTGTTGGTTTTGACTTGAGCCTTTGGCTTATTTTCCATTTTATTACATTTGCTGTAGATTTAGCTCGGTTCCGGCTCTATCTCATGCCCCGGCTCCATCTCCATCTCCGGCTCCAATTGCCCCTGGGCTAATATCCCTAGGGCCAAGCAACTGTTGAAGCCGAGACTGAGGCTTTATTATGTGGCCATTGTGGCGGGTGGCAGCGGCAAGTTGTCCTCCTCTAATCTCTTAGCATGACAAATACGCTTTTGATGTCCCAGGCAGGAGTCTAAAAAAATCAGCATGCAAAATGCACATTGAATACGAGTATATTTGGAGAAGGGGTATAAAAAAGCCACAAATGAAAAAACCAAAGCGCAAGAAAATGTCTAAAGTCTGGTTAAGCAAAAGGGGGAGACCAGAAGGATGTTTCCGATGCTGGAGCAGCACTGTCGTTGATTTACAGCGAATATAATTGCTCATTTCATACATTGTATAATGCGTTCTCTGCATTCGTACTTACTTGTACACTCGGAAAGATTATCTATATATTGCGGAGCCAAAATGGTAAGACCTACAAGGCTTACATTTTCATCATAGCTGAAAAGTTTAAGTTATGAAAAGCATAGAGAGTTAGGGGTCTCGCGCGAAGCCCCCAGTTCTGATCTATATTGATGACAATCTCTATAAAATTTGAATATTAAAAAAAAAATTAATAGGAAAAACTATGGTTTATTATAGTACATTTTCTCTAGACTTATGAAAAATAATTCTTCTTTTTAACATACCTTACACTAGGATTATAAATAAGCTTTCTAAATAGGAAACAGTTTTCTGTATTATGTTTAGTGCGATTTTTTAAATGTTGGGCTAAAAATTGTTTTTTAAAGCGTGGAATTTTTGTTGAGTGTACTTATGTGTTTGTATGTGTGTAATAATCATAATATACTCATGCACAGAGAGTAATTCCTTGCGCTGCAGTGATTCCTTTTCGCCCGGCACAGCGCCAAGCAGTCACCGTCGCCATCAGCAGCAGCGACAGCGCCACCAACAATGACGACAACAATCACAGCAACGGAAACAAGCAACGCAACAATGGCGCTACTTCGACCGAGGGGGGAGGGGTGGGAAGAGGGGAGGGTGGCAACAACGGGGGGCTCTGACAGCGAACAATAATGCGAAATAGACGCCGGACTGAGTCTGACTCGCATAATGGGAATGGGCATGTTGATGGGGATGGGAATGTGAATGGGAATGGAGTTGGAGTTGGAGTTGGAGATGAGCACACAAACATAAAACATTAAATACAGACATATACAGAGTCGAACCGATCCAATCCGAGCGGGAGGCAGCAGTTACGGATACGCATGGTTGCTTTGGATTGATGGCAACTTTTGGCAAGGATGCGACCGCGTTTGGTTTCGGTTTTAGCCCAGTATCCCAGCCCAGAGCACCACAGGCTATTGGGTTTGTGGTAGTTTCTCTACGTTCGGATGAATATTATGCATACATATTTCAGAGACTAAAAGAGTTAGAGCCAATTTTTGTAGTCAATTCTCCTATGTTGTGCGGGTGCAAATGACTAAGATATAATGAAGAAGCGATTTGAGATTTTAGATCGGACAACAAAAAAAAAGCCAGATAATTGAAATGTAGTTATTAAACTATTTTTTATGAAAGTCCAACAGGAAAAAAGAAAGAAAAATTTTAATAATATTTTGTTACCGTTTTGTAATTTTTTTATTAATGGGAATTGAATCGAAGGATAGCGAAGATACAAATACTGGGCATCTCACGGTCGAGCAACTGTAGCATTTTTACTTGTTGGTTTTTGGTTTTCATTTGGTTGACTCAACTTTCCTCAATGTGTGGGTTGCAAATTTTTGCATGGTCCAAGAGAAATGGGGGTTGCGGATTTACGCAGCAACATGAACAACTTTTCTCCTCCTACTTATATTTTTTTTAATACAAAAGACAAAGATTAAGATTGGCATGCAGGCAGAGTTGTCTGAGTGGTCTGATCTGGTGGAAGGGGACTGTCGCACCCAAAGTGTATATTAAAAGCCAAAAATCAGCAGTTTTACTCTTATTTTACTTATCATCCCCATGCTCTTCCCCTTTGCTTCCTTTTAGACTTCGATTGGACGCTGTACTTGGGTCTGGCCTTTATCACTGCTGTTTGCTTTGCCTTTGGCGCCGCCCTCATCTGCTGTGCCCGCCGTGGAATTCGCTCCAATCCTCACTACAACATGGCACGCTCAGGTAAGTCGCATCCTGGTCTAGAGCCACAGTAATGGCAATTGAATCTCAACTTGTGCTTCCGTTTTACAGTTATGGATGCGGATTACATGCCCGGCGTTGTAGATAAGAAGGAGATGCGAATGCACATCGAGGCAGCCAATTTGGGATACGATTATGTCAATCCCGGACATCGTTTTCTGCCTGGCGAGCACATTGTGGGCATGGGCGTCGGCTGTGGGGGCGTTACTGAGCATCACTATGATGTTCCCAACCTGGGAGCCAAGTAAGTTACACAATCTGTAGCCTTAATTTCGATTTAATTTACTTTTTATAAGAGCTAGAGATTTCAAACTTGGTATGTAGGTTCCTTGATACCGGGCACAGATCAAGTTTGTTTTTAAATTTGGATTGGACTACTATATCATATAGCTGCCATAGGAACGATCAGTCGAAAATGAAGGTTTAGGTTGAAATATGTTGTTGTTTTTAGAGATAACTCAACCAAACTCACAGATTGGGAATTTGGAATTTGGTTTAAATCTTTCGGTTCACTAGATCATATAGATGTATGACGAGCAATTCGTTGAAAATCTAAAAACATCCCCTTTGAAAATCTATCGAGATTTGACGAATCCATTCAAATTAAAAGAATACCATGTAAATACTATAAATAAGGGAACATTTTGCAGTTTTTGGCATAAACCTTATAGAAACTAACCGAAATTTAGTGCAAAAGTACTTTTTTACCCTAATTTTATCACCTGGAGTCGATTTAAAGAATAAATTTAAGATTTAAAATTTTTTTAAAAATGTAAAGGGGTAACTATGTAAAATTTCCCAAAAAAATGAATTTTTCAAAATCATCCAATTTTGATACCAAATCAATATTTGTATAATAAAATGGTCAAAAAAACATCCCTTTTGAAAATCTATCAAGATTTGACAAATCCATTCAAATTAAAAGTATACCATGTAAAACTATAAATTTGGGAACATTTTGCAATTTTTTGCATAAATCTTAAAGAAACTAACCGAAATTTTGTGCAAAAGTACTTTTTATAGCCTGTGCCCATTGAAAGTGGTCAAAAAGGGTATAATGGTTTTGTAAAATGTATGTAACAGGGAGGAGGAATCATCTCCGACCCTATAAAGTATATATCATTATTCACTATATCATCGGTCGAAAGTCAAGTTTTAGAACGCAGAACTTTTTTGTTGTTTGAGATATCTCAACCAAACTGACAGAATACGCATTTGGGCTGGTATCATTAATTCTGACTAAATTTGGTTAAGAACGGATCACTATATCATATAGCTGCCATAGGAACGATCTGTCGAAGTTTGAAATTTGTTGTTGTTTTTAGAGATAACTCAACCAAACTCATAGATTGATATTTTGGCTTAAATCTTTCGATTCACTAGATCATATATGTATATGTATGACGAACAGTCGAGCACACTCGACTGTAGCCGCACCTCCTCGCGACCGAAGCGAGCAGACGGGGGCTCCCCTTGTTTTTATAGTAAAATTTAAAATATATATTTTTTAACATTTACTTCTTTATTAATTTTTTGATTTTCTAATAGGAGTTAATGTGGATTAAAAAATACAAATTAATATTTAGCAACATATTTGTTTTGTGTTACGAGTATTCTTATTGATTCCATTTGTGATTTGCTGATTGATTAAGTTTACTCTCTTGTAGCTATTCGAATCCCATCGATGATCTCAGCGGCGATTATCTATCAGATACAGGAGACTCCTCCACAGCAGATACTTGTAAGTCACTAATAAAGATATTGTAAATTATATTCTAAACTGAATTCTTTCCACAGCCAATTCAACATTTGATATGAATGCAAAGCTCTCAATATTAAATAGCTCAAAGAGCAGCAACTCCGACTTAATGGGCAGCAATGGAGGACAGTTGCGTCTCTATGGCGGCGAATTGTTGCTCTTTGTGCCGGAACTGTCGATTGGAAAGCATATGAAGAAGCACGTCTCATTAATGCTGCTCAGTGATGAATGCAGTCGCATTGCCTGTGCCACTGAGTGCTCCATTCTGTGCAGCAGTGTGGTACATTGTGCACCACGCAACTATAGCTTTGTGAAGCCGGTGATACTAAAGATTCCACACTGCCTGCTGTCGCCGGAACAGTGGCATGTGCACATTTACCACGCGGACAGCGAGCACGATGATCTCAATGTGAACTGGCGGCGAGCTGTGTCCGTGGGGGAGGAGACCATAAATACTCCGATGTTTGTGCAACTGGAGCCGACTCATGTGTACATCATGACAGAGCAACTGGGACACTTTGCGGTAGTCGCCGAGCCGCGCATTCAACAGCCGGCGATCAAGATGAAGCTGTTGGCATTTAGTCAACATACTCCTCCGAGTAGTGCCAACTGCAGTCTGCGCATCTATGTGGTCAAGGATTTCCCCAACAGCCGCGACATCTGTTCGAATGTCGAGTGCAAACTTGGAGGCACTTATCTGGGCGAGAGTCAAGTCTTTGCCTTTGTCCTAAGCAATCTCAATCTGAATATTCGTGTACGCTGCACGGATCTGAATGCAGCTCCCTATGAGCACGCGATTCCCTATCAGCACATACTGAGTAACAATTCCATCTTGCATTGTGAGTTCTCGGTGCGACAACGGGATCAGCATGCTCTCTGTGTGGACTTTGGTCAAGGTGATGAGTTGGACTTTTACACGTTTAATATGCCAGCTCAATCGCTGAGCGGATCGGCTGAGGAACTGGCCTCGACCACAAACACAACCATTTCCATCGATCGTCAGGGCAACTATGTGAATGAGAGCTGTGTACTGGACTTTATCCAGCTGCCACATGCCACAAAGCGTCTGATCTGTGCAGCCCTCGACCCACCACGTGCCGATGAACGCGATTGGCGGCTGTTGGCCAAGAAACTTAGCACCGATCGGTATATTGCATACTTTGCCACCAAACCCTCCCCCACCGAACAGATCCTCAATCTGTGGGAGTGTCGAGCCAACAACAACAGCAGCAGCAACAGCAACAATGGTAATAGTTCCACTTCAATCTCACACGCCAACACAATCATGTCCCTGCTGTTGACCCTCAAGGAGATGGGACGACAGGATGTCCTTGACATAATTGTCGAAACGATTGGGCCACTGTGGATCTAATCGAAAAACAAACAAAATGTTCATGAGTTGCCTTTTATTTGAAAAACAAAACAAAACAAAACTAAAATTAAAATGTATTGAAAGTGCGAAATGAATCGAAAAACATAATTAAATTGTAATCAAAGTTTAGACTTAGACATAGATTGTACTAGTTACTTAGATACTAAGTTTATTGTAGCGTGTAGCGTGTTGTTGTGTTCAATGTTATATAACTTGAACTATGCTCAACCAGAGCTGGGAATAGTGACTCTTAACTAAAAAACAAATATTTTTATTTACTGAAGCTTCTCAGTTCCACACAAACATTTGTTATAGCTAGTTAAGTAATTTAACAAAGCTCTACTATTTTTGAAATAAATTAAAATTTACTTGATTTGTTTTGTAGAAAAACGTTGGAGATGAAATTCAAAGAAATTTCAAAGTAACTTAGTGTTTGTTGAAATATTTAACAAACAGAAACCGAAAATTGTGTAGTAATAGAATATTTTACTATGTACATTAATTGAATCAAAAGAAATTTTAAAGAATATTCCCAGCTCTGTGCTCAAAGAACTCTGTTCCCCATGGGTGCCATGCATTTTTGATACTACTTTAGATAAGGACTGTAAGAAGCGTACTCTAGAATTAAAGTTATGTATGTGGCTTAGCAAACTTATAGTTTTAAACACTAGTTAATAATTGTAGTATTACATCTATTTATATGAACGAATCTTGTATTATATATTGCATATGCCTATCGGAAATTTCTATGCAAGAATCCCCTCCCATTCAACCGACCCCCTCCAGTAAAAGATCCAGCATATATAGCCGCCGACTATATATGTGCTCAAGAAGTTGCAAACTGTTTGCCAAATCGTTGAGTTTCTCAACCGAATCTAGTTATAGCCGATAAACAAGGATATTTAGATTACATACAAATATATAAATATACTTATAAAGCAACTGACGATAAGCCGTAGCACACCTATACACACAAACACATAACCATATACATATATATATGTATATATATATATATAATGCATACATACATAGTCTATGAATTTAGTTGGTAGTTTATAGAAGAAAAATAAGAACAACAAGAAGAAGAAACGAGTAGCTTGTTAGACATACTCAAGTGATAATCTTTGTATTTGTCTTTAGTTAATAAGTCCATAACTGTCGTTTAAATCGTTAATCCCATATATTTAAATATTTCAACAATAATAGAAAAGAACAAATATTTAAAGGCCCAAAAATACAAGTTAAGTAACTACAAAAACAACAGAAACTAACACTTTACGAATAGTCATACAATTTAATCAAAAATTCCATATAAACATTTATCATACGATAATAGTATAACTCAAGTTGAATATTTTACAACAGATTGAAATAAGAACAGTTTCGATTACTATTCAAATGTTTTGTTTGGGATACAGACAAACGATTTTTAAACTGCTGTAGTTCTTATGTATTTATATATATAATTTAAGTTACAAACAACGGAAAATAAAATTGAACAAAGACGTTACTTACTGTAAAATGAAGATTTATTCCATTTTAATTGAGTTCATTTTTATACCCCATGCGCATGTACTTTTCTAGGCAATTTGCTTTTTGATTGAATAAATCTAATTGCCTAAATAGTTTCAATGATTAAATTAATATTTAATAATTAATTATTCCATTTGTTTATTTCGCTTGTCATTTAAAAAGTTTCGTCCGACCCTAAAATCTCTATGAAAATACCACCTGCACCAACAGAAATACCAGGCGAACAGAATTAGCAGCAAGCGAAAAACAAAGAAACCCCGCGGCACAAAATGGTTACATGAGTTTAGGTGTGTGTAAGCCCTGAGGACTGAGCGCAGGAGAGTAGCTGTAAAAGCTGTGATCCTCTCAGAGCGCGCAAGGCTGTGATTGGTCAAGGCGATTGAGCGTGTGTGGATCTTGTGTATCATGTGGATGCTAAGAGATGGCGAGAGCGTGCGCTGCTCTGATTGGTCGGATGTGTGTGTGGATGTGTGCGCTTGACATTTTCTATTGCCACCTGCTGTACATTTCTGTTCGCCTGGTAGATATTGTCGTATTTTCGATTTTTCAGGCTCAACTTGACTTGCCCATGACTAGGGGCGGACTGGGTGGGCGTGGCATAACGCTCGCATTTATTAATTCTAATTTCTAATCTTATTGCAGAATAAAAAAATAATATTTAAAATTAAATTAATTAACTTGCGCGACATACATATGCGTACGCGATGGTTTCATCCAAAACATCATAGGTGGCGTATTGTTCCACACATGGTGTAATTGGTGTTGAACAATGGTTTTATGGTGTTTGTCCAAGCTAAAGCTTAGAACAGTTTCGATTACTATTCAAATGTTTTGTTTGGGATAATAGATAAACGATTTTTAAACTGCTGTAGTTCTTATATATTTATATATATGATTTAAGTAATTGCATATATTTAATCGGCTAAATAGTTTCAAGATAAATTAATATTTAATAATAAATTATTCCATTTGTTTATTTCGCTCGTCATTTAAAAAGTTTCGTCCGACCCTAAAATCTCTATGAAAATATCACCTGCACCAACAGAAATACCAGGCGAACAGAATTAGCAGCAAGCGAAAAACAAAGAAACCCCGCGGCACAAAATGGTTACATGAGTTTAGGTGTGTGTAAGCCCTGAGGACTGAGCGCAGGAGAGTAGCTGTAAAAGCTGTGATCCTCTCAGAGCGCGCAAGGCTGTGATTGGTCAAGGCGATTCAGCGTGTGTGGATCTTGTGGATCATGTGGATGCTAAGAGATGGCGAGAGCGTGCGCTGCTCTGATTGGTCGGATGTGTGTGTGGATGTGTGCGCTTGACATTTTCTATTGCCACCTGCTGTACATTTCTGTTGGCCTGGTAGATATTGTCGTATTTTCGGTTTTTCAGGCTCAACTTGACTTGCCCATGACTAGGGGCGGACTGGGTGGGCGTGGCAGAACGCTCGCATTTATTAATTCTAATTTCTAATCTTATTGCAAAATAAAAAAATAATATTTAAAATAAAACTATTTAAATTGCGCGGCATATGCGTACGCGATGCTTTCATTGAAAACATCATAGGTGGCGTATTGTTCCACACATGGTGTGATTGGTGTTGAACTATGGTTTTTGGTGGTTGTCCAAGCTAAAGTTTATCAAAGCTCACAACCCAACCGTGTTCACTTGAGTCATAGATGGCGCCACTGAGCTGTTTTTGATGGCGCTGCCAACTTGACTTTTGTTTGCTAGAAATACGAATGGCATTGTTTATATTATCGATATTTATTTGGATCCAATGATTTTTTTTTTCAAAAATAACTTCGTGAGTAGTGACGCAGAAAATATGGTTCAAGGATGGCGCTTTATTAATATGCCAGGTTAAATATGTTAATTAGTTAATTTAAATATGTTTATTAGTATTTAATTAAAAATTAAATTGATAAGATACTGTGTTTGCTTATTACTCATACTTACATACTTACTTTTTACTGTCAATATTGGCAATTAAGATGACCAACTGAGTCAATAAATTCTTGTTATAATTGCCAAACACTTGCAACATTTTTGTAGCATATTTTCTAGCAATTGGCCTGTGGCATTAATCATACAAAATTAAGATACAGCAATTATTAGTTTTTTCAATCAACAAAAAGTCTCACAATACAGGGAAACATTTTAACAAGCCGCCAACAAATAACAAATCAATAATTTCATGCAACAACAAAAAATTATTGCTGTTGCAGCTGTTGTTGTTGTTGTTGCTGGTAGTGCATTGGCGGCATCTTTTATATCCAACATCGGCGAACGAATAAATAAATTTAAACGATTTGGGTTGCTTATATACTTCTTCTGACTTTTTCGCTTTTTGCCCCGGCAAATAGAAATCTACGAAGGCCGCTTACAATACGAGTACGATGAGCAGATGAAAAAAGCATGCAATCGATGCCTGTCCACAAATGCAGAAAATGAAAAAAAGAAATTGTCCCAGCCGGTAGCTTTGTTGATTGTTGGCCCAACATTGCTGACACATGGGAACGGCAACAGCAACAGCATCAACAACAGCAACAACAGCAACAGCATCAGCAGCAACTTCGACTGCTGTCATCGTCAATTAGTTTTCTCACCGCAGACATAACAATATATTTTATGTATCGTTCGAATGTTGCTTGGATTGGATTTGCTTGGTGTTGTCCCCGTGACTCTCTCTCTCTCTCTCTCTCTCTCTCTCTTTCTCTCATCCTTGACCATCGCCAAGGTTTTTGCATTTTTCCGCAGAAAGGGCAGACGATCAATGTTTGAGAAATTTCCTAATTGGGTCGAAATTCCAATCTAACAGCGATTTAAAAAGGCCTGACAATTTCTTGGCTGCTGTTTTCGGTTGCTACTGCTGCTGCTGTTGTTGCTGTTGCTATTGCTCCTGGTGTCAACTTGTTTTAATAGCCAACAAAATTGGGGTCCTTGAGAAGGTCATTGTGGTTGCTTTCATTTGTGGCAGCTGCAAGGTGCAATAAAAATATTATTTGCATTTGTTACATGTTTTTAATAGCACTCATGAAATGCCTATTGTTCTCTGGTTTCATACTCAAGAACTGCACAAATATGAAAAAACAAACACCGGAAACTTACTCTTAAACACACAATAACACATATACACACAATTGGCAAATAATCAGGAATTGCAAATAAGAGTTATGAGTTTAATAAAAATAAACATGAAATTTATCTTAAAATTTATCTTAAAAGAAATAAAGTGATAATTTGTTCAAAAGTACTTTTTTATTTTAATTTTATCACCAGAAGTCGATTAAAAGACTAAATTTAAGATTAAAAATTTCTGAAATTTTTCGAAAAATGTAAAGGGTTATATATGCAAAAGTCGACAAATTTGTCGAAAAAAAATATTTGTTACAAAAGCATTAAATTTAAATGCAAAGTTAAAGTAGTATTAATATTGTTAAAAATAAGACATTTCTTTAACATAGGCAAAAGCTGCTACAGATATTTGCATGCCACAAATCTCTTGCTGTATGCATGTAATTTAGGCCCAAAAACCAATCCGTAATGCGAACCTTTGATTAAAAACTCAAGCCCAATAATTGTGCAGCAGCTGCCTCTCAGCTGCCATTTTGAATTTGTCGGCAGTAACAACAAGAACAGCAGTAACAGCAGCAACAGCAGCAGAGGCAACGGCAACGGCGTGAAACATGAATTATGTTGGCCAAGTTAGGCAGACAGACAGACGAAGCCACAAAGCGTCGATGGCGAGGCGTTGAAAGCGCTGGATAAGCCGCAAAATACAAAACAATACAAAATGCTTTCAAGCAATAGCATAAAACAAAAACAAAAGCAAAACAAATAAGAAGTAAAATACAAAAAAAGAAAAGAAGGGATAAATGCGCCACTGCTGCAACATGTCCCATGTCCAGAACTCAGACGTTGTTGGACAATCGACAAATGGACATTGGACAATGGACAATGTAGTAGCTGTTGATGTTGTTGCTGTTGCTGTTGTTGCTGTTGCTGTTGCTGCTGCTGCAGTCAGTGAGCAAGGAGGCAAGTCCAACTTTTTAGACAGCCGCAGTTGTATTACGAATTTATCTACCTGAGCAGCAACCATCGTCAATCGTCCATCGAGGATATTGTTGTCGTTGTTGTTGCGGTTGCTGTTCGTCTTGCTTTTGTTGTTGTTGTTGTTGTTGTTGTTGTTGGTTGCACAGGTCTCAAAGGAGGCAACATAATGGCCACCGCACGTCAACCGTTGCCGTTGCCGTTGCCACTGTGCTTCGTCTCCTATGTGCAACGTTGCGACCTCCACCAAGCAGGCAACAGCAACAGCAACAACAACAGCAGCAACAACAACAGCAGCAGGCAAACTGGCATCAATGTTTTGCAGTTTTCATTGGAAAAAAGGCCTGGGCTGGGTTTTCATGGTGTGGCATGGTCTGGCCTCGGAGACCAGAACAGAAAGAGGCCCCGGCAAGAAGACCCAAGGTTTCTGCTTATCAATACATTTGATATCTCGACGTCTACGTCGACGTCAAGGCATCCAATTGGTACGCTGAACATCCTCACATACCCTGCACTTACCCTCCACATCAATTCCCCCCTTCTACCCTGTAATTTTTGCTAGAGCTGCGACATTAAGGTGAACGAATGAACTTATTCAGTCATTCATGAACTATATTATTCATTTTGCAGTTGGTCAATTTAAATAGATTTTTTTTTAAATATTATTTTCACCTTCTTACACAATAACAATTATTGCTAGTATACAATTACTATGTATAAAGTTTCTTGATTAAATAGAATTTCTTCATTATTTTATTATTGGTTACTTAAGCCAAATTAAAAACAAATCAAATTATCGTGAAACTAATAAATATTTGTCATCTAGGAGTGTTCTCATTGCATGCTTAAAGTAAATTTCAAATTTCACTTTTAAGGAACAATTGTAGATATAATCAAATGATGATAGAATGACCTATTCCCATTTGAATATCCACAACTGAATTTCTGAACTATATGGCTGAATTAGTTCACGACTTAAGAATGAACTAAGAATCCCAACTCCAATTTTTGCAGCCTTTCAAGATTGGCTGCGTTTGCGTAGGACTCACGTATGTACTTTGATGTGGATTGTTGGCCATTGTTGGTGTTGTTAGCCCAGTCCAAAAAGAAACACAGAATATCAGGTGAGTCAGTTCTTGGGAGCTGTAAGAGTTGGAGCAATCAATTTCGACGAAAATACTCCTGTAGAAAATGCAATTAATTATTTTATTTTACTTATTCTCAGTGTAATGAGAGCTTTCATAAATATGTGCAATCTGGGCGACTGGAGTTTGAATTCAAAAAGTATTTATTTTTTATTTTTGCTTTTTAAATTGACTTACGAATACTGGGCATCCAACAGTCGAGGACCTCTAATTGTTGTTGTTGTGACTACTGCTGCTGTTGCTGTTGCTGCTGATGTTGCTGCTGGAGGAGCTGCTGGCAGTTAACATTTTGAATGCCATACAAATCGACTAGCGGACATTGGAAATGGCAACCGACATACATAACTATCTGCAATGTCTGTAGCTGCAACTGCAACTGTTGCTGCTGCTCTCAGTGGATGTTGCTGTTCCTGCTCAGTGGCATTGTTGTATTGAATTGTAGCTGCTGCTGTGTTCTGTTCAATGTTTCAATTCAATTCCTGCGAAATTCTGCAAAGAAAGAAAAAAGAAGGCGCTCTTCTACAGTTGCAAAAAGTATTCGTAAATCTTTTCAATTGGTGCCAGGCCCATAATAGATCGAAACCAACGTTTTGTATACGAAATCAAAGCTTTTCTTAAGTGGCTTATGGCTTAAGCAGCTTAGCAAAGCTGCCTATTCTTTTCTGGCAGTGTAGACTGGATATGTGGTCCCCTCCTCGTATTGTATGTGCATTTTATTCGCCTTCCTCATCTCGTCGCTGGCCTAGCACACATTATTGTTGTTGTTGTTGTTGCAGTCACGCTGCAACATTGCAACATTGCAACATTGCTGCTATTGTCGGCAACGTTGCATTAGCATGTTGCATGTTGCATGCAGTTTGCAGTTTGCAGCCTGTACTTTCGTCCAAAATAGTAGACAACAAAAGGGGCATAATCAAATTTTCAATTTCGATTCCTTTTGGCATTTGCATAATTCTCGCAAAACCGATGAGGAAATGAAGACTCCAAATGGTCATGAAAAGTAGCGATGACTAGCAGAAATGTATACTCCCAAGATCAACTTGAATTGCATGTTAGACTATGGGACAAGAGTAATTATGGATACATTAGCTCTTAATTAATTAATAAAATTAAAAAAATATATAAAAAAAAAATAAAATAAAACAAAGAAAGAGCTTGGAACGACGATTCTTTATACAAATTTCGATTAAAAATGCTAAGAATAACAAAATTAGGAAAACAAAACTAGAAAGTCGTTAATTCGAAGTTATAAATTTAGAAACCTTATAAAGTTAGGAAAAGTGGGAATAAATTAAGTAGGAATAAGGCGAGAATAACAATTATAGTACGTAATACGAATTAGCTGCATGATAACCTTTAATGATAAAAATTATTGGCAAAGTGTCTTGCCCAACTTCACTTCCTGTGATATGCAATGGCACCTAAAACTGGACTTTTATCCGAACATTTCAGCATTTAGCTGAATTGCAAAAGTAGATACATATACGTTTGCAGATACAGATACAGATACAGATTCAAATACAGATAAAGTGCAGACATAGATAGCTTGGGCAGGTAGGACAGCATCTTGGCCAGCTTAGGATTGCCATAAGCATTGGCCAAGTTGGCGCTGTCATGCTGCGTATTGTATTTATTTATTTATGTATTTATTTCTAGTTGTTGGCAGCATTTCATTTCAGCTTTTTTCTGTATTTTCGCTGCGTTTGGCAGCTGCGTTTGCCTCGTCTGCCAAATGTCATGAGTTATGCTTGCCGCAATAGAAGAAAAACGTAATGCCTTCTATTGCTCCTATGTTTAGCGAACAGATCCCGAAACCCGATGACGATGATGATGTCGATGGTGTCTTTTATTTGCTTTGCTTGGCGGCCATTTCTTGTGCACTGCGCCTGTGCGCACAAATGTTTTAGTATAAGTATCTCTTACTTTGTGTATGTATGTGTGTATGTGTGCGTGTGTGTGTGAGTGTGTTGGTGTGTCGCCATAGGAGCACAAGAGTTGGCAATGCATTGTTGTTGTCGTTTTTGTCGTATTGCTGCTGCTGCTGCTGCTGCTGCTGGCAGGCACAACCACCGTCAGCAGCATCAGCATCAGCATCAGCCAGCCATTGTTTTGCCCCACCATCCGCATCCCCACAATCAGCACAGACTCACCAAACACAACCCAGTTGGAAATTGTTACTTTTTTTGGTGGTCAAATAAATACATACATATGTATGTATGTATGTATCTATAAGACCCATTCTGTCTATGTCGAGCTCATAGGTTTGTCAAAATGAATAAAAATGAATGTCAAATGTGAAAATATCTCTTAAGAAAATATAATACTTTTACAATAAATAAACAAATATTAAGTAAAAAACTCTGGAATGTATTAAAATTACACCAATAGAAATATAAATAGGAAAGAAAAACGCACAATTTGAAAGAAATAAAATTCTTAGTACAATATTATTTTCGAATATATAATTTTTTGCAATGTTGAAAAGAAAATGTCAAGTGCAACTGAGAGCACAACTATTTTGAGAATTCGCAATCCATATTGAATTGTGCGATTGTGATATCGTTGTTGTTGTTGTTGCTGTTACTGCTGGACGTTGTTGTGATTTCCATTTCCATTTCCATTTCCATTTGCAATTCCTTTGGTGTGTGTGAGTGTGTGTTTTCTTTTCCTTTTTGGTTTCTTCTCTCGTTCATGTCTCGTTTGTTTGCTCGACTGCTGGAATTTATTTTGCCATTTTGCGCATGTTTTATTCATAACTTGCAATATTTGGCATACAATGAATGGCCCCGAGTTGAGTTTATGTAAATGCTCAGTGCACAACTATTGTATTTACCTCGAACAAACTGCATACACAACAACAACAATCACAGTAACAGCAACAACAACAATAAGAACAATCAGTTAGAACATCCAATCAACAACCTCAAAAAAAAGGATAAAGAAAACTGTCAACCGTTTGCTTTTTTTTTCATTGTTAAATTGTATAATAATGAATGCCATTTTGCATATATTTCTATTTTTGCAATAAATATTATAGCGGCCATTTTAAAGTGCTGCCCATTTTAATTTTTTTCTTTTGCTGCCGCCAACGGGATCGATGAAAGTTCGTTGAACTGAAAAAGCTTTGGACCTGCTCCCGGTCTGGCCTTTTTCAATTGACTATTTAACATTTGTGAATCTGTATATGTGTGTGTGTGTGTGTGTGTTATATGTATATGTATGTCTGCATTTCAAGTGCAGCAGCCAGACGCACATAGAGTATGAATGAGATAGAAAAGGCACTAACTAAGAGAGGGGGAGCGTGAGAGAGCGAGAGCGGCGTCTAATGCTCTTGAAAATTTCAAGTGTTAATTACTCGCATTTACCACACACACACACGCACACTCTGGTCGTGTATGTATGTGGGTATATGGAACATTTCATGGATACACGGATATTATGGCAGAACTGGACCCAGACACACAGACACTCACAGCCACACACACACACAGACTCCCAGACACCGAACACTGAACGACGACCGAGCCTAATTGTTCAAGGTCACAGGCATGCGCATTTCTTCAGCCATGTATTTAAAATTAATTAAAAGCACACACAAATAATTCACTAAAATGAATAAAGCAAAATAACAGCAAACACAACAGCAATAAGTAAGAATATTATTTTCGAGGTGCTCGACTGCTAGATCCCCATTACCTGTAACTTGGCAGTATTTGTTATGTTTTTAATTTTTGGACCTGCATTAAACTAGTAATGTCTGTATATCAATAATATATGTAGTCTCTGAGATCAAGGTATTCACACGAACAGACTGACGTTGTCACAAACCCAATAGCCTGTAAATTCTTTGTTAACTGGGCCAACAAGAGCAACGACACTCACTAACTTGCCTTGAACGACGATGACGTCGAGGAGGAAGTGGCTGCAGCCTGCAAATTAGCTCAATGGCCGCAAGTGCTGTAGAAATTTCACTTTTAACATAACTGCGACCGTCTGCTTGTTTCACTTGGGCGCCTCAGCTGATGTAATTGCAGCGGCTTTAAAGAGCTGGCGACAGAAACAGAGACAGAGACAGAGACAGAGACAGCAATTGCAACAGAACTTAAGTCAGAACGTCCTAATTACAGGCAACACTTCAAGAATCGCACAAAAAGCGAAGCTCTCAATTTTCCGAGCTGTTCGCTGTCGACGCTGCTGCTCAGTTTTCAATTTAATTAAACAGAAGTTAGAATTTTGTATTAATAGAACACAATATTTGAAGCCTGTTCATTTTAAGTAAATTAAATTTTTAAACAAATACATTTGTGCAAAGCAATTACCTGACTGCTGTATATTATTGCTGATCTCGCGGTACTGCGTTCACCGATGAAAACATGTGATTGTAATTACCGCGCCCATCCCATTCCATTCCGTTGATCTCACCTGGTCGACAAAGAGTTCAAGTGTGTGTTAGTGTGAATGTGTGTGTACATGGTTCCGGATTAATTCAATTAGTCGCAATTTACGTTTCGTTTAGTTATCATACGGTGCACGCTGTCGTTGACACTTGTAAAACGCAATGAATTTGTTTTGCCTTTGCCTTTAGTCTGTCCTCTCGTATGCCGTCTTTGCTTGTGGCTCGCTTATTGCTCATTCATTGGCGTTATTTACCACCCCTTCCCACTGTGACTCTGTCCGTGTGGCAGTTAGCGTGCCGCTGGTGTCGCCAGTCGCCAGTCGCCAGTCGCCAAAATCTCAATGCTCACTCACTCACATTCACACTCGCACTCGCACTCGCACTCGCACTCGCACTCACACTCACTTCTCTCTAGCCCTTGCACATGCGCTTTGCAAATGTTTATTCATTTTCATTTACATTGCAAATTGCTTTTCATTCGCCATTCGCCGTTTTAATCGCGTGCGTTGCGCGATTGTGCGAATAAAGCGAAGTCAACGTTTATAATATGCATGTTTCTTTGCTTTTTAATTTTCTTTTTTCATTTGTATTTTAGTTTATCATTTGAATATGCATTATCAACACTTACAGTTATCCACATCTAAGTAGACACGTAAATACATTCTAGGAAATTTTGATTTATTTTTCATATCACTTTGCTTGTTTTATTTATTTCGTGTTTGTTTTCATTGAAAGCGGATAACAAACTAGTCTATAATATACAAGTATGATTCTGTCTGTCAATAGTAAAATTGGTTGAGATAGCTCAAACAATAGAAAGTGTCAATTATTAAAAATTATCTACATATGAGAAATATTGACTTTTTGGACTTTCAAAGAGCACAACTTTAATAAAACTCACCCAATTTTCATGAGGAATGTCTTATTTTTCATATTATTAGCCCTACTTTCAGTTTGCATTTAAATTTTTTAAATTCTGAGACAAACATTTTTTTCTCGAAAATTGTCGATTTTTACAGTGTTACCCCTTTACATTTTTCAAAAATTTTCAAAAATTTTAAATTTTAAATTTATGTTTTTTATTGACTTCAGGTGATAAAATTAGGGTAAAAAAGTAGTTTTGAGCGAATTTCCACTTTTTTTCTTTAAAATCTAAGCTAAAAACTGCAAAATTGTATCTGTACATAGTACATGTCTTGATGGACAAATCTTGATGGATTTTCAAAAGGAATGCTCTTATAGTTTCTGAGATCCTTTGACTCAATCATACGGACGGACAGACAGACGAAAATGGCTCAATCGACTCGGCTGTTGATACTGATCAAGAATATATATACTTTATAGGGTCGGAGATGCTTCCTTCTGCCTGTTACATACATTTCACAAAACCATTATACCCTTTTTGACCATTTTCAATGGGCACGGGGTATAAAAACCAACGAAACTGTATGTTTTTTAAAATATTTTTTCTTTCTCTAATAAGCACATAAAAAACCAAAACGATTCTGTCAATAGTAAAATTGGTTGAAAGAGCTCAAACAATGAAAAAGTGTCAATTATTAAAAATTAGCTATATATGAAAAGTAATGATTTTTTGGACTTTCAAAGAGCACAACTTTAATAAAACTCAGCCGATTTCCATGAGGAATGTCTTATTTTTTATAATATTAGCCCTACTTTTAGTTTGCATTTAAATTTTTTGATTCTGAGACAAACATTTTTTTTCTCGAAAATTGTCGATTTTTACAGTGTTACCCCTTTACATTTTTCGAAAATTTTCAAAAATTTTAAATTTTTAATTTATGCTTTTTATTGACTCCAGGTGATAAAATTAGGGTAAAAAAGTAGTTTTGAGCAAATTTCCACTTTTTTTCTTTAAAATCTGAGCTAAAAACTGCAAAATTGTCTCCGTACATAGTACATGGTACTCTTATGATTTCAATAGATTCGACAAATCTTGATGGATTTTCAAAAGGAATGAATATAATAACTCCATTCACTTTGATAATTGAGAATTATAATTTGTTTTAATAGGACTTTCTATCTAGCCGTATTAAAAGATTCCCCCTTTGTAATAATTCATTTTAGCAATCAATTCACTTCAATCAGCCCCGAGTCGACCTACCTTTCGTATTGAGTCTGCGAGTTACCTAAGCCAACCAGAAAGCTCTCAAATAAGTGTAAATACTTGAAATTTCATGGAACTGAAGTGCAGGTAGCTAACAATAAACCGAATTCCAAGTAAGGCGCATACGGACCTGGACCTGGAATTGGACCTGGACATAAGAACAATGGATGCACATAAACAACTTCTACGGAGAATTGCTGATTGAGGGTGGGCAGGAGTGAGTTGGGGTTGGGGTTGGGGTGGTGGCTGGTGGCTGGTGGCTGGTGAAAGGCAAACTCACTCTTGTGCACAATTGAGAAGCCGTGTTGCTGTCAAACGTAAGGTCGTTGCTGCAAGAGGGGCCACCAAGCATTTTAATCGATGCCTTCGCTCTTTCGCTTTTACTAATAGTTACTATTTTTCTTTTCTTATTTTTTCTTTTGTTTTGTTGCCGAAGCGCCGCCAGCTGCTGTCGTGGGTTTGGGCTGTCAGTGCGCAGCACAGGACAGCAGAGCACATGACACCCTGTATGAGTACGAGTGCACATCTCAGTCATACTCAGAGTCGAAGTCGTACTCAGAGTCGCAGTCGTACTCAGAGTCGCAGTCGTAGTTGTTGCCGTTGTCGTTGTCGTGGCTTCCTGCCCCACGGGCTGCCATTCGCACGCGTATTTCACACGTCGCCCCCTCGTTGAATGTGTCGTTGCCGTTGCCGTTGTCGTTGCCGTTGTCGTTGTCGTTGTCGGTGTCGCATGCTCGCTCTCATATTCCGATCATTTTTTCACACGCAAATTCTTATGCTTATTCTTTTCTACACGCCGCAAGGACCAATCGCATAATGGGGCGTGGTGACGACGACGACGTTGACGACGGCAACAACAACATCAACAGCAGCAGCAGCAGCAGCAGC
Organism: Drosophila rellima; assembly: GCA_035043635.1. Classification (NCBI taxonomy): domain Eukaryota; kingdom Metazoa; phylum Arthropoda; class Insecta; order Diptera; family Drosophilidae; genus Drosophila; species Drosophila rellima. The sequence goes on along the minus strand of JAWNMV010000143.1, from coordinate 6,215,954 downwards.
AATAGCAACAACATCGTTGAGGCCGAGAAGGCTCAGCTCCCTCTCTGACGGGTTGACTGTGCAACAAAGTCGTCGTCTTCGTCTTCGTCGTCTCTCCACTCGATGTTGCTGTTTATGTTTCGTTTTGAGCAACAACAACATCAGCAACAGCAACAGCAACAGCAGTTGGAGCTGCTTTTTCTCAAGCAGCAATATAGTTTTTCCCTCTGCTCACGCGTGCATTCAGACGCAGACTTTCCCCCTTTCCATTCCTCCTTCTCTACTGCCTCTTTTCTCTACACAGAAAAAAAGATAATACAATTTATATCTCTTTTTTTGACTACAAAACTGAACTGAAATAAAATGAAAGTTAAACCTAATATAACACTTTCAGCGCTTTTTCGACCTATTGAATTTGACATTTGAACATATTTCTAGTAAAACTAAATTGTGCTGTAGTTGATTTAAATACTAGTTTTGTTGTTTTAAATATTTATTTATACAACGCTTGTTTTTTTTTTGATCAGTGTAGCATTTTAACTCTCGGTGTCTTGCTGGCTTTTTGTCTTTTCATTTTGGCAGCCATTTCCCGAATGCTTTGCCGCTTGCCACTGTTCCCTATCATCATCATCATCATCATCATCATCATCATCATCATCATCATCATCATCATCATCATCATCATCATCATCTTCATCACAGTCTTTAGTATCTTCATCATTATCATTATCCACTTCATTGGCTTACTACCTCAAGGGGAAAACTGACGTATTTTAGCTTGGCGCGTGGAAAATCAATGCGTTCTCCATAAGAAACAAGCATTGCGCATACGCCGCGTGGCCCAAACGCACACTCACCCAGAAAGAAAACGTTTGGTTAGCGGCATCGCCTTGGCATCCACTTGATATCCAAAATCAAAGGAAACAGGGATACAAGGAGCGCCAAGAGAAGGCGGCAGACAATGGGCTTAGCATTTGTTAAGCTACTGCATTTTAAATCTGACATTTTGCACGCCCAACAACTGTAAATGCGAGGCCGCTCAAAGTGAAACCAATGGCAACAATTCAACTACGAATACGACCACCAACTGACTACACAGATATCCAAACATTATGATACTTACACACACACACACACACACACACACACACACACACACACACTCATATACATACGAAAGTACGCAAATACATAAATATACTTAAATATTGGGAATTCGAATTCATTCGAAGCAATTGCCCCGTTTGCATCTGTGAAGTTCATTTGACAGAAAAGCAAAAGCGAAATTTAAAACGCACACAGTGACATAAAAAAGAAATCAAAAAATAAATAGAGGGAAGAAAAACCCAGTACAAAATTCAATTTAATCCAACGATAATTGGGATAATCCGTGATGTCTTATTTCCTCGCACAATGGCATTGAAGACTCAGCAAGATGGTCAAAATTCGTTGAGATTGCTTAAAAAGCCGTGTCAATCCGCAAGAAAATAAGTAAAGTTTTTTAAAAAAATTAAGTCTATTTTCATAATAAACATTGAATACCGCTATTTATTTTGTTCTATAGGGGACGTCTCTAGGTTTGATAACCAGTAACCAATGGACACATTGCATAACCGTCAAAAACGATCATATTATGAAACAAAACCGGCGATTGTGCAGCTGTTAAATATCACTTTTTGTAGCACTCTTTTATAACTTAAATTAATAGGCTCAAACAATAAAAAAGTGTCAATTACTAAAAATTATCTATATATGAGATATATTGACTTTTTGGACTTTCGAAGAGCACAACTTTAATAAAACTCAGCCAATTTCCATGAGGAATGTCTTATTTTTCATAATATTAGCCCTACTTTTAGTTTGCATTTAAATTTTTGGATTCTGAGACAAAAATTTTTTTCTCGAAAATTGTCGATTTTTACAGTGTTACCCCTGTACATTTTTCAAAAATTTTCAAAAATTTTAAATTTTAAATTTATGTTTTTTATTGACTCCAGGTGATAAAATTAGGGTAAAAAAGTAGTTTTGAGCAAATTTTCACTTTTTTTCTTTAAAATCTAAGCTAAAAACTGCAAAATTGTCTCCGTACATAGTACATGGTACTCTTATGATTTAAATAGATTCGACAAATCTTGATGGATTTTCAAAAGGAATGCCCCTGCTCGCTTCGCTCGCCTACTCCAATTTTGAATCATATATAACATATTTAGCTAAGAATTTACAATGCGATTTAAAATTGATTTAGTTGAGAATTTTCATCAATAATTACACATTATCCATAATTTTTGAGAACTAAAGCAATATTAAATCATTTCTGGATATTATATTTTGTTGTTATATCCACTGTGTCGCAGCATTCTTGCTGTTGCCCAATTCGAATCCCAATCCCAATCCGAACTCCAATCTTGCGTGTCCATATTGCTTGTGTGCGTGGGTTGTCCCTGTCTTTGTGGCTGTTGCAGTTGTTACTGTTGCTGCTGCTGTTCTTGTTGTTGTTCCTGTTGTTGCTGGGTGCAAAATGCCAGGCATTGTTTGCAGCTGGCTACGAGCTGATTTTTAAAGTGATTTCACGCCACTTGGACTAGCACACACTGGTACACTATAGTCGAGTCGTCGAGTCCATCGATGCGGATAGTCAGTTTCACCTTTGAATATCGTTCTCAGGAAATAACAAAGGCATTTTAAAAGGAGGGCTTTTTTTATAATTGAGAGTGAAGTATATAATATTTAACTATTGCGAACTAAATGTCAATAATTCAGATAAAAAAAATGCCTATAGATGATTAAAATCTCTGACCGAAAAAAACCATACACAGAAAAATTCAAGTTTAAACTTATTGATTTTAGCATATATGTACATATGTTTTTAGCATATTCAGTATATAAATTTTAAATAAGGACTATATGCGAATCGAATGCATTGCAAAATATAGTTCGTTCTCGATTAAAGAAAATTCATTGCGTTTGGGATTGAGGTCTACAGAGTAGAGTGTGCTTTAAAGGCAAAAAGGTCTGTGCCATGTTCTCGCATTATTTGCCATGGCTTTCATGGGTATCGCAATTGGTTACAACATTGCAACCAAATCGTCCAAATCATACGCACAAACAAATTAGCGGGTGGTGAAGGGGGAAAGAGGAAGGGGGTTAACACTGGCAAACACAGCTGCAAGTCAAGCGACAGGTTGCCATATTAACTTTTGAGCTTTCGATGGCGGCCATTTTCGAATCCCATTACAATTTAAATACGTCAGAAAAAAAGGAAAGGAAGCATGAGGAAGGAGAAGGAGAACGGGACAAAAGGGACAACAGAGCAGCACGTGGATTGTTTGTTCATTGGGATTATCCCTTTGCTGTCAGCTGAGGTCACTTTTCAGTTTTCAACTTTCAGCTTTCAGTTGGCAGTTGGCAATGCACACTATCATAAACATAAATTTAAGTTGGGATGCGAATCCGACTGCGAATGCGGCGTTGCCTTTTGAAGGGTTATCAGTGCAGCTGCACCTGTCACAAGTGTCTCCCCTTGACTGTGTGTGTGTGTGTGTGTGCGTAAGTAGTGACCCCATTCATTGCAGACGCCTTTTTAAATGATTTATTTTAATTTAATCAGCTGCCAAACAGAGCAATGATAAGCACCGACGAGAGTAGGCAGCCAAAGCCAAAGCAAAATTCATTCTCGTAGCCAGAGAGAGAGAGAGAGAGAGTCAAAGCAGCTCCAATTATAGCGTGCAAATCGGCAGCAAAAGCCATGGAAGCAAACACAGACATATGTTGCACTCATTTCACAAAACCGGAGGCAACAGGAGGGTTGCCGAACTGGAGAGAAGTGTCGGACAGGGGGGGACAGGGGTATATGGGTAACCGTCAAGTCGGCAATAGCCACATAATTGAGGGTTCAAGTAGCGTGCCTCAATTTGTGGGAGCGTTTCGCTTTATTACACACTTTCGACACGGCAATGACGACACGGGGAAACTGCACTAAAGGAGTACCCGATATCCAGACGGGTATCCAGCACATACACAGAAAACAATGCTCTCAACTTTTAATATTTACACTTTCATTTGACTATTTCGTTCTGTGACTTATCGTTTAGTATCGAAATTGCCGCCTAAGTATGTGTAATTAAAAATTTAAGTCCAATTTGTATTCAATATAAAATTTCAATTGAGTATAAGAAATTATTAACGATTATTGTGAAGCTCAAATGGCAATAGCCAGAAGGCTGAAGTTTATACATAAAAAAAAAACAGAGTCAGATTCATCGTGCAAGAAAGTTAAGAAAGTTTTATTGCTTTTGTTTAACTATATTCAATTTTACTATTTTTTGATGTTTGTAATTTCCAAAGGTAAATAATTTGTTTAACGAGTTTTTTAACAGTGCATCAAATACCGAGTGCGACTATGAGAGCCAAGTGCATACTATGGCTAGTACACCAGTACTCATCATCATCCTCATCATCATCGGGGTGCTCTTGGGCTATGAGCAAGCCAAGCGTATCCCTAGCTTTGAAATGCCAGTTCCCGCCTTCCGCCTTCCGCCTTCCGCCTTCGACCTCCCGCCTCCTGCTTCACGAATTTTCCCGCTGCTCTTCTGCTCTAATGACTGCCTAATAGCAAAATTTGCTCGCTGCCAGCTGAGGAGTTGCAGCTTGGCTTGGCTTCGTTTCTTTGACTTGATGTGAACACGTTTCTTACGCCGGATTGTCGTAATAAACTTGTGTAATAGAATAAACGCCACACGGCGCAAACAAACTCCCGTCGAGTTCCGTTTGGTTGAGTGGGTGATACTCGGGTTATACTCGACATTACATGCTATGGGAATGAGATGGGAATGGGATGGCAATGGTATGGCAATGGTATGGGATGGTGTGGGATGGTGTGGGATGGTGTGGGACGGTGTGGGATCCTTTTCGCCTTTGGTTTTGGGTAGCAGTCATACACGTGCAGCTTGTTCGGCATTGGAAAAATCTTTGCTTTGAGCACGTGCACGGGATTTTACATAATCAAGCACCGACAACTGCACAACACACAGACTCGCACACACGCACACTCACACACATATGCTGTGCATCAGAGTTACGTCAGTCACGTCACGTCAGTCATATGCTATCGCTTCAGGGTAAAATATCATGCTTTGTACTTCAGCGGGCAACCCGCTGGGCGCAGCTTAACCTCAAACCCAACCCACCTGAACTGAACTGAACTGAACTGAACAGAACAGAACTCAACAAAACAGAGCTGAACTGAACTGAGCGTCAGTCAGCTTCTGTTTGCTTAAAAGATAGATTTTGACTTTTACAAATTTTCGCACAAGTTGCCAGCATCAACAACAGCAACAAGAAGCACCACCATCATCTGTGCACTGAAAAAAAGTTTTGTATTATTCATTATTTTTAAATAAACTTTCGAAATTTCATTTGATTTAACTAAAAACAGAATTAAAGGTTTTTTTTATGTATTATTCAACCTGAAGTTAATAACTTTTATAGTTTTTTTAATAAACAGTAAAAATGTTAAAGTCAAATGCATTTCATATTGAATTTAGATTTCTTGTATGGTTCTAGTTTTTCTGAGTATTATGTGAATAGTATTTCCCATGAAATTTGATTCGATATACTTTAAAAAGAAAAATATTTAAATATTTATAACAAAAGAAGTGCAAAAATGGAGATCAAACTAGTTGAATAAAAGTGTAAGTACTTGGATTAACGATGTTTTTTTTCCCCTGTGTAGGACTGTGAACCGGCACCAGCACCACTAACACCACCCATCCCGTCCCACTCTGAATCCCAGCATGTGACCGGTATAATAGCCTTGGCAGGGTTGCCAGCACCGCCGCAGGTATTTCCACGGATTAAAGCACGCAAACCGTGTCATTTGACACCACTTGGGTAATCTGAAATGCCGCAGCAGCCACCACGACAACAACGTCAACTGCGACGTCAACGGCTGTCCACCCAACCCACTCAAGCAACCAACCGCCCAACCACCCACCATTTGCACCCGCCCCCAATTACAATTTGGTTTTCAATCCCCAGGACAAAACGTAAGCATATTTATTTTTAATGACGCAAATTCACAGTAGCAATAATAAGTTACAGATTTTGTTTAAATACAATGCACACTTGGCCCATTGCCAGAGGGGCGTGTTTGGCAGAGGCCCGTCTCAGTATCAGTAAAACGATAAAGTTGCCATCATTTTGCCCATTATCAATTAGATATTTGAATATATACATAACTCAGAGATTGGATTTCAATTTGATTGAGATTCTAACATTGCGTAAAATTGATTCTTTTTAAAGAAGTTCCTAATTAATAAAATATATTCGCATTCATTTATTTACAGATATGCAATATTACTATTTGAATAATTTTATGGTATAGATTTTGACAAAGTTACGATCTTCAACATTTTTTAATGGAAAATTGGCAAGTTTTTGAAAACGTTGAAAATTATAAAACAAAGAAAAATTTGAAAGCAGAATTCAATTTATCTTTATTCATATGCTGCAACCTTTCGGCTGTTGTTATCAAAATGATTAATACAAAGTAAATAAATAAGAAGCCAATCATTTAACATATCTGCCTACTCGTAGGCTAGAAGAAATGATCAAAGTATTTCACACCTTGAACCGAAATACGAGTAAGCTGCTAACTTGCTAAGTACGTAAGTAAGCCTTAGACATATCCGAAAGTACGCCTCCAATCATTGAGGCTGCCGTAGACTACCGAACTACACGCTGCGTTGGTGTTGCTCTCGGTGTTGGTGTTGCACCTACACAGACACAATCCATGAGAGAGAGACGCCATTAGCAAACAGTAAAAGGCAGGAGAAGAGAGGCGAGAGTGAGAGAAAAGTCACACCTCACCTCTGTTGGTTGGATGGGCATGCATATAATCAATATAAACAAAGCAGCCTCGATCTATGTGCCCAATTTATTAACATTGCAATCTTAAATACTTTTTATGAACTCACACAGCCAAATAAAAGTCTATCAAGCGCAATATAAACAAATGGTTAAATACACACAATAACGAAAATCAAAATAAAAATAATAAAAAGAACAATAACAAATTCGAAGCAACATCATAAGGCTCCTTTGAAGGTACCTCATGAGTTCTCAGCTCTCAGGTCTCAGCTTAAGGAATTTTTAAGCAGAACAATGTGAACATATCGCTTCCGTTTGTCAGCAAATATTCACAGAAACAACTTTTGGTATTGGGAATTGGTCTCGAATTGGTCCAAGCCAAAATGATAAAAATTACCACTCAATTGGATCCACAAATGAGGCAGCCACCCAGAGACGCCAACGTCTAACAACGTTATGTTTTTATTGTTTTTGTTGTTGTTGTTGTTGTTCTTGTCATTCGCCCTGCCCAAGTGAGATAAGCATCTAATTTATGGCAGCGCCTATTCCGTGTGATCATGAGATCCTCCAGATCCAGCACGCAGGTAGCCTCGCCCTGGGGCCCTTTGCAAAACATTCCTGAGCGAAATACTTTTCCAATATATTTTTAATAAACGGCTACCGAATTTCGCATTTCCTGTCATCGTCGGGATGGCCTTAACTATAGGTCGATTTGACTGTATATTGCTATAATTTGGCTGGTAATTTGGTTAGCGCGTTGTGTCATTACGACGCCCCCAGAAACAGAAGCAGTAGCAGTAACAGAAGCAGATATTGAATCTTACACTGATCAAAATATTCAGTTTCCAAAATTTTCAACAAAAGAAAAAACTGCAATCCAACAATTACAATTGTATCTCGTATTTTTCGAATCTAGACACATTTAAAACGGCTAGAACGCAGTTAAGCTTTTAGCTTTAACAAACTCAATATACAAATACAGAAATAATGTCGCGATCCAACCGTTTTTTTTTATCAGTGTGAAGCAGGCGTTCGATTTTCATAATTTGAGGCGTGCGTGCCGGCATTTGGTTTGGGGAAGAGATAGAGGAAGAGGTACAGGATGAGGTAAGGGTAGAGGTAGACTACTCACTAAGTATGGTATGGACTGGGGCAAATCCCACGACAAGTTGTATAGGAAATGCCCATGAAATCAAAAGCCGGCAATGATCATGCAAAAATTGTACTAAATCGAATCGAACAATCAATAAAGCTGTTGACGATTTAATTTAACGCTGACGCATTCAGAGAGCATATACTCGTACTCATTCAATTCACATTCACATTCAATCCGACTTGACTATAATGCTCCCAACTGACCGATGATGAACAAAACCGACAAACCGGCAACCGGCAACTGGCTTCAGTCTTGTCTGGTCTTTGGTATTCATTTTATTTCGGGGGCCCCAAAGACCAGTAGCAAACGGAAGAAGGCCGGTCAGCCTACAGGCTACAAAGTAACTTAATTTACACTACCGACGCGACGCCCCAGAAAGTGTCCAACAATTGTTGTACCCCTCACATAAAGGGCTACAAAGGGTATATCTGGTTTGCAGTTGAAAGCAAAAAAAAATTATCTAATTTTCTAAATTGATTTTACATTTTTCTTGATTTTTGAACTTGTGAAATTATTAAATAAAAAATGCATAACCTTTTTTTAATCTTAGAATTTTGTGTACATATGCATTTAAAGGTAAATTACAGAGTATGCTTATGTTTTATATAGGAAACTCTTTGAGGTGGCTCTGTGACGTGCTCATGACGTGGTTACAATTATTATTACGATTTCTTCATTTCTTATTATTATACTATATCATTGTTGTTAGTGCCTATTGTTGTTAATCATTGTGCGCGACTTTATTCACACTTTCTTTCACCTTGTCGGTTTGTCCGATTGTCTTTTGGTCTCTTCGTCTCTTCGTCTCTTCGTGTGTTCGTGTGTTTGCTGTTCCTGATGTTTATTGTGATTTACTTTTCTTTGCCTGCTTTATCAGCCGTAATCACAACAAAGTTGTACAAATACACAAATACGGGCTGCCAAACAATGTAACGAGCATAAATAAAATACACATGACCAAAAAAAATAAATAATATTCATTTGTTTTGTGTACACTTTTTGACAGCGAGAGTTGTGGCTGGACAGCTGTTGAACTCTCAGCCAGGTCTAGAAAGTGTGTGTGTGTGTGACGTCATCTAGTTGGACAGCCTCAAAAGTCAGCGAGCCACGCCCACAAGAGGCGGTCGCCGCACTCATTTAAGCCCGACTAATTACAATTACCACTTGTTTACCGTAAACAAACCAGAGCACGCTCAAGAGTTTGACAGTAAACATACCATGATTTCAGATTTGGAAAACGCTCCCCTACTTCTATATATATGTATATGTATGTTTATTACCCCTTTGCCTATCGGACTTTCATTGAGACATCAATAATTGTTTTGACGAAAAGCGAGTATGACGTTTATTTAATTCGAAGTAATGATTTCATCGCGCGCACTGTAATCGATAACCATCTACAAGCACACGAATATACAAACAGGAGAGAAAGGATTTCTTTTGCACTCCGAAGAGTTGATACCCTCACAGAGCCTTATATTTTAGCCAAAGTCGTACGGAATATATGAGACAATACCAAATGCATATTCTGGGAGTTTCATTGAAATATCTCGAAGCATTAAAAGCTTTTCCATACTAAAGGTTGACTTCCCAGCGATCGTTCCTACGGCATCTCTATGATATAGAGGGTCGATTTGAATAAGAGGATGTTTAAGAAAACATTTAGTGACTATATTATAGTACCCTCTGCAAGGGTATAATAAACACATTCTCACACAGGCACACACACACAAACACATGCTTACACAGACGGCTGTCCTCGTTGCATAGTTTACAGGGCAGGGCGAGCACTTGAGATAATCGCCTTAGGGTTGTTTTTGGGTCGGCAACTACGGGTGCTACCCGTACTCGAACTACGGGTGCTACCCGTTGCCACGTTCCATAAACGATCCTGTAATTTTCGTTGCCCGCGCATGTCCTGCAGCAACAAAAGGGAGCACCCAGCACCCAGCACACAGGACGAAGCACGGAGCACTGAGCACGAAGGACGAAGGACGAAGGACAAGGGACAAAGGCCATTGTTGTTCATGTCGATTATTATCGCGGCAATGAGCAAAACTATTGCCGACACATGTATCCGTTTATTTGTCATGACTTTGTTCCCTGGCGCAGCCCTCACTCAGTCAGAGAGTCAGAGAGTCTCACAGGACCTGCCAGCACTCCTCCCCTCCCCCTCTTCTCCTTAGAGCTTTTTGACATATTGTCTGCTAATCAGTTCCGCCGCAAAAGGTTCGCTGCCAACTTGATGAAATCCTTTAGCGCTCCCTTGGCAATACGTGCGCCTAAACGAGCAATCGCTGCAATGACATGCCGCATAATTTCAATTAGGGTTGTTTGCTACTTCTTCAGCTGCATCCCCCTCCCTCAACCCCATCACCAACGCCAACCCTATGGCAAGGGCGTTGTCGGCATGCTTTAGAGTCATAACTCTATTTGACACTGGGCCTGATCTGGTCGGGAGGTAAATCAAGGGCTGACCACTTCATTAAGATTGTGGAGCGTGTAAACAGAGACATCGATGACGCTAATCAAATCAAATGCTCGACCATATGTCGGCCATATTGTCAGCTAAATGACTTTAACCGAAAGCAATATACACTGCGAAAAATATCCGGGATGCCGGGATAAAATTAATACTAAAGTACATGCTTGAATCAGGTATGCTAAACTTGAATTTCAGACTGACTTTTTTTCTGTGTATGCACATTTGCACTTTCTTTCGTCCTTACTTCACTCCTGACTCCTTTCTCCGAGCTCCTGGCTCCTTGCGATCCTGATAGCTACAGCTACGTGTGCCGCATAAAATGAAATCATTTTTTATGACAACGTCGCAAGAATTATGGCAGCTAGCACTTGGCCAGTGCCTTGGGACACATAAAAGTTGTCGTTGTTGCTGTTGTTGTTGTTGTGTATACGGATCTCGTGCCATAAGGACAAAGAGTCAATCTGAGTTGTCGCTGCAGCATTGCCAATCGACATGGACATCATGTTACACAATACAGTGCACAGGCAGAGTCACAAATTAGGACCCAAGGGAGCAAATTATTTAAAAACCCTCGACAGTAACCATAAGCATGGACCATAGACGGCGACTAGGAGCAAGAAGAAGAACCAGGCCAAGACTCGGTCACACAATTCACTAACATTATTGTAATGGCTCGTATGTGTCTCCCATTTTTATGGCAACTGAAGAGGAACAATTGGTAACCTTGTTTGGCTTGAATCCTACGTATAACGGTCTCCAACTGGAATTCTTAACGGACTTTGGCATTTCCACTGGCTTCGAATGAGTAGCTGACAAATGTCTGATTCTCATTTGGCATCTTCTCGTGGACGGAACAGGTGATAACTCAAAGTTGATTTTTTTTTTAAAGCATAGAAATTTCTCCTGCTGAAACTACTTGTATTCGAGTATTTTTTTTTTTGTATTTGATTTCGTTGATTATTATTTAACACTCTTATTTAAAATAAAATTAAAAATTTAGCATAGATAGTCTAATTAATATATATAGAATTAAAAGCTTCTAAATGTTGTTGTCATAAAATAACTAAATATTCAAAATAAAAGTCAACAGAAATGTAATTAAAAATTGTAATGTAATTGATGTAATTTATATAAAAACCTGTCAAGATCTATTGAAATTGCTGATCTGGTAATTTATTTTGTCGATAATAACTTCCTGTACGGCTTTAGTCGATCTAAAGATTTATTTACAAACTATGATTATGTCAAAATAATTTTATTTTCAAACGAGGAAATCTATAATTTTGTCAATAATCCTTTCCGTTTCAGCTTAAATTAATTTTTGAACTTTCAATATTGTTAATAATGCTGTTGTCCGTTGTCATATTATAGTATATGAGAACCAACTTGGTTATCAAATAATCCCATAATCCACTTCTTTCTGCTTCTTTCATCTGAATCTCTTGATTGTTTACTCAAACACTTGACTTGGATTGCGCCAGCACGTGTTAATTGATATCATCAAAGAGATTGGCTTATGGGCAAGGCAAAAGTTATAACCACAATCAGAACAACAATGAGCGAAGGATCTTAGAGCTGCTGACTCTCCGGCCACTGATTACATCCACCGATAATTACAATATGCTTATGAGACTTAAATGCAAATGATGAACCCGTTTCCCAGTCAAACACGCCTAGGACAAAACCGAACAAACAAGCGACTAACCGACTGCCGACTGCCGACCGTCGACTGTCGAACGTCTGTAACGCCGCCCACCGCCCACCACCCACCGCCCACCGCAAAGCTTGTTGCACCATTGTAGTTGATATCAGACTACGACGATGACAATGCACTGTGGGGAAAAAGGCTTGATTAGGTGATACTCATTTGTTTCATTTCGAAATAATTTGAAACTCTCGATCTAAAATGAGGTTTCTCGCTACTAGCTTATATTAATTAATACTTTCAAAAGATTTTTCTCTTGTAAAAAATATTTTTTTTTTAAACTAGTTTTCAGAAAAAAGATATTTTATATCTTACCCAGAAAAATTAAAAGAATGTAAAGAACATTTAATTTTTTCTTGTTTTATGTGTACTCATGTTTCCTTTGAAACCCCAAAGCAATAAGTAAAAATATGAATATTTAAATGACTCAAACAATGTTGATAAAATTCTTAAAGTATGGTTTATAGAATAGCTTTGAAAAACTAACCTAATTCTAGGCTCGAAAATAATCAGAATTTATTTGATCTAATCTAGCCGTTCGTTCCACTGTGCGACGGCGGCTCACACGCATCCGAATACAGCTAACAACCAGAGACTAGAGACCAGAGACCGACGGAGTGGAAGTTTAACGAGGCCGACACGTGCACGCCTTTAATTTGTTTACAAATCACTTCAGATGCGTTACACGCACGAGTACACGTTCCATTCTGGGCGGTGGTGGGCGGTGGGGGGTGGGAGAGCAAAGTGGGCGGTGCGGAAAGGTGGTACGTGTGGAGAGACCTTTTGCTGGTCGTACGCTTGCCACGCCCAGTTTGTTCCACTCTCTCCTCTCTCTGTTCTTCAATTGTGCCTCACATTATCTATTAAAGAAGTTGAACCAAAATGACCGGCATACGCTCGCTAAAACTCACACACACACAGATAAACACCAACGCACACACGCACCCATTAGCATTGTCATTGACACTGCATTAATGAGTGCGACTTCAGTGGGTTCTGTGGCATCAACGGTGATTCTGACTGCCACTGCAACTGCCACTGTGGTGAAATACTATGGTTGTATTCAATTCAGTGTTCAGTTGTGTTATCGAATTGCTTTTGTTGATCAATGAGCTGCTTAAAAAGAGCTTAACAGGCGATTATTTTAGAGCCCCTCAAAACGTGCTTTACGAGTACTCGGATTTGTTTTGTTTATATGTCAAACATTTAGATATTGATATCACTGATCTTATCTATAGACGAATTGAAATGCTCAACGGAATTTAATGAGCTGCAGCTTCTTAAATTTATCTTGTAATTTAATATTCACGAAAAAAATCAATTTATAATTTATAATATATATAATATTAGGTAAAAAAAATTAAATATTTTTCTAAGTTTTAAAAGTATACAAATAAAATGATCAAACTATCATTTCAAATATTTTATAAGTTCAAAAAAATGCGAAAATCGTTATATTTGGTTGGACAAACAAGACTTGTAGAAACATCGCTCATGTTGAACTTCATTACAAATTAAAAAAGCAAACTATTGAAATCTAGCAATACTCATACATTTGTTTTGAGAGAAACTTTTTGCTTAAGTTTTCTTTGCCAAGAAATAACAATGCGCACTTAACACGCCCATCAGCCCCCAAAAAATTCGCATTCAATCCACCATCTTACACTGATATGCGCACATGCCGCCCAATACCCTTTCCCCCGTCCTTCACTCCCCTGCATCGAGTATCTGCTCTTCCCGCATCTTTCCCTGCTCCGAGTGCTGCATGGAAAGCTGCCAACCCTGTGGATGTTTGTGCTGCGCGGCTTTCAACGTAGCCAAGGTTCAAAAAATAAGAGGAATAAAAAAAACACACGCTACGCTCTTTGCTTTCAGAGTCTTTCAGTAGTCAATGATGCTAGGCAACGAATTGAAAAATCCAAGCTCACAAAATTGTACACAATTTTCTGTCTATTTAACTTTGATGGTTATGGGAAAAGGGGCAAGGGAAGAGGTCAGGTGTAAGGGGATGGAGATCGAGATGGAGATGGGGGAGTCAACATGGCGGCTGTTGAAAAATCTTTTTGCCCAGCGCCCACATAAAGAAACATAAAAACCATTTTGCTCTTTGAAACTTGGGTAAAACACAACAGGGGCGATGATGATGTTGCTGCTCCAAAGGAATTGAAGGCGGACCTCTTGCCATCCAATGGCTGCGGGCGGTGACGGCAGTCTACACCCAAAGAAAAACTAACTCATATATGTATGAGTTGATTTTATCATTAGAACGATTATTTATATGGTCAAAAAGGGTATAATGGTTTTGTGAAATGTATGTAACAGGCAGAAGGAAGCATCTCCGACCCAATAAAGTATATATATTCTTGATCAGTATCAACAGTCGAGTCGATTGAGCCATGTCCGTCCGTCTGTTTGAGTCAAAGGATCTCAGAGACTATAAGAGCATTCCTTTTGAAAATCCATCAAGATTTGTCGAATCTATTCAAATCATAAGAGTACCACGTACTATGTACAGATACAATTTTGCAGTTTTTAGCTTAGATTTTAAAGAAAAAAAGTGGAAATTTGCTCAAAACTACTTTTTTACGCTAGTTTTATCATCTGGAGTCAATAAAAATCATAAATTTAAAATTTAAAATTTTTGAAAATTTTTGAAAAATGTAAAGGGGTAACACTGTAAAAATCGACAATTTTCGGGATAAAAATTTTTGTCTCAGAATCAAAAAATTTAAATGCAAACTGAAAGTAGGGCTAATATTATGAAAAATAAGACATTCTTCTTGGAAATCGGGTGAGTTTTATTAAAGTTGTGCTCTTTGAAAGTACAAAAAGTCAATATTTCTCATATATAGATCATTTTCAATAATTGACACTTTTTTATTGTTTGAACTATCTCAACCAATTTGACTATTGACAGAATCGTACTTGTTTTTCTTTCCAAAACTGTGCACTTTTTCTATATCACCATTCCATCACCTTGATAGTTTTTTTAAAATGTTAAACTATTATAACTTAAAATGTCATAGAATTTTTTTTTTGGGTGTAGGATCCATGCCATACTCTATCGTGATTCTGGGGCTCTGCATCATCGTCGTCGTCGTCGTCGTCTCATCGGCATCAGGATGGTTGCCAAAGTTTACGTTTCACTTTGAGTGCGGTTGTTGCTGATTTGTGTGTGAGTCTGTGTGTGTGTGTGTTCGTCCTAGTGGCAGCAGCAGAACGAACCAGGATCACAGCCAAGAGTGTGTGTGTGTGTGTATGAGTGGGTATGCCCTACAAAAGCAACCTTTTGGTGTTTCAAAAGTACATAGAAGCAGCAACAAAAACAAAAACTACGGCGATGGCAACGACTCTTTGTATATGTGGTGTGTGTGTGTTATATATGTGTGTAAAGGAACCGCAGTTACGTAAATACGAAAATCCGATATTACGTTTCCACTTTTCAGTCTCTCTCTATGTATGTGTGTGTGTGTGTGTGTGAGTGTGTTTATATGTTGCACAAGTGCTACGCTTTGGCGTTGCATTCAAATAACGACAGCAACAGCAGCAAAAACTTTACACGCAAAACCAAAGCCCTCGTTTTGGAATCCTTTTGGGAAATATTATGGGAATACGACTACAAAACTGAAAAGCCCCAACGTGGAAGCTGTTTCAAAACAAAAAGTTGAAATGGCAAATTCAACGGCAAAAGACAAGTGAATCTCATGTCCAGGTTTTTCGGCGTGAGGCGTCTATATATCAGTTTGTGTGTGTGTTACTGTGTGTGACCCTGTGTGTATGTGTGTGTGTGAGTGTGTGGGTGCGCCTGCCACACCCAGGACAAAACGTGCCAGGAAGCTGCCAAGAAGTACCAGAAGCCCAACAAGAAACGATGACAAATAAAGAATACTTCTCTTTAAAATGCCCGATCGTGTGATATCATAGTAAATATATAAGGAAAAGAGAAAAGTTAATTATTATATCTATATATCATATGAAAGTTGAGAATAGTCTATCGAACTGTTGGATTTACAAAAAAGAAAGCCAAAGTAAGAATGAAAGTAACTGAGAACAAACAGAAGAAAAAGGACGAAAATTCTATTTTATTCTGAAGTATAAATTATAATAGCTTTGGGTATTCTTTGCATTATTTTCCCCTCATTCATCACATTATCTCTTTTAAAAGACGAATATGCACTCTATGAAATTCGATCATAGGGTATAACAAAAATTCAAACTTCATGTTCTGCAAAACGGCACAGAAAATGTTGAAGAGCGTGGCCTGAGGCCCGGGCTAAGTATCGCAGCCCTGCAATGGCTGGGTCCCTAAGAATGGAGAATGGGATGTATGGGGATGTAAAAGGGGGGGGGGAGGGTGATGTAGGAGGCGGGTAGCTACGCCATCGACGACGACGACACCACCTTTGTAACTTTCCGCAGACATTCAACACTTTCAAGCAACAAGAGCAGCAGCAACGGCAATACAAGAAAACGTACTACACAGCTTGAAAATGAACAACAAAAAAATAAAATGAAAATAAAAATAAAAATAAAAAAGCAAATACGAGTGCGCTGAGTAAAATGAAAGAAAAGCAAAACAGAGAGCAGCAAGAACAACAGCAACTTGCAAAAAGATTTCAGCACATTGTTTTTTTACGCTGGCTCTTGTTGTTGCTACGGTTGTTGTTGTAGTTGTTGTTGCTGCTGCCGCTGTTGTTGTTGTTGCTGCTGCTGCTGCTGTTATTCACAATTGCAAGCGCACACAACAAGCTAAAAGTCTCCTCTTTCGCTATATGTTCGTTTGTTTGTTTATTTGTTATATGCGCGTTGATGTACAAACATGCCACAAACACACATACATACACACACACACACACACACACACACACATAAACTCAGTTATAAACAGAAAGCAGGTGTAGCTTTATCTGTATGTGTGTTAGCCCCTTTTGAAGCCGCTTCACATGCCCAGCACTTTTGAATTTTTATTCTGAAATGCGAAACTCAATGACAGCCATCGACAACAGCAGCAACATCAGCAGCACAACAACAACAACAACAACAACAACAACAAACAGCGCCATTGTGGCATAAAAATCACATTGTCAACTTGAGAGCATCTATCAATTCTTTTAATTGATCCTTCTCTCCTTTTATTCATCGTCTTCACATTCAGCGTGCATAAGAAATGGTTGAATTCATATGGAAATATGAATAGGGGGTGCATATATCTTTTTCTTTCAAAATTTTTCATTTCCATAAAGCTGCATAACAAGTTATTTAATGGGATATACATCTCAAGATTAAGCATCCAAATTAAAAAAGAATAGCTTGGCTCCTTTAATTAGTTGACCAATTGAAAATACATTGTACTTAAAGTAAAAAAATAACTTTTTCTTAAGTCAGGAATTTTTGCTTTAAATATTTAAAGAAAATACGAAAATTTATAGTTTATAAGAAACATTATAAAAGTTTAATAGTAGTTTAAAAAGTTGGAATTTAATATACATATGTATATTTCAGTTGCTTAAGTCAGCTTGGCTGCCCATTTAATTATTTATCAAATGGGCAACACATGGCGTATACGCTATACTGTGCATACACTGACTACATGTACAAGACACATAGTCAGCTTATTTTTTTAATTAATTATACCAGTTAAGGAAGTTTTGATTAAGTTCTGGAAACTTTTAGATCTTCCACCTGTATTAAGTCGTTAAAGGGTATTTAACAGAGCTCTTGGCCAAATCCAGAATATCTATCGCCTTAAGTCAGATAACGAAACGAACTGTGTAGGAACTTTACAGTACTTATTGTACATAATATACACACACAGTATGTGCATATGTACTCATGTACCTACTTATGTTTTGTAAGAAAAAATAAACGGAATAAGAAAAGCTGACAATGCGAATCCGATACTTACGACCAAAAAGCTTCATCCCTTGACTGTTTGGACTTTTTTTGTATTTTTTTGTATTTTTTTATTTTTTTATAAGCCTCAAAGTAAGACAACAACAATGCAGAAAAGGTACCAGAAAAGAAATCGACAGCGGCAGCAACAAAAAACTTTAAAGCCAACCAAAAAAAATATTAAAAGAAAAAGAAGAATAAATAAAAAAAGAAGGCACTGATAATAAAATGTAAAAAAAAAAATATCATAAAATGGCAAAATAAAAAATCTAAATAAATAAGACCTGCTCGATTTTCTTTAAAACTTTTTGCCTTTTACAGCAGTCGAGATGCCAAAGGCAAACGCAACAACGAGAAGAAGAAAGACAAGCAACGTCTTCTTAGTAGTAGTTGTTGTTGTTGTTGTTGTTGTTAGCAAGGCTGCCAGCAGCCAACATCTTTTGGGAGCGAGCGCAAAATTCCTGTCATGGGGTCCAAGTGATGCCACAATCGGCGGCTGCTGCCACCGCCACCGTTGTTGTTGTTGCTGTTGCTTCTGCTTCTGCTTCTGCCGTTGCTGCTGTTGCATTATTCATGTTTGGCAGCCAGCCATCGTGCCCCCAACTCTTTGCCGGCGGGGGCAGCAGCCACACAGCATACAGACTCTCAACACACAGAGCTCTGACTGACGACGACGACGACGACACCACGCCCTCAAACGCCACTTGCACTTGTGTGTGCAAGCGAGATAGACATACAAACACAAATCAGCTGAGAGCGCCGCCATTTGCTGCGTTTAAACCATGAGAGAGAGCGTGCCGTGGCAAGAGAGAGTGCGCCAGAGCTGAGAGTCTGCAAGTGCAAGCGAGAAGCAACGCTAGGTGGTTGATTCTGTGCTGTGAGTGGCCGGATTGTGAGAGAGCGGCAAAGAGAAGAGAGCTGCAGGCATCTGAGTTCGAGGAGAGTTTTGAGCTTGTGAGTTCAGTTTGATACGGGGCACAACACACACAGTAATACGCCGCTACGCTGACTGGTTGTCTGCGCGCAAGTTTCGACATTCGAATTGAATTCGTCGCGTCACGTTCAATTTTTGATTTCGTTCGTTGCAGCTCAGTTTGAAAACGCGTGGCAACAACAACAGACGCCACTAAAAAAAATACAAACAAAAAAAACCACAACGCGCTGATTCGTCGCATTTTTCCGTTTGTTTTTTCCATACAACAACGACAAAAACATTGAATTGAATTTCGCCGCGGGCGTAACCTTTAACCTCGCTGATTACGAAGACACTTTGCCGTCGCACTTTTTTGGGTTTATCAGTTTTCTGAATGTCATCGTCTGAATTCGCACAACCAGCAACAACAAGCAGCTGCGCGACCGTCCAAAGTCAAAGTCTTATTTAGTTATCAAAAAGAAAAAAAGACTAAAATACAATCGGTAATAAACAGAACAGAATAGAACTCAAACTGAAACTGAAACTGAAACTGTAACGCGGACAAGCCGAGAGCTCTCTAATGCCTTATCATCAGCACGCATCTCCCTGGGCTGCCGTAGGAACAGGAACACACAGAGACTGACCAGTGGACCTTCTTCTAGATATATATACATCTATATACACATATATGTCTACCACTCAATTTCAATTTTTGGAGTGCCATTCTCGCGCTGTCTCGTAAATTAATGTCATAAATTAATTTTCGGGGCATCTGGGACTCGTTGTCGTTGACATTGCAACCGTTGTCGGTGTCGTTGTCGTTGTCGGTGTCGGTGTCGGTGCCGGGAGTCCGAGTCCGTTTCGGGAGTCTTTACTTTACCTGCTGCCGCTAACAATTCAAGTGTATATGTGTATTCTGTGAATGTGTGCGTGTGACATCTAAAACCCAAATGTTCCTTAAATTACCTTGAAGCTGAAAAAAATAAATTGAAATAGTGAAATAAATAAATTAAATTAATTCAAAATACAAAATACCTAATATTCGTATAAAAAGAAGATCATTCCTTGCTAATGACATCGGATCTGCTCAGCTCGTCATTTTAGCATACATAAAAAGTTTATTACAAAAAAAATATTTCCAAAAATTTGGTAATAAAATGTTCAACCTATAAATCGATGTTCAGTGATGTTGATGTTTAGCAAACTTGCTCGTAAATTGAGTTGTTTGTTGGCATACGAAAGAATTGAGATATAACAACGAACATCTCCAAGTGTCAAGTGTTCTATATACAAACATATAAATCCAACAATACTTATAAGAAAAAATAAAAAACCCCCACACACACACACAAAGGGATTACTGGACCAAAATAAAGCCTTCGCCTTGCGATTAATCGCTGCACAAAACACAATCAGGATATTACCAACAACAGCAACAGTAAAAAAAATAATAACAACAGCAACAATAACAACAACAACAACAACAACACATATACATATACATATACATACAGACAGACATCATCATCGTTGGAAATAGACCTCGTGTCATTCCAAAAGACGCACATGGGCGTCTGCACCGAGGAGCGCCCTGTGATGCATTGGGTAAGAATCGATAATCGATACTTTGAGTCTAGATCGATAGTTCGATCCTCCAAATGTCACCAGAGTTGAATGGAAAATCCAGGAAGCATAAATTGGGAATTTCAATTAAGAAACGCATTCAAAGTAGAGTCTTGAATTAAAATAACATTCAAAGTACACAAATTTAGAAAAGTCTTTCCCAATCTATTCTTAACATAATTCATATACCCGCCGGTTAAAGTATATTATAAAACAACAGCAATAATATTAGAAAAGAGTGTAAAAGCCGATATCAATAAATATTTCTGATTTCTGTTATTCCTAATTTTTTGCCTACCCAATTTGTATCTTTAACCTATACAACAATATTGCTTTTTGATTTAATAATTCCGAAATTCTTATAGAGAAAGGAATATATGGTGCAAATCATGTTCAATACTATACCCAACTTGAGTCAGCATCAGGTCTGTGAGTGCTGATTAATTTGTGATTTATCTCGCGCTGGGGTTACAAATGTTATCAATGCCAGACCAAAAGCTATACTCCTCCTATTCCATGCAACATCGGAGACAACGAGAGCGACAACCACAACGACAGACATGAGTGGCGATAAGGAAAACCCCTTGTGTATATTTTATTTGAATACATTTTGAGAGCTCGACTTTTATTAGTAGCTGTGTTGTTGTCATAAGTCGGTAGCTCCCGCGATAGGAAAGATCAGTTGACTTGAGCTTCAGCTATTGATTCTCAGAAAAAAGATATGCCACATGTGAGTTGAGTTTCCAACAGCTCAAAGTCAATTTGTTTATTTTTTTTGGTTTTTTATATACAATTGATTTCTGTCAATGTTTTATTTGAGTTTATGTCAAATATCAACCGATTGACAAAATGCTGTAAATTATGTATACGCCCAGTATACAGCATGGAAACTTAATCTTTTAACTCGTTTTGCATTAATGCAACAGACTGATATTGTTATAAATATTTAAGCCGAAAGCGACGGCAATGCAGCATTCTCAAGTCAATCGAATATGATTATGTTAAATATGTTTCAAGCATTAAATGCTTATTTAACACTATTATTTACATTTCACACAAAATTAGACAAATCTTGACTAAGAATTTTTTAAACCAATGAAATCACTTCATTTTATTAAGGTATAGATAGATACATCATACTTACAAAAGACGACACGCCAACAAATTTATTCTTTAAGATATGGTTATTATGCTGGGCAGGTCCCAAAAAAAGTAATTCCTACAATAGAAAATTAAAATGTGAACTACTGCTCAACAAATAATTTTCCAATTAAAAAACTATTTGATAAATAACTTGATCTTTGCCTAGTTTAACTAAGCAAATTATAACTTATTTCTGCAAGCGTATATCAATATCAATTTTAAATTGAGAAACTAAGAAGACATTTGGAAAAACACTGTGAAGAAAAATCGAATCCACACTTAGACAAAGAAGCAAAGCTAGCATTAGAAGATTATTTATCGATTTGACCTCTCACAATAAATTGAAATAAGAAACAATTCTGATAGTTTCCTTGACATATATAATAAGCATTTCATTAAAGTATCTTTATAAATTTCGTCAGAATTATTTGCATTACGTGTATCAAGTTGCACAGTTTTGGATTTTTGGACAGTTTGCAAGCAAATCAAGCCATCATGTTGCACAAAAAAGAAGCCATACAAATAAATTGTGGTTATATCTTGTCAGTTGGGATTCGGTGGAGTTAGCTGTTGGCTGTAGTAATGTCCAAACAGAAAACAGATGCCAGATGCTGAAATATCTAACAAATATGGCTGGCAGAAATGTGCGCACGAATTCAGTAGCATTGCTTTATGGCCTGGTCTTGGTACTGTTATGCCCCTAAAGGTAATTGCATGTTCCCAAAACAGAGACAACATCCCAACAGACACAACAACAAAATGGCTGTAAACTTCAACAAGCAAGCGCAAAATCTTGGCGAGAAATACGCAATGTACAAATCTGAGGTTTCTGATTTTATATTTATTTTCGGCTACTGTTTTTTTATTTTTTCCTTCTGTTTTGTTGGGAAAAACCTGTCATCCTTACAAATTACACGGCAAACAGTTGAAATCTATTTTCAACTAATTAATCAAAAATAAGTAAGCTGGAGCATCGATGATACGTAGCGAATCGTATATATAGTACAAATATATTTGTATATATAACTAAATATTAAATCTCTACTGCAATGTGCGACAAGATGTCTGTGCTCCGTTTCATACTCGAAATAATATTGTACTCGTACTCATATTATATGGTCTGTGCTCTCTTCTTTTCAATGAATGTCTGGGGGAATTTTTGAATCTGTCGTTTGGGTTTCCCTCACATGTTCACGGTCTTCAAATGTCGCGCAACGTTTTCGTGGAAAAACGCGCAAAGTTTCTTTCTTAATTGAAATTAACTTTTGCTGCGCCGCCATTGAAAATTTTATGCATCATTTGTATTAAGGCTCATCCTATGAAATTTGTGAAAAATTTCAGAGCTGAATGACACCCAAATGAGCCGTCTCCCTCTCGAGCTTCATTTACGGATTTTTCATTTAAACTCCCTTCGAAACTATCTTAGAACTTAGAGCTTAAACATAACTACAAAGATTTCCTATACAAATTTCGACAAATAATTCTAAATTTATCGAAATTTTAACCATAATTAGGGAAACAAAGATAAAAACTTTCCGTGTCTACCTAAATATAAAAGTGCATAGAAATTTAGTTGAAATACTCGACAGCTGTCAATCCTATCGTATATGGATTGTTTCCTTCCTGGCCTGGAAAAAAAAGTATTCGAGGGAAAATTTAGTGCAGAAATATCAAAAGTACTTTCCCAATAATAATGGAAAATTACTATAATTCTTACAAACATATTCGGGATTCGATTGAGGTAACACTATAACAATTGTTTGTGTTTTTCTGGAATTACAGCAGCAGAGCGCAAGATTTCTTGGGCCCGGCGCAAGGGAGAAAAGTCCAACACCACCTGTAGCACATCAAGGGAGCAATCAATGTGGCAGTGCTGCAGGTGCAAATAATAATCATCCATTGTTTCGCACATGCTCCACATCCTCGTGTACAGATATTTGTGATCACAGTACAAAGCCATTTGGCAATGCATACGGCAGCGAGTCATACAGAAGGTACAAGAATTTACATCTGACTGAGAGTCATTTTATTTGTGAAACTAAAACTCCCTTTCAAACATTTACTTAGCTATGAGACCGCCGATCGCGCTACATTCGAGGACTCGGCGGCAAAATTCTCCATTAGCCGAAGTCGCACGGATTGCACGGAGGTCAGCGACGAGACCACATCGGGCATATCATTCAAGACGGAGCCCTTCGGACCACCCAGCAGCCCCGAGTCCACCAATGATAGCAAAGTGACCCGCAATCCAGACGATTGCGCTGGCTGTGGCCGACAAATACAGGTAAGACTCCAAATTCGAATAGCCGTCGGTGACTTAAACAAAAAAAAGCTAATTGTTAATAAATTATGACTACTCTTAATACATTTACCCTGACTTTAGAAAAGATTTTTTTAACCATGTAGTTTTCTATAAAATATTTGTTACTCTCCATATGGCTGAATCAGTCAGAAATCATCATAGATTAACAAATTTTTAAAACGAATTTGTATATATTTTTCTTAAAAAATGTGTAAAGCATTCAAGGAGGCGTGCCATAGGTACTATTCATTTTTTGGTATATAAAACAAACTCACATCAAATTAGAGCTGCCATAGGAGCAATCGGCCAAAGAAATTAATTGTGCTTTCTCGTGATATCTTAAATAAACTCACGGATTATGTATTTGGGGTTGTCTTATACAACCTAATCAAATTTTCTCAAAGTCGTACAACTATATCAAATATCTGGCATAGAAAAAATCAGTAGAAAACGGAAGATCTTGGTGCCGAAGACAACATTTCTTTACTGATTATTATATTGTTGATATGAATGGATACAACCATTTTTTAATAACAATAATAGTTATAGTAATAATAATAATAACAATAATTGTTAACGGATGTGTCATTTATTGTTTTGGAATGCCTCTGTTGCAGGATCGCTTCTACCTCTCCGCTGTGGAAAAACGCTGGCACGCCAGCTGCTTGCAGTGCTATGCATGTCGGCAGCCTCTGGAACGGGAATCCTCATGTTACTCACGTGATGGCAACATTTATTGCAAAAACGATTATTATAGGTAAGTCGTACTTAAGTCGGAGAGTGCCAATTCCACTGACTCTAATGTGATGGTAGCTGTTTTGGCTGGCTTCTGGGAATGGAATCGACCAGGGCAGGCCGGAAAAGGGTAAAGCAGTGCAGGGATAGGGATAGGGGTCTGATGAATCAGATAAAGCCTCCAACTGCATGCCAAGACATTGACTAGAAAATGATTTCCAAACACGCAAATGAAAAATATTTATGCATGCATTGTTTTGCACCACTGTGCGAAGGCTATGATACGAATAGTCGCTGCCAAGAAGCAGACCGAGACCGCAGAAACAGAAGACACCACAGTGCTTCCACCTTCTTCACCACCTCCACTTCCCCACACCCCACATCCCCTGCGTCTTCGCCTCTGTCTTCTGCGGAGCTCCGCCTGGTTGAATGGGCCTGCGTGTGTTCTGCTCTTTGCATTCCCAATCCGCGGTGTTTCTCAAGAACGCGACTCGCGACTTCAACGCTCGCTCACCTCGGCGCACGCTAGATTCAGTTGCACCCAAGTTGCACTTGCAACTGGCAGTGGCAGTGGCAGTCTCACAACTAGTGTCGCCAAATCGTCTAAAGTAGCTAGTTTTATTAATAAAGGTAGCTAGAAAAAGCTTTAAAATAAAAAGACTAACAAATACGATATTTTCGCAATATTGTCAATATCATCGACAGAATTTGTTGAGTATATTTTATTTCAGTGGCAGTCTCACAAACAGTGTCGCCAAATCGTCTAAGCTGGCTAATAATAATATTCGATTAATAAAGATAGCTAGAAAAGGCTAAAAAAAAAGCTAACAATTACGATATTTTCTCAATATAAACAATATCATCGACAGAATTTGTTGAGTATACTTTATTTCATAACAAGAATTTAAGAATTACAAATAGCTAATTAATAGCTAAACTGGCAACACCAAAAACCAAACCAAAAACCTCGACGTAGCCACCAGTCACTTTGAGGTTGACACTCTGCGCTTGGGTGGGTGCCGCTGCCATCAGTTGTTCAGTTCTTCAGTTGTTGAATTTCTCAGTTGTCGTGGCCTCCACTTGGTGGCTAGGAAGCTGCAGTGCAATGCAATTTCACGCGCCGCACCAACATGCAACAAACACGCGAGCAACAGAAAAACACAACAAAATGAAAACTCGTTATAATTATGCCAAATTTCACACACACTCAAACAAAGATTTGTTTACACCCAGAAAAAAATACATAGTAAAAAAATCAAATGCATTCATATTTATTATAATTACTTATTGTATAATATGTATAATTAATTCTAGGTTACAATTTATGTTTTTGGCCAGAACAACAAGGCCTTGAGGCTGTGTGGTATTTGGAGAGTGCTTCGACTCAGAATCGAAACAATTTCTCACAGAAAATTCTTACAGAACAACAACATTTTGCTTACAATTCTCAAGGTGTTCTTGATTGCCTGCTTAAGGTTCGTGGGGTTATTGGGCACCAGAAAACTACAAATTTGTTCGCTCAGTGTGCACTTTTTCAGAGATTTGTATATCAAGGTGTACACAAGCATTTCTTTCAATTGTGCACAACAACGCCTACAATTGGTTAGGAAACTGCTCGAGCGGCAATTAAAGCTTCAACTGCCGTTTGCCAGTTGCAAGTTGCCAGTTGCAAGTTGCCAGTTGACTGCTGACTGAGTCAAAAAGTTTTTCC
Source organism: Drosophila rellima (assembly GCA_035043635.1). Lineage (NCBI taxonomy): Eukaryota > Metazoa > Arthropoda > Insecta > Diptera > Drosophilidae > Drosophila > Drosophila rellima. The sequence goes on along the minus strand of JAWNMV010000143.1, from coordinate 6,189,443 downwards.
AGCAGCAGCCATCGAGCAACACCTGCCGAGCAACTGCGTAAATCAAAAACTTTATCATTCATGCGGCCCCGAAAAATAAAAGAGCAACAACACACAAAATGAAGAAAACAGTAAAATACATGAAATTTCAACAATATGTACACTCTACACCATGCAACATGCAACATACAACAAACACACAGTATACACTCTACACCATAAATCCAAAGCAAGTCACGCTCGTCACTCGTATTTCCTCTCAAATGATTCTTGTGACATTTATTACCGCTCCATATTTCAAAATACGCAGTCACCGAGTCCAGAGTCGGAGATCGCAGATCCGAATCGGAGACGGAGACGGAGTCGGGGTCGGGGTCGGAATCGGAGTTTCGGTTGCGCACAGTGGGAAAAAATTCAATATTAATATCTTCAAAAGAAGTGAAGTTTCCTAGTATTTTTAATATCTTATTGTTTTTTTTTTTAAATTCAAACAATTTTAATTTTCATTTTTTTGACATCTTAAGTTAGAGTAAACTTGTGTTAAATATTTTTCTGACTCAAATTCTGGTTAGCGGGTTCTATAATGTGGAAAGCAAATCGAACTCTGTAAAAAACATAAGATCTAGCAAATAAACTTATAATAAAAACGTACTAAGGTGTTCGATGTCTTGGTATTTGAATAGATTAAAAAGCAAAACATAATTCAAGAATTGTAAATTTTTATTAATATTAGCCAATCCAGCCCACTGTGTTTGCAATGATGCTGCGTGCAGCCTGTTTCAATGTCTGATCCCCCTGTGGCAAGCAGCGCAACCGCTTCGCTCTGCTTCGACACACACACACCAGCACACACCAGCACACACATACACAAAGTCTTGGGTCGATCTGTCAGGTTTGGGGGCATGGGGATGCGCTTGGCGGCCGCCATGTCATGTCATACAGAGAGTCCAATCCACAATCCACAATCCATTCCGCCGTAATGTTTCATTTCGTTTCATTCCGTCGGCTTTTGCTCGCCGCCTGTTAGCTACTGGGTATTATCAATCAAAGCGGTACCCCCTGAACTTCACTACCCCCCCCCCCAAAAACAAAACCCCCTCCTCCTGCTGCTCCATCTCCCCCTGGCACAATGACAACGACATTCTTTGTTGATTTATATAGCTGATGTCAAATATGACAACGCCAAGTCGACAAAATCGCTGGGAGGGGGGCACTAGGGGCATTAGGGGCAGGCAAAATTTATGCCCTATGCACCGTTAACTCTCCACGGAAAATCTTGTGGGTGTTTGACGACCCAATGAAAAAGTATGAACGCATCGGTGCAATAAATTCATGTTTTGTTAAATTTGAGAAGACAAGACATTTTTCACTTAAGAATCACATATAAAATATTATATGTATATCAAATCAGGCTCAACATATGTTTTCTCTGCATTTTCATGAGATATATAATACGTAATATCAAATATTAAATATAAAATATATGGGATAAATTATAACTATATATAAAATATATCAAATCTCCCTAAATATGTGTATTAAATCATGCATCGTGCAAATCAACATCAATTTATTTTAAAGCACATTTAAAGATATTTAAAACCCCATACTTTAATTACTCGAAAGTTGTCTTTAATTAGACTGTGACTTTTCCCAAAGGTATTAGCGTTCATTTATTGCCAGCTTATTGGAAAATATGTAAATCAAAGAAATTGTTTGTTTGCCATTTTCCATAGAATTTCTACACGCGTGCGGTCAGCGCAGGTCAAACTGTAATTACTGCAAAATAATTACACATACAATCACACAGGCACACACAATTACAGATTGACAGCAAAGTTTTCAACTATCACTTTAAAGCAAACCAAAAACAGTTCAAAATTTACTATTTCTGTAAATAGTAATTGTGTTGATTCTGCAGTTATGATTCACGTGTCATTTATGCTTTAAGCGATTGTAAAAATAAGTAGACAACACTTTCAATGTTTTCAAATGAAAACATTACATAATGCGTCTAATCATATTTCTCTTATTATGTAGCTAATAGAATGAGAAATAATTAAAGGTCAAGAAGTTATTTTTACTATAACTAATTTAGTTGGTGTTCCCAAAAAATCTACTTCAAGTTCAAAAGATATTCAAATGCTCTACTTCAAGTTGTTGCAACATAGTAAAAATTATTTGAAACACCTTGCATTTAAGCCTTGGCAACAATAAGCCAAAGTCCTAGCCATACTCGTATTTACAAATACAACAAATCTGTGGCATGCAAGAAGCGGACTTTGATGGCAATAAACTTAAAACAAAGCATCTGATAAGCCTTAAAAACACATGTCACATCGGCTACCGCAACTGGCAACTGGCGACTGGAGGAGAGCTCGTTCGACCAGCTTAGATACGAGTATTCGTTATTCGTTATTCGTTATTCAGTATGAGTGTATTCAGTTTTTTGCCTCACTAATCTGGCCATCAAAACATATGTTCACCACCGCCGATGTTGCGGTGTTAACTATGCTCTCTCTCCCCTTTCCCTCCCTCTCTCGCCGCTCTCTTTGAACCTGGTCATAATTTTGTTGTTTAGATTTTAAGCTCGCAAAGCAAATAATTGGATTTTAGTGGATTACTCGATTTGGACATAAGAGAGACCGAGCTCAAAGCCGGCATCGAGACTATCGTTGCCAGCCGTCGCTACGTTGCAGTTGCACTTGGCTATTGGCTATTGGCATGGATTGGCTATTGGTGTTGTTAGCCAAGCAGCTGAAGGGTAAAGAGCCTATTGGATTTGTGGCAATGTTTGTCAGTCCGTTAGATAATTAAATTCATAAATCAGAGATTTAATTTAGTGACAATATTCAAGCTTGTTTTAGAATTTTGTCTTTGGTTTCTACTTTTTTTAATATTTCAAAAATTCGATAAAATATTATTTTGGTCTGACAATATTGCATATATTAAAAAAAAAAGGAAAAACATGTTGAAATGGCATTAGAAAAGGAGAAACTTTTGTTAAAATCCACGAGTTGATGTCTTTTTTTTGTTATTCCCTTTTAATATTGCAAATATTAATTGAAAAAATCAACAACATGTTGAAATGGCATTAGAAAAGGAGAAACTTTTGTTAAAATCCACGAGTTGATGTCTTTTTTTTGTTATTCCCTTTTAATATTGCAAATATTAATTGAAAAAATCAAAAACATGTTGAAATGGCATTAGAAAAGGAGAAACTTTTGTTGAAATCCTGGAGTTGTTGTCTTTTTTATTCTCTTTTAATATTTATTTGAATAGTGGGCATCTAACAGTCGATCAGCTCGAATATAGTGTTCTTAGATGGTGTTGGTTTAAGTCGGCACAACTCGTTGACACTTTACAATCATGGAAATGTACCTGTTTCGCTCATTCGCGATTCTTGTTTCTCAGCCAGTTGAAGAAACAGCAGAAATAATAAAAATTGTTAGCTGTCACCTTGTTTCTGCATTTTTCGTGGCCATCCTGCAGCGACAACGTCATAAAAGTCTCAACAGTTAGTGCCAGATGGAACCAGACGAGTCCCCACTGAACTCAACTCTTATCTATCAAGATGATGTTGTACTGATGGCATACCGGATAAGCCTGGGGAGCATCTGCGTCTCCTTATCGGCTCAGCATCTGAATACACACTCTCATACACTTGGGCTTCTTGTTCAGCGTCCATAAAGCGCCAGAGAGTGTCATAATTTGTATGTGGCCTCTGAGTCGAAGTCGAAGTCGAAGTCGAAGTCAGAGCCGTTGTCTTTATTCATGGGGCAGCTACAAGAACTAAGGAAATTGGCTGATTGGCTTCGTTATCAGAGCGAACTGCGAGCCCAAAAAGCAACAGAGAAAATCATAAAAAAAATAAGGAAAAATAAAAAACAAAATGAACATAAAAATAAAGAATGAGATGCGTTCGTCTTTGCTGCGAAATGTCTTAATCAGCGACTAGATAAACGTTCTCCACAAACGGAAAAGGGGAATAGCGGAAAGGGAAAGGTCATGGGGTGACCAAAGAGGGGACAGCGAGAAGGGGAAAAAGTTTGGCATAAAATGTTTACAGTTTGGAAAGTCAGCCAAGCGCGTCCATTTAATTGTGGCCAAGATACTCAAGCACCAAATTTATGGCCAACCTGAAATCGCGCGTTATGCAATAAAATAATTTCTCGTTGCTCAAAGAAGCGCGCACCATGCGAAAAGAAAAAAAATTATAGAAAATTTACAGAATTCATTAAGTAAACAGAGAAAAACACCAACAACAAGAAGCTTACAGAAGAAAAAAAAGAAAATATGAAAAGATAGAAAAAGAGGAATGGCAACCGTAGACGACTTGAAAAGCCGAACAGCTTAACGATTCCATCTCACGACGTTTCTTTATGTTCTAGCCACTGGCCATCCCCCACTTGGCCAACCCCCTTCACCCTCCCCTTTCCATTCTCCACTCACCCCTTTGCCACATTTTAACCTTAAAAAAATGAGGCACTTTACTTCGTGGCATTAAAAACTTGAGCAATGTTGCGGCGTGAATAAGAGACAAGAGAGAGGGAGAGAGAAGAAAGGCTGAGAAAAAAGCGCAGTATTTATTTTTTATGAGCACTTGTCAGCGATCCCATGTAGCGCCATCGTCAGCACCCAGCATCGAGGCAAAATACACGGATAAAAAGCAGCATACAATGGCTGAGAGTAACAAAATTTGTGATCACAAATAATAAGCTTTGATAAATAACTATTATCATCAGCGAAGAAACATGTAGCATTTATGATAAGTTAAATATGCCACAAAGATACTGTCAGGTGGGTTCCAAAAATCTCTCGAGATCTAGATGAAAATTGTATTCAACAAGTACGATTCTGTGAATAGTAAAATTGGTTGAGATAGCTCAAACAATTAAAAAGTGTCAATTATTAAAAATTATCTATATATGAGAAATATTGACTTTTTGGACTTTCGAAGAGCACAACTTTAATAAAACTCACCCAATTTCCATGAGGAATGTCTTATTTTTCATAATATTAGCTCTACTTTTAGTTTGCATTTAAATTTTTTGATTCTGAAACAAAAATTTTTTTTTCGAAAATTGACGATTTTTACAGTGTTACCCCTTTACATTTTTCGAAAATTTTCAAAAATTTTAAATTTTTAATTTATGCTTTTTATTGACTCCAGGTGATAAATTTAAGGTAAAAAAGTAGTTTTGAGCAAATTTCCACCTTTTTTCTTTAAAATCTAAGCTAAAAACTGCAAAGTTGTCTCTGTACATAGTACATGGTACTCTTATGATTTAAATAGATTCGACATTCGATCTTGATGGATTTTCAAAGGGAATGCTCTTATAGTCTCTGAGATCCTTTGACTCAAACAGACGGACGGACAGACAGACGGACATGACTCCCTTTTTGACCATTTTCAATGGGCACAGGGTATAATTATTTTATTTTCTAAATAGATTTTAAATTTTTCTTGATTTTTGAGTTTAGAATTTTTTTCCACTGTAAGCCACGTTAAGTTGCTGTGGTGGTGGTGATGTTGTTGTTGTTGTCGTTGCATCCAAGACGTTTACCTAAACCTAAATGCAGGTCACTCGTTCGCTTCGCTGGTCAGTGGTTAAACCTTTTTAGGCCCAGTCTCCCTACGCCTGGACACTTGGCCAAAACAAATATAAAAACTACTCAGAGCGCGATAATTAAAATGTTTAATGGGCATCTTTAAAAATCATTTTACGCCGAATTTATGCGAGGCCGACATCGACACTTAAGAGCCGAAAGAATGAAGAAAAGCAGCCGCCACAGGCAGCCAAAGATACCCAAGGGCCCATCATACCCTACATACCCAACACACACACAGACACAAACAAACATACAAGCCGTTCCAGCAGCTAACTAACAATGGGGCGCTAATCTAATCAGCTCAACTATAAAATAAAAGTAAAATAAAATTATACATGCAATTTCAGTGAGCATGAGATTCTTGGAAGCCGGAAGAGTCCTATTAAAGAACGTTTAAAAAACCTAATGTTAATTCAAATGTAAATTCAAATGTAAAGCTATTAAAAAGCGATACATACAAACAAAATTCATATCTCATACAAATTTCGAATACTTTTGAAAAAATTATAAAAACAATGAAGAAAGAACTGAGAATAAAATTTAAGCCCACCAAAATAAAGATGAATAAAAATTAATCATCAATTCAGAAATTCAACTAAGAAAACTTTCGCACTAAAAAAATGTGAAAATCTATTTAATAAATATTTTAATAGTATTTGTTTTCTTGGTATTATTTTTTCGAAATTCTTATTGGGATTCCCATGCTTATACACTACAAAATTCTGGCCGAATGGTCACGAAGATCATCAGGAGCCGTGTTGGAAATTGAATGTTGAAACAATGCGGCTTATGGTCTAATCGCTTGCCACATGCGGTCAAAACTTATTCGTGAACAAATAACCCGAAAAGACAGCAATACAAACTAATTTTCCAGCGCATTTAACATGTAAGGAAAAAAACTTGTCGCACTGCATTTTCAGGATCAGAGTCATAACAAAACCAAAACACAAAACACTCCACACTCTCCACTAAAAAATAGAAGAACAAATACAAAAAAATACAAATAATTATTGTATATGTTTAGGCAGAGGCAACCCATGAACAGGGGCCTAGAATCGGAATCGAATTATCGCCATGGGACGTCCTCGGAGTCTTTTTGGCCTTGTTCTCGTTCTCATTGCGCTCTCACGAAATCCCGTCATCGAAATCTATATGTATTTATTTATATTTTGTTTTTTTTTTTCTTTCTTTTTGCAATTGCGAACGGGGTGGCGTCTGGGAAATCCGTTGCTGTTGTTGCTTGTTGGTTGTTGGCTGTTGGTTGTTGGCTGTTGTTGCATGTATAGTTCTATGTAATCGGAAGAGCCGGACTCAGCGGGCGGCACTTGAAACTCCAGCGCCGGGCGCGAACCCAAAACGCAATCCCTCAATGCGTTACAAATGCTCTCACGTTACAGAAAACGTGGCAGCCCGAAACCAGTGCTGCCCCCTTTTTCGACAAGCGGAAAAATCTGCATTTAGTGGGAAGTCGCTTAAAACAGCAGCTACATTTTTCAAAGTATAGTCTGAAAAAAGCTAAACACAGACAATTTGTTAGAATTTTTTAAAAGTAAAATCTTAAGAGATTTGTCGAGGCTATCATCTCACAGATTATAATAAATGTGTAGAGTCCAAGTAATTTTTGAGTTTTGTGAACTTTGAACTTTTTTCTTCGCAATTGATTTTTTAAATAGCTGTTTTGGCAACACTGGACGAAACTTATACCCCAGCAACTGGTGCAGTAACTGGTAACCGGTAACCAGTGGCCATTTGTGCTACCCCTGCAACAGCAGCAACAACAACAGGAACAACAACAGCAACAACAACATCCTCGCCACACGTCGGTTTACACTTCAGCGTGCATACCGCCGTAGCCTCTCTCCGTATGCGTTTCCGCCCCTCAAACATCGGCCTCTATTCAGGTTTTTGATGCAACTCAAGCAGCAGGAGCAGCAACATCCCATCGAGCTGTCCATGGAGTGGCCGCCAGAGTGGCCCAAGTGGAAACGCCGCGCGCCACTTAACCACGATTCCGATGTCTGTTATCAGCCCCGTCTAAGTTGCAAGTTCCCAATACCACCCCTCCCATCCCCCATTCTCCATCACTCTGCACTCTCGTCGAACTTATCTATTGGCGTAATCAGAGGCCAACAAAATCTTGACTCTTTACTGTTTTTGCCGTGCGGAGCAGCAATAAAAATATTTGTACACTCCGATTTTCTGACAAAATACCTATTTTGCACTGAAATTCAGATGTTGCTTTAGAAAAGAAATTTATCAAAAATGTGTTTTTTTTTTTTGTATCCAAAAATTGGTTTTTCCAAGCACAGGACCTACTGAAAAGTCATACAAAATTAATTTCTAAAAGTTTTCTTACTAGGGTAATTTTATTATTTGCGATTATGAAATAAATAAAACAGAGCTTTTTAAGATTTTTGTCTCAGTGTATAGAAGCAGACCAGGCCAGGCCAGAGACATGGTTATCATGTGAGATGGATCTGCAGCTGCTGCCGATGCTGATGCTGCTGATGCTGCTGATGCTCACATGTGTCATAGCTTCGCACGCTTCAAGTGGGCAACGCCTCCGAAACAAGTGCAGGACAACAACAACAACAACAACAACAGCAAAAACAACACTCTGAACGATGCGGTTAACCAAGGCAGTCAACCGTGTCGGGTTTTTGTTTGGGATCGGTTCGGGTCTGGGTCGGTTTTGGGTCGTGTCGGGATTGATGTACGCCTTGCGGTGGGAAATAGTCGACACTGGGCAACAGTCAGAAGCCAAAACAGCGACAGCAACAACGAGAACGACAACGACAACGACAACGACAACAACACATCATAGAGCTGACGTTCCGACTCTAAATCTGACTCTGACTCTGGTGCTGGAACTGGATGCTGGATGTTGTTGCTGTTGCTGTTGCTGGAAGTTGAAAGTTGGGAGCACAAAATAACTACATACTCGTGCACTCTGTGAGAGTATCAGATTTCGGAGCGCTCGAAAAACATAATCATATATTAGGCGTTGTCACTTTGACATTTCGCCTGCTCTTTTACATGGCAATAATCATAATTCATTTTTCTCTCTTTCGCTCTCGCCCCAAAAAAGGGGGCGTGGCGGCATGAAGGTGGCTGGAGGGAGGGGGGGCAGGGGTGCTCTCAGAATGAAATAAAGTGCCACGACGAAATGAAGGCATCGCCTGGAGTAGTCTGAAACAGTTTTATGAGTTGGTAGCAGGCACAGCGTCGCCGTCGCCGTTGCACAGTGGCGGAAATGATCAGATTTGCTTACATTAATTTATACAACAAATAATATTTCTCTCTTTACACGTAAGAAATGAGCTAAAGACCAGGGATGGAAAATACCAGTTATAGAGCCAAAACAGATTTAAAACTAAAATCTTATGAAGTTATGCTTATCCATTTATGCTCATAGATACTAATGAATATGAGCAAATCTAGATATTTGGCCCACTGTGCGTCGTCGCCGTCGCCGTCGCCGTCGCATGATGTTGACGCTGCCTGCATCCATGTTTAATATTATTTATGGGGCTTACGTCTTGCGGCACAAGGTATGTTAGTATATCGGGTGAGAGTCTGAGACTAAGACTGACACTGAGACTGAGACTGAGACTGGGACTGGGACGGAGTATCTCGGAATATCTCAGAGTGTTGCCGGCGACAAGTTGTGCGACAAGCGAATGTGAATGTGAATGTGAATGTGAGCAAAAATCTCGGCGTCACATCCCAAATAATTTTCAACGAAAATGCAAATGCAGCTGAAGGAGCTGGAGCAGATAGAGTACTTGGGAACAGGGATACCAGGGAGGGAATATCTCAAAAGTGCGCTATATAGTAAATATGATAAATTTATATGGAATCGTTTTAGTCGTCGTTGTTGTCTGCTGGAGTTTATTTTTGCCAGACTTTGGCTGCCATCGACGACAAGATGTGAGAATGAGTCTGTTGAGCGAAGTTGGAGTGAAATGCGCCAATTATTTTGATTAATGTCAAAGAAATCGCGTGTCTCGCGCATTTGATGTTTCCTCTGTTTTTGCCACTCCCCTCCCTTCCCTTCCCCTTCACTCCTCGAGCTGCCTCGTCGTGCCGCGGAAAATGCCATTGCTCAGGTTCGTCATTATTTGGCACGAAACCGAAAAACTCCCCAATGATTATGACTGATGTTGGTAATCTTTGATCTGTCATTTGCGAAAGTGAAAACAGTAGCCAACACTATGATGATCATTCCGATGATGATCATCCCGATGAGTGGGCGTTTTGTTAACCGATTCATTGTTCGGGTCTAGACTCGTCAGATCTCCTGCCTGTTGGCTCTTGGCCATGATTGCTGAACAAGAATCTGTAGCTCGACCAACTTCCTGACCAAACATATTATTAGTCGAGGGACCATAATTTGGTCTGGAGATTATTGCCTCCGCACTCAAGCCATCTATACAAATGGACTTCGATTTTTATTAATATCATGCCATATAATTGTGTATAGGTTGTGGAGGAGTTCAAGTTTGAACTTGGGAAATAGACTCAATTAGAATTTTATTATTACGCTAAAGAAAAAGTATTTGTTTGAAAAAAAAAAAACCAGGCAAGCTAGGTTTATATCCAAACCTTGGGTTTCAAAATATTATTGAACGTAAATATTCATATTAAAATAATAATATCCTCTTTATCGATCTAAAGAGAATTCAAAACTATTTATAATTGTAATAAAATATTTAGACGAATATTTTTGGCTCTTGCTTTTCAGTTTTTTTGGTACTCGCCGCTGTTCCCGCTGCCTGGCCTCCATTAGCTCCAATGAGCTGGTGATGCGCGCCCGCAACCTGGTCTTTCATGTCAACTGTTTCTGCTGCACGGTCTGCCACACGCCGCTCACCAAGGGAGATCAATACGGCATCATCGATGCACTCATCTATTGCAGGTGCGTAGAGGCTGTTATTCCAGAATTTTGCTTGTGCGTCACTTATGGAAATATAATGGAAAGCGCAGCAGGATCACTTTGGATCACTTTACTAACTGAATTCTTTTCTGATTTTTTTGTAGAACTCACTATAGCATAGCGAGGGAGGGAGATGCCGCCTCGTCGAGCATGAGTGCCACATATCCGTATAGCACGCAATTTGGATCGCCGCACAATGACTCGTCGAGTCCGCATTCAGATCCCAGTCGTAGTATTGTTCCTACGGGCATCTTTGTGCCCACATCGCATGTCATAACTGGACTCCCTCAGCCGGCGCGTCAAAAGGGCAGACCGCGTAAGCGCAAGCCCAAGGATATCGAGGCGTTCACAGCGAATATAGGTGGGTACAGGTACTCAGTCAGGTCTACTCACGGTTGTAAATACCAATGTAGTCATAAAGCAACGGCAGCAACAACAGCAGCAGCAGCCACAGCAGCAACAACAGCAGCAACAACAGCAGCAACAACAACATGTTGCATGGATTGTTGGTGGCTTAATAGCCAAATCGAGCCTCAAACCGAAGTTGGTCTGATGCGGGACTGGCGCCAGTGCAGCGGCGGTTTTTATGTGCAACTTTTATGAGTAAAACAAGTAAGAAGGCACTAGCCGGGTGTGCACTACCACGAGATACCCTGGGCTCCTAACCTTGCATATAGAGTAGATAATTGTTATGATTTTGTAAACTCAATATCAAAACGGAAAGAATTAGCTAGTTGAATCATTTTCTCCATAGTTGTCTTATTTAAAACCAAATTTATGTATTCTTTACCACAAAAGCATTATACCCCATTTTGACAACATTTAATGGGTTCGGGGTATAAAAACCGCATGTTGGTGTCGTAAAACTTTAGCGGCAAGCTGTAAAAGTCAAGACAAGAAGACAACAACCACGAATACTCGGGCATATAACTAAAGTCTTCTTTTGCATTTCAGATCTCAACACGGAATATGTGGATTTTGGGCGTGGCTCCCACATGAGCGCCTCCTCGCGCACCAAGCGAATGAGGACCTCGTTCAAGCATCACCAGCTGCGCACCATGAAGTCCTATTTTGCAATCAATCACAATCCCGATGCCAAGGATCTAAAGCAATTGTCGCAGAAAACGGGTTTACCAAAGAGAGTCCTACAGGTGAGAGTCTATCCAAAAAAAATCTCTTGTAATTTTAAATTGCTTTTCAAAAATGTCGGCGGCCTATAAATGTCTGAAATATAATAAATTCAAAATATTTTTCATGTGCAGTTTTAAGAACAGCAGAAAAGAAAAACAACGAAGAGAGCGAAAATAAAGAGCAGCTCTATTGGGATATTGAATACTATACTCTTTCGCAAGAGAGTCCGAACAACAGACATACATACATATTTATGCATTGCCAGAGAGAGTTCCTCTCCCAAAGAATAAAACCACAAAGAACAATAGTAAAATTATAATTGCTCACTTACATACATATGAATATCCGCGTGGAAGTCCTTTCCCCGATGAACATGCATACATATGTATGTACATATGTATGTTGATTTACCGGTGCACGCTGCTTTTGATTTTGCGTTTTACGTTGTTGTTGTGTTTGCTTCGTTTTCTTTAGCTTTTTTTAATACAGTATTATTTTTTCTAATATTTCTACTTTTGCCACAACAACAACACTTGCACTGCACTTTACTGCACTGATAAAATAAATGACTAGAAAATAACCTTAACTGCACAATAATTTTGCCTCGTTAATCTTAAATCAAGAATCACGGCCACCAAATCCACGGCAGAACGGCAACTGCAGCAGCAAACCAACTTCTGCACTGCAGATCAGCTGAGCGCTCTCGCTTGGAGCTTTCGATAGCTTCGTGAAAGCTTTTCCACAGGGAATTTATTATAAATAACTGTGATAATGGGGACTCTCTCTCTCTACCACAATTTATTGGACATTGAGAGAATCCGTTATCAACAACGCAACATTTAGAGCGCAGCTTGCGCTAAGCTAAAAGCTTTGGGATTGTTGCGTAGCGGTGACTCATGCAGAAAAGCTTATCAGCTGACGATCTGCAGTGGTCAGTGCTACGCACGGTTAAGCGAAGCTTGGCCACAAAGCAAACAGGCGATTACATATCAGATGTTGCAAATGCATAGAAACATGTTGCTAAGGCGCGCATGCAAGTTTGTACGTTGCTAGCGTTAACAACATTGACTAAAATACAATACTTTAATCTTAAGACGACTAACGATAAAAGCCTAAAAATTACCAAAAATTAATATGCTACCATTACGAAAGTCAACTCACACTCGCAAAAATTGTTGCAGGTTTGGTTTCAAAACGCACGGGCCAAATGGCGTCGCATGATGATGAAGCAAGATGGCAGCGGCATGCTGGAGAAGGGCGATGGAACTCTCGACCTGGACAGCATCTCGGTGCACAGTCCCACATCGTTTATGCTGGGCGGTCCGAACAGCACGCCGCCCCACAATCTCGACTAACAGCTGCTCAGGGAACAGAGGGAGCAACAGCATCAGCATCAGCATCGCAATGCCAACAGTGACTCCAATATGAGTGCATCAGCCACAGCCACAGCCACAGCCACAGCAGCTGCTGCTGCTGCTGCTGCTGCCTACGCAATTGAGTTGCAACTACTGCACTCGAGTGGCAACGGATGTTGCTCGCCGGCTTTGTTAACGTTGGCGGACCTGTTGAATGCCACTGACGATTAGCAATCAAAAAAATACTCAAAACTCCGCGCAAACATAGACACTTACACACAGTTAGTCAAATAATTCATTTGACAAGCGAAAAAATGCCTTAATCAGGGACCGTAAATAATTACTATTGTTAATTTATAAATCAAAAATGTAAATCAATGACTTGGACAAATGGTGTAGTCAATTATGTTAAAATAGTTGATTGCGGTTCTTAGCTTTGGGTTTATTTATGGACATATTATTATCTTCTAATTTTATTCAATTTATTTATTCATATTTTATAATAGATTCTTATGGTTCTTAGAACAAGGTAAACAAAAATGAAAAAAATAATACGATCCAGTGAGTTTAACTATTTTGAAAAATACAAAAATCAATTATGTCAAATTATTTCTTTGTCAAATCAATTACTTGACTAACTGTACACACATTGCCGAGTACTTATGTACTCACATACGAGCACAGCTCCCAGAGAATGTTGCTAGACAATGTTGCTAGAGAATGTTGTTAGACAGGCTGCCTCATGTTGCTGTTGCATTAAGTATTTTTCTGTAGTTGCTTCTAGCCAGACTAAGTCAGTCAGTGAGTCAGTAAGTCATTCAGACCGACAACCAGACCTTGACTGGGTTTCAGAGCTCCCAAAACTCTTTTAAAGCAACAGCTTCTCCTCTATCGATCGTTGAGATCAAACCTTGCGCACCTCCCTAAAAAATGTTGTTTCTATTTCTATCGTTCATTTGTAAATATGTACTAGAACCTTAGTAATTGCTTACGAGATAATATTGTTAATACTTATTATATATATATATATATATACACACAGATATATATATATATAAATATTTAATATGCATATACATATACATATATTGTATATCTACCATAAACATTAAATAAACAAATCTAATATATAAATTTCATATTTATTGCCCAAATTATATAGTTAGAGATGAATTTAGTTTAACGAAGCGATCTATATTATATCTGTCGTAGTATTACGCTAATTTATTTACTTGCTTCGATCAACAAACACATGATGAGACGCTGAAATAAGTAACATTTATAAATGAATCAAGATCAAGTTATGATGAGCAATGCAAATGCAATTGAAGCAAAGTGAATAACAGAAATTTGTACTTACAAATAGTTTAACCATAAGTCGTACCATAGAAGCCAAATAAAAATTATTAAAAAATAACTCACATTATTTGATTTATATTTATGTACTTGCTAAAAAGTTTCGAAAACCACAAGGGGTTCCTCTCTGGGTTTAGCTAAGAGTGAAGAAAACGATCTTACAGAATATTTTGATATTAAAATGCACAGGTAAGTGAAAAATAATTTATTACAAAAACATTATAAATTAATTAAGAGTGAGATTGTTCATATTTTTTTTACTTTTACTTGGATTATAACTTACAAATTAATAAATCTCAATACATGCAGCCAATATGCCAAAAAAATATATATGTATATCTGTATAATTCAGATTCTTTTAAGATGCTTTCACAAATTTCAATGTGTAATACAAAATGTTTCGTTCCTTTTTTTTATGATTGTGTTTGTATTAGTTTTACTTAATCTGCTATTAAAATTACACAAAAATAAATGTCTTTTGATAAATGATGTGTATGCATGTGTGATTTGTATGAACAAACCCATTTTTAAAAAAAATTACAAACAATTTGATGTTCTTTCGAGGGCACAGCAAAATTATTTAACGAGCAAAAAACACGTAGATAAGGCAAACTTTATAAACAATTTACAACGAGCCGTTAACGATGATAACAATGATAATGAATATTTTTGTTTGTATGCTTTAATCGATGCGGCCGCTACCTGTTGTTATTTTGTATTAATGTTGTTGTGACAATAGTGTGACACCTTGTGACACTTTTGGATTCAAGTATTATGCAATATATTAAAAGCTCCACACCGTGTGAATATATATAATTCTTTTTTGAGTTGGGACTAGTTAAGGATTAATTCAACTAGAAATTTCTAAGTATTTTTTTTCTTTTTTTTTTTGCTTTAATAGAAATGTGTATGAGTGTGTTTGCTGTATGTGTGAGAGTAGTGAGTGAGTTAATCTAATGTATAACTAGAGAGCATGAGTGTTATTGCTTATTGCAGACAAGTGCACAGAGCACAATTCAGCTGCTGTTGTTAGCGGCAATGTTAACAGTATTGGTATCACCAGCAACAACATCTAAATCTGTTTTGTTGTTGGCAGCAGCTAAAGCTTCACGGCGCAGACGTTTCATTTCCATCAATTGTTTACGTTGCGCCTCGCGCTTCATTGTAGCCACTGAATTGGATGCAGCTACAGGTTTAGAGCCATTAGCCGTTGCACTTCCTGTTGCTCTTGCTTTTAAAATGCCAGTCTTTGAGGTTTTAGTCGATTTCATCACTGTGTCCGACACCTTTGGCGGTTCGTTAACACGCTGTAATATTAATAATATTAATATGCATTTATAACAAATAATGATATTATTGCAGCTGATTTCCAAACATTACTCACTTGCCAATCATTGCTCTTTAGTTGCTCAATGTCTGCGAATATGGAATCAACGTGCGTCACCTGCAAATAAACCATATCCCAGAAGCCCTGCAAATCATCGAGTGTTGTGGGGAACGCATCCTCTGGCGAACGATTTAAATTGTTGTGACAAAGACCTGCATAAAAGATGTTAAAAGCAGTTAGTTAGTTTAATACAATCAAACAATGTCAGTTATTTAAAAACAATTTACATTTTTTTTTTAAAAATTATGAAATATTTAAATTTAAATTAAAAATTGAGTGCACATTCAAAATAAAGTGTTTAGAATTTTTGCATTAAATTTGTATTTTATATTTGTATTATTAAAATTTTAAAATAAAAAGACCAATTTTATTTGGAGTCCAAATCAATATTTATGATAAAAATTTAAATTAGTTGAATATATTTAGCCATTAATGTGAAAGTGTGTGCTTTACCCTCGAACTGTTTCATTTTCTGTGAGGCCAGCAGACGCGCTTTGCCCGAGGCTGAGCGTAATAAACCAAAAGTGTCCTCTGTGATATCAGGATTGTTCTGTGAAAGTTTTAGGTTTTAGTTTTTGCTAATATTCGAAATTTACAGAGTACTCACAGTCAAGGCATCAATATATTTCTCAGCTACGGCGGCTAGCGCAAGCAGACGAACCTGTTCGTCCTTCAGTATTTTCAAGAAATAGTTTCCATCCTTCGCAAGAGAAGGATTAGCAGTATTGGAAGTAGAAGCACAGACAGGAGATAATTCCTCACATGTCGGCGATATCTTGGTAGTGCTAATGTACTCCTCGGATCTAAGCTGTGGCATTTTAATGGGCTCGTGATCCACCACATCCACATTCAATGACGACAATTTGATGCCATTGGTTGGCAGTGGGAGAGGCACCTCTGGAGCTGGCGATACACGCGTCACACTACGTTTGGGAGACACTGTTGGCAACTGGGCTCGAAACTCGTGACTCAGGTGTCGAAATACAGGCAAATCCACATCCCCATTATGTAAAGTGGTCGTTGTCAGCTCAGTTTGGGAACGTGGCGTGCAATTGTTGTGCAGCTTTTTATGGAACTCACTGTAGTTTTTACTCGGCGACAACTGTTGAAATTTACGCGACAACTCTGTGGAGGAGCTCTGTGCTGGCTCCTGCTGTTGGAAATGCTTCTTCTGTCTAGAACCGGGAACTGGCGACAGACTTGTGCTATGTTTTTTGGGACTGTAAAACACCTGCGCCAAGGCGCCAGGTCCATAAAGACGCTCCACACGCTGCTGTATGAAACTGCCGTGCGATTTATCCCCGCCAGTTCCATTGCAGTACAAATGATCGCCATTTTCCATCAGCACACCATGATTATTGTGATTATTATTAAGGTTATTGTGATTATTGTTTGTCTCGTTGATGGGCTGTTTGGTGAGCGGCATTGTGTGGAGCACCGGCGCCGCCAACGAATTGCTGCGCTTGCAATACTGTAGACTACTCGTGGAGGGGCGTATGGGCGACACCTCACGCGACTTATTTATATCCTGGCGTATCTTGGAGTCGTAGGTGGTCAGATTCGAGTAACCGTTGACGCAGCAGGCTAAATTCAAATAGCTTGGCTTCTTTTCAACGGCATCCACGACAATATTGCTGCTGCTGTTGATAATGTTGTTGGTGTGCTGCACAGGAGTCGACTCATCGATTGCGTCGCTTGCCATGCGTACCCCACCTCCTCCTCCACCTCCCCCCGTTCGCGTATCCAGTTTGACGTAGGTCGTTGTGGTTATGGTGCAACGCTCTCGTATATTGGCCGTAAATTCACGCGTTATGTCCTTCACTGATATGGGCGTTGGAAAGTTTAAGCTACCGCTCGTATCTGTAAACGGTTAACAAAAAATAAACATTTAATACATCACAAAAACAGTTATATGAAAATTCAACAAACCAAAGACAAATATACAAATAAACATATCGAAATGAAAACAGAAACAGAAAACCATAAGACAAAAACAAAAACAAGAGTTCACAACATTGTGGTTATATGCAATATGTGAGCCTGTGAATCGATATACCTGATATATCGGATGAATCGGCATCAACATCTAGTGAGCAGCTGCCAATGGAATCCAAACTGCGATCCATGAGAAACAATTTTTCTGTGCTAAAGACGAATTCGAATTGAGTCGTTTGTATTGTTTTTTTTTTCACAGTATTAATTTTTTTATATAATAAATTCATATATTTATGTTAATCAATAATTTCAAATAGATAGTCGATTTCCGTACAGCAGACAGAAAAACTCAGCTACTGCGATCGAAATTAACGCCCACTTCTGTATTATTGTGCACTTGGAACAACACACAAAAGGGAAATGTAAAAATTTGTAATCATGCAGGAAAAAACAAGAAGAAATAAACAAAACAACAACTGAGCAAATGCCAAATGGGCGATAGCTTTATAATAATTTGCCATTTATGCAAAGCGGAAGCTCTGGAAAGGAGTGAAGGGAAGGAACAGACTGCGACTGCAGATTAGATATGCCAGAATTTGGAAAGTCAAAAAAGCTATAATTGAAAAATGTAATATAAAAAATGTAATACAAAACAGAAATAAAAAATTAACATGCTTAACAAAAAGTACAAGTTTAAATTAACCCAAACACAAACAAATGTTGTGATGAAATAGCTTTTTTAATTGACAAAGCATTTGAACAGTTTATATTATGTCAGATCTAGCTATAAATTAGCCAAGCTGGCAACACTGCTGCAGATCATTCGTTAGCTCGTTTTGGACACAGTGCCAAGGCGACAAATAAATAACTGTGCCTGTGTGGGGGTGCGAGTGGGAGGCAAGGCAAAAATGTCTACCAAAGCAGACAGCAAATAAACAACAAAAACAACGAGATGAAGCCCAGCAGACAAGCAGCAGCAAAATCAACGCTGGAAGCTTTTAAGCTGTCCGCTATTGGAGCTCTGCTTTTTTTCTTCTTTTTTACTTTTTAACTCTTTTATTCATGCTCTTCTTTTGGTATTGTCTGTTTCCTATTTTCGCCATATTCGTTGCTGTAGCTGTAGTTGTGGTGTATTTATTGGGGCTTAGTCGGCAGCTTGAAAGCTGCGACTGGGAGCAGCGCTAACGGCACCGACTGACGTCTACATTTCCAGTTCCGCTTTGCTAACTTTTCGCCGTTGCTTAACGTGTTTCTGTTGTTGCTATTGGCGCTGCTGGTGTTCGTCTTGAACCAAATTTGTTCTTTCTACGTCTTATTCCCATAACATGAGACAGATTGGAACTAATTACACAAAAAAAAAAACAAATAATTGCCAGCAACAGTGATAGGCAGAGTTGCCAGCTTAGCTTTTTTAATGCTAGACCTACCGCATATTTGAAATAGATTAAAACATTTTTAATTAAAAGTTTGTCGGCTGAGTTTTAGCTTAGCTTTTTTGGCATATAATATTTTACATGTCCACTTTGATTTGATTTAATTTGCATACTTTTCTATCTTATTTCAATTGTCAAAATTCTGACAACACTGGCGCTAGGAAGCAGCGCCCCATACAGCAAAGCAAACTCCGGCATACAACAACAGCAGCAACAACAAAAATGCCAACTATTTATAATCCGGGTGCAGAACGACACCGAAGGGGAACAACAACTGGGCAACGTTAAACGGAACAGCAAAAAGTCACAACAGAAAAAACATGACTTTGTCGCTGGGCGGCAGCAGCAGCGGCATTTGGAGTCAACAGCCACAAACACATTCACATCCACAAGCGGCACGCAATATGTTCTATTTTAGTCGCTGAAATTTATTATAATGACTTTATAAAACGAATACACTTAGGTTGCTAAAATATCTGACACCAAAAGGCCACGTTCTTCCAATAGGATGTACCGTCAGGTCGAAGGAAATATGCAAATTTATCATAAAAAGTATTTAGTCATAGACACACACATACACTATCGCAGAGTTACAAATGCAAACGCCACACATACACAAAGATGACAGCACTGCACTGTGCTCACAATTGTACATACAAAACGGTACACGCACACATGAACATGTATTTAATTAATAAACAAGAAAACAACCACACACCTCCACCGCTCCTTCGTCTTGCTGTTGATGTTGTATGATTATTGAAGCAAATATCAGCTTTGTGACATAATTATTATTGCAATTAACTCGCGAGAATGTCTTCAGTGCGCTGCAGCGTTTGCGTTTTTATCTTTACTGCGGCGATAATTGGCCGATGACTGTGGCGGTAGGGTGATATGTCACTGCTTAGAGGTGGC
Source organism: Drosophila rellima (assembly GCA_035043635.1). Taxonomy (NCBI): domain Eukaryota; kingdom Metazoa; phylum Arthropoda; class Insecta; order Diptera; family Drosophilidae; genus Drosophila; species Drosophila rellima. Next base: position 6,169,403 of record JAWNMV010000143.1, on the reverse strand, counting down.
ACGCTTAATTATCGATAGCATGTATATGAATATATCGATATAATTATTGTGACAATATCGATGTCTTGTACGTGTGCTTTCTCTCTCGCTCTTCACTTGTTGACTCTCAGCAGGCCGCTCTGTGCGAATAAATTGTTTTCTTTTGCTCTTGCTTTACGTTCTTTTCTCATTCTTACTTCAAAAGCCGGATCGTAAAGACGTCCGGAACTTTACGCCAGTTTAAGAAACAGGAATAAGTTCTACGTGATACTTGTCTATTAAGTTACCATAAAAAGTTTTAAAAATGGCAGAGCTACCAAGTGAAATGAAGCAGTTGTTCGAGTAAGTAAATGTGTGTGTGTGATGGAATACCGGTGGGTACCTGGTATACATGTACCCTTAGATATGGCAGTATGTACATATGTGCATGCAAGTGTATATATGTATGTATGTGTTTATATATATCCTGCTTATCTGCAAGTTGTTTATGGTTAATGTCAACTCACATTTATGCTTGATAATAAGGGCAACCAAGTCTGTGGGTGATAAGAGTTGTCAAGCGGGAAGAAAGTGCACGCCCATTGAGTTTGAAATTGCAAAAAAGCAGCTTCAATTGATTATTACTTGCACGAATCATTTGTGCGGCGTATTGCCATAAAAATAAAGCGTCTAATTTGAAGGCAAAACTGACACATGCATAAATACACTGTATGTGTGTGGTTGGAAATAATGAAAAAAACAGAAACTCTCGTTGTTTGCTTTCTTTGTCCAATCAGAGTAGAAATAACAAGATGAAACGAGAACAAGCATAACGATGGAGGTCAATTTTGAAATACCCTTTCGATGACACGATATACAATGTTTAACTTCCTATAGACAATTTAGCAATTGGACTTATTAAATTAGACAAGAAAATTATAAGAAATGTTCCTGATTTCCGCACTAATACAGAGACAGATTCGCTCCTTTGTCTAAGTGCGTATTGGATATTCTGTATGTACCCGTTAGTTCCAATCCCTAGGGAATATCTGGGGGAATCACTGAGGAAGCAGAACTTACCTCAAATTATATATAATCTCAATTAAATCTTTATAAATATATTTATTTTTTTTCATGTCAAAATCTTTGTAAATCGAATTATTTTGATATGTGGTAAATTCGCTCTGAATTTGTTTTATAAAACTCTAATCTGATTTTTTAAAGACTTTTCGCTGAAATATAAATTATGTGGGAAATGCAAACCACACGTATAACCACAGCATAAATTCCAAGCGTATTTATTATGATGTGTAGTATTATCAGTGGATTTCCCACGAAACGATACTACACTACAAGTCTAGATTTGCATAGTATAAACCTAATCTAATTTACCGCTGCAGCTTTGTTGATGGAAAGAAGGCTGATTACATTGAAACCCTGAAGACTGCAGTGGCCATACAATCGGTGTCCGCATGGCCGGAGAAGCGAGGGGAGATCGATCACATGGTCAACTGGACAGCGGATAAGTTGAAGGCACTGGGAACTGAAATTGAGTTGGTTGATCTGGGCAAGCAAACGTTGCCCTCGGGGCAGGAGCTGCCGTTGCCAAAGGCCCTGCTGGGCACATTGGGCAAGGACAAGTCCAAGAAGACGGTGCTGGTCTACGGTCACTTGGATGTGCAGCCTGCCCTGAAGGAGGATGGCTGGGATACCAATCCCTTCGAGCTCACCGAGATCGATGGCAAACTCTTTGGTCGCGGATCTACCGATGACAAAGGTCCCGTTCTCTGTTGGATTCATGCCATCGAGGCCTACAACAAGTTGAATATTCCCCTCCCCTTGAATGTCAAGTTTGTATTCGAGGGCATGGAGGAGAGCGGCAGCGAGGGACTCGATGAATTGCTGATGGCCCGAAAGGATGATTTTCTCGCCGATGTGGACTTTGTCTGCATCTCCGACAATTACTGGCTGGGCAAGAAACGACCCTGCTTGACCTATGGCCTTCGTGGACTCGCCTACTTCCAGGTGGAGGTCGAGTGCGCCAGCAAGGATCTCCACAGCGGTGTCTTCGGTGGCACCGTCCATGAGGCAATGCCCGATCTTTGCTATCTGCTGAGCACCCTAGTTGACAAGGATACCAAGATCTTGATTCCAGGCGTCGATCGTGATGTAAGTGAACAACCTCCTTATTTCAAGGCACAGCTCACAATAGTGATTCAATTTTTTAATCGTAGCCTGGTAACTAAAAAGAGTACAGCACTTCTGGAATTCATATAAATATAAAAATATTAAACACTATTCTCAGCTCTCTATTTCAAAGTGTTTATTATGCTAAGCTCATGTGATTTTTGACTTTTCTAGGTGGCTCCGCAATTGAAGAACGAAGAAGAAATCTACAAAAATATCGACTTTGAAGTGGCTGACTACAAGTTGGTTTCCTAATCTAATCTAAAGCTGTATTATAAATCATTGACTCTTAATCTACATCTCTCTCTCTCTCTGTTTCTGTTTCTCATAGGAAAGACGTCGGCACCAATCACCTGCCCCACAATGGTGACAAGACCAGATTACTCCAGGCCAGATGGCGTTATCCCAGTCTATCCATTCATGGCATTGAGGGTGCTTTCTATGAGCCAGGAGCCAAGACTGTCATACCCAAAAAGGTCATTGGCAAGTTCTCTATTCGGTTGGTGCCCGATCAGGATCCCAAGCACATTGAGGAATGCGTTGTCAAGCATATCAACGATAAGTGGGCCGAACGTGGATCTCCCAACAAGATTAAGGTAATCACATTGATCACAAATTAATCATATTATAAGTTACTCAATAATTATATTTGTTTACAGGTTCAAATGTTATCCGCTGGCAAGCCCTGGACTGAAGATCCCAATCATCCGCACTACGAGGCAGCCAAGCGAGCAGTGAAACATGTTTTCAACGTCGAACCCGATATGACCCGCGAGGGCGGATCCATTCCAGTTACTCTGACTCTGCAGGAGGCCACGGGCAAGAATGTGATCCTGGTTCCTGTGGGTGCCTGCGACGATGGTGCTCACTCGCAGAACGAGAAGATTGACATCTACAATTACATTGAAGGAGTAAGTTTCAATCCTCTTGCGAATCACGAATATTTTTTTAGGATTTCAAAAACCAAGAAATATAATACTTGGATTACAACTTAAAGAAGTCAATAAAAAAGTGGATTAGGAAATCGAACTATTAAATGTATTTAGAATGTGGAAATAAGTAAAAAATTAAACATTAGGAAATGCTATCGATAGGAAAAACATTTTGGTATTCTTCGTATTATAAATATATAAAAATATATATATATAATCGTAAGATTTACTCTCTTTCTCTAGTGTTCCCACTAAAATTTCTACATTCTTCTGTTTATAGACCAAATTGCTGGGCGCCTATCTGCACGAAGTGGGCAAGTTGTAGGGTGGATTCCACAGGATTTTATCCCGATCAAACATCACGATGGAGCATCACAAACGTGCGCTTATATGAATGTACACATTCTATACACAATATATGCTAATCCATTAACATTTAACATCTTTCAACTTTTGTATACGTTTTGTATTCAACATGCGAATAAATATTAACAATTGCAATCAAAAAATGTACATTTAATCTGTCCAGGAATCGCCGTATTTGTTCCTCTTGGCATTTCCAATTCCAAGGCTTTGTTCCTGTGCTGGTGGGTCGACAGTACGCTGCTGAACTGGAGCTTCGTACGGCCGTGAATAAGGACTTTGCTGTCGCTTCATGTAATCGTCCCGATTCTTTTTGCGCAAGTCCTCGTAGGATTCTCCCGGCTTGGCCGGTTCCAGTGGCAAATCAGTGTCAACCATTGTGTTGGCTGTCGAAAAAATTACATATTGTAGAAATGTAATTTATCGGGGGACATACGTACAGTCCAAGTTGGGTCTGTAGATATCGTCCAGCCCAGAAATCGATGGTCGTGAGTCCGTGTCCAAGTTCAGGGATGTATTCCGCGATGGCTTGAAGCCCTCGTCGGTGTAAACGTCGGCCGAGCTGGGCGTAAAGGGAGCCAGTGTGAATGCTCGTCCCAGATTCTCATCAGGTGTTATGGAGCTGATTACACCGCCGCCTTGTCTGCGCTGCCGAAGGATTTCGCCAAGTCGTGAGTTGGGCAATCGCATGATCTTCTCAGCGCATTTCTGCTGATAGCTGAACTTGCCCACAAAATAGCCCAGAACGACGCCCATAATAACTTTCGGCACTGCTCCGTACTTGCCATTGCCTTGCAGGTAACCGTTCTTGACCCCGAAATAGGCCAACAGTCCCAGACCGGTGCCAAAGGGCAGCGAACGCTGGAGAAATGATTCCTGGTTGCATTCACGTAACGCTTTCAATTCATCGGCACTAAAGTTGTAGTCTGCCTGGAAAGCGCATTATCAGTTGACGCTAATCAATGGAGTGCAATATATAACTACCAATGGATGTTGATTTGGCGGAGGCTGCTGCCTATTTCCTTCATTTAGTGGTAAGTCCATGTTTAATGATCAAAACTATAATCGAATCACGAAATTGCTAAACAGACGGTCGAGAAAAAACGCCGGCCTCACAGACAGTGTTGCCAACTACTCTTCTGGGCCTTAAAACAGCTAGATCTGCATTTAAAACAGAGCTATAAAAAGACTAGAACATTTTAGGAAAAACTATTTGATTGTATTTATTTTTAATAATCAAGAACACTAACTAGCGTTTATGTTGGTAAAAACTATAGTTGTGTTGTTTCGTTCTGAAATAGTACAAGTGAACGGGTCATTAGATGAACGAATGAACTTATTCAGTCAATCAAGAACTTTATCGTTCATTTCGCAGTTGGTCCTCAAAACATGCACACAAAAAGTTGCAACAGTGTGGCAACCTTGGCACAGCAGAAAAAACTCCATTCCATAATTAACTTATTTTTAAAAAATGAGTATGTAATTTGTGGTATACTTTTAGGTCTTCATTTTAAATGTTCTTTTCAATGAAAGCTAGATGAAAGTAAGTTTTTGTTTTATGATTTTCCCAAACATTATAAGCAATACAGCCATTTATTCTTAATGTTTCTCTGAAATTATACAAATGTGTTTTCGCTAGCAATTTTAACATTGTAAAGTGATCATCAAGGGGGGAGGGGGAGGGGATACCCTTTTTTTTTTACGAACAATCACAACTAAAGTCGAACAAAACAAAACAATAAATAAATGAAAGTCTGCTTGCCAAAATTGGTAACTGGTCAAAGTCAAATCAATGTCTAGATGTTACCGCGGCTGTCACGCAAACGTCAGATGGCCATTCCCATTCCCATTGCCAGTGCCACCAAGCGGCATGCAACATGAGGCAAGAGGCAGAGTCTGCGCTTGCGCCTTGCTTTGATTCGCCTTCACATTGATATTTTCTTGTGAAAAATCCCAGCTTCGTGTTTTTGCAGCAAGTGATTTTGTTTGACGCATGAATAAAATCAAAGCAGAAGACAAGGGCGTAGCCATGAGGGGGACAGGGGTCGACAATATATACAATTTTTTTTGTATAAGAATTTGTCCAATATATTTATTTTTTTTCATCTATATTTTGATGACACTATATTTTATCTATACAAACATGAATCTCTACTACCCCCCTTTAACTCTCACCCCGGCTACGCCCTTGGCAAAAGGAACGCAGCTCGCCATGCCAGCGCCAAATACAGCAGCCATCAGATTGGCCAACAGACTTGGGTGATGGCATCAACAGCTTGTCTATGTCTGTGTGTCTGTGTGTCTGTGTGACTGGGTTGTCTGTGTGACTGGGTTGTCTGGCATGCCAAGTGTCCAAGTCATAAACCTCCTTGGATTGTCCCTCATAGACTCGGCCGAAAGTGAGTTGTAACCATCCATTAGCTAACGATAAATTAGTCTGACCTTGACCCAACTAAAAGTCTTGCAACGGTAAAGTCAAGTTCATTACTCAGCGGCTAGTTAAAGTCACTACTGACAATAAAAACCGGATGGGCTATTTAGTTAGCTATTTGTGGTCAGTGGACACACTGGTCAATCCTCTTGAATGACTAGAACTTGGCCAAGACACGTTTGGTTCATTCTTGGCCTGATTACCATGCGCAGCATTTCGTACACTTAACGATAGTTGTACAATCAATGCACTTTGATTAGCGACCACCTGTAAATCTCATTTGCATGCGAAGATGCAGTTAAAGATGCAGGTGAAGCTGAAGATGAAGATGCAGATGAAGATGATTGCAGCTCTCCTCTTAGCTCAACAAATCGATTTAATCAAATGGCTAATAGTTAGTAAAAATGTTTGTCAGTTATTGTTAGAAACAGACTTATGGAGGGAATCGGCAAATAATATTCCAATTTCCAAACTCATTTTTGAGACTTAATAAAAATTAATGAATTTCTATTATACATATTTGTCAAATCGTTTCGTGATTAATCCAATTTAGAAATTTTATTTTAGAATTGCACACCGTTAAAGTGAGTGCAAGCGAATTTAATTCATTGTAGAGGAATGTGCCCAAAAGTGAAACTACAGTTACGAGAGTATCTGTTTTACTTACTAATTTTATATGCGGCTATACAATATCATCATTATCATTGCAATTTGGAAACGGGAGTCGTCATACTGTAACTGTAACTGTAATCGCAGATCGCAGATAGCAACAGCTGTCCCAAAAAAGAAGGGGCCCAGCCCGATCATCAAACGCCAAAAGGGCGATCACGTCTCGGGTTGATCATATTTTCATAGTGATACCTATGTTTGCCTGACAGACGATGAACATGATTTTATAGAACAACACGTAGAAACAATTAATGCTTCCACCTTAAACTTATTTCAAGTTGTTTTTTATACCTTTTACCTAAAAAGTATAAAGGCATGTTGTATACTTTGAAACGTATGTGACAGGAAGCATCTCTGGCCCTATAAAGTATATATTTTCTTGATCAGCATCATCAGCAGGATCTCAGAGATTATAAGAGCTGGATCAAGTTTATAGGTAGAACTCACCTAATAGTGTTTTATGTTTTCTTTTTTATTATCTTATAATATAACGTTATTTATGGCCGAAAAATGCATAAATATTGAAATAGTGCAATGAGTATCTCATAGTCGGGGCTGGTTTGTTTGTGTTTCTTCTTCTTTTCTTCCAAAGAAGCCATCAGAAAATTACACCTAAATGTCCAGCACAAAATGAGGCGGAACGCGCACGTTTCTCAGTTTGTCTCTTCAATTTGGCGCTTTCCATATTTAAGTTTTCGACTCGTCTACGAGTACTGCACCCCCCAAATGGGTCTGGGCCGATCTTTGGCCGTTGGACGATTGGATTGAAGTGATTTCTATGCAATTGGTTATGAAACTTAGCTGGGGATTGACGGTTAATTGTATGTTTCCGGTTCAGTGCAACTCATTTGACTAACTCCATTGTGTCTCTATTTCGTCATTCTTTCACTCCATCAGGCAGTCAGGCAGTCCGGCAGTCAGGCAGTCAGGCAGCTGTCTGACTGTCTCGCAGATGAAAATGAAAACCGGGAGAGTCAATAAAATTCTTCATTTAGGTCGCATGCGGAAATCAAAAGCGAACAGTCAGTGGCAAATGTTAAACTGATCTTCAGCTAAAAAACCAGCTTATAAACCAGCTGAAAACGAATTTGAAAATTTTCAATTGGATATAACATAGTATTTTTGAAAAATAGGTCAAAGAGAAAGCTATTCAAGAATTCAATGACTTTAAGTTGTGAGAATATAAATAAAAACCTGTGAAGAATTTAATTTTTTATTATTTAAAAATAATAGTTTTCTTATTCTTCACCAGCATTAAAATAAATTTGTAAAACAAATTAATTTGATTAAAAAAGATCAATTCAAATGTAATAATTATTTTATTTTCTTCAGCTCCTAAGGAAAAGTTGTGATTAAATTGTCTTCACTTAATTTTTGCAGTCGAATATGAAATACTGTACAAGTCTGTTCGATATCATATCGGAAAAGTAAATCAATATTGATCAAAATTAGCTTTAATCGCAATGTCAAACTTGTCAACAATGGTATCATATGCATTCGCTAAAAAATAAGTCATGTGCCTAGATCGATTGAGTAAGCATTCAGTTAGTTGGTGGTTGGGTTTTTTCCTAGGAAAGTATGTGCTAAGAAGATGTTTAAGATTGGCTAAATTAAAATTGAAAAAAAAAGCGTACATGTATACGGATGTAATGTATATCGCATTGTATTTAATTAGGTGCATTTCTGAGAATAGTGAATGTCTAAGCATTGGCTAAATAACAACTACTTCGAAAGTGCAAACGATAGCATTTATTTTATAGTGGTAAAGTAGTAGACATACTTCTTTGAAACTCAAGTATGTTTCCTTCCTTTCCTGACCGTGCTTGACATCTGCTAAGAGGAAAATAAACAAGTGTTATTGCTCAACATTTAATGAGATTATACAATGATTGTGGGTCTATGGCTACGATCGATAATTGAAAGAAATTCGGGTGTCACAAGTTACTAATTTATTTGTCATTTATAATAAGCTAATGGTATTAATAAATATCATGACTATCTAATCGAGAAACCACAACGAAGTCATTAATATGTTTTTTACTCTTCAAATTTAGTTGAAAAAAGCGAAGAACTCTTTGCGACCTTGAATAACATTTAAAAACAGTGCTAAAATTAGAACATCTAAAAATAATTAAATTATCTAATCTTGAATATAAGTTTTTTTAACCCGAGTCAATTAAATTTGCTGAAATAATAAGTTATTTACTTAATTAGATGTGAATCGCGAATGGAAACAAGTAAATAATTATCAGCTTCAGTTTTGTGTTTATTAATTGTATCCTATTTCTCAGTTATAAGTATATAAGTACATATTGACTGAGTACAAACAATTTGCACTGCGCGTTACGCAACTCTAAGAGTCTGATATGGAACTTAAATACTTATATACAGACATATTTGTAATCAAACAATCATTTGATACAATGCCAATGACAAACAACGTACTATTTGTTAGCACTTCAACATAGACCTCATTTCAGATGTTATCAGTGGGTATAGAATTCTATCCACTATCAAACTATTACTGTATTTAAATTGTACACTATACATAATCAAATCAAGTCATACTTTTAATGACGACACCTCTGCCAAACACCTATGTATACTAATAACTATACTTGAAATCGCTCTGACGTCAGATATTCAAGGCTATACACATTTGCAATTCAAAATTTTGGGTGTTTTCAAACAAAATTCATTCAGCTTCTGCTTCTGCTTCTGCTTTTATCAGACCTGTTTTTGCCAGCTATTGGACACTTCCGATACAATTGACGTACGAGTATACACAAGATACAGATAGTCGACTCGACTCGATTCGATTCGATTCGATTAAGGCAGGTGAGGAGTCTTTCGCTGGATTTTTAGCAAGTGTCGGCATTAAGATAAACAAAGCACCTAGATATAAATACACACCTATATCGAGTTATAGGCTTAGGTAAAATCAACTAATGCTAGGAATATACGCTTAAAGGTGAATTTAAATTTCATTTCTGAATTTTCTCCTTATTAAAAATATGATCAAAATGACATTCCGCTTCAAAATCGATTGAGTTTTGAGTTCGAAGTTTTTGAAAAAACGTCAAGGAATATACCTGAAATTTATGAACAAATTGAAATGCAGAAAGATTTAGACCTTAGGAAATGACTAAAATCGGGTGAGTTTTGCCAAAGTTATTGTTGTTTCCAGTTTGGGTATGACTTAAAATATAGGGTAGTAAAAAGTTGAGTATATTCATATAATTTTTTGCCAACATCTTATTTGGCTTCGCTGGGGCGATTCATTCTAATCATGCAAGGTTAAAGGCAAATATAATAAATGCCATGCCTTCTGGTGTTTCGGTTTTTATGATTAAAGAAAAGACGAATTTTTTGTTGATGAGATAAGCCTGTTTTCGCCATACAAAATTATGCGAGCGGGCAAATTGAAATCTGTTTAATTAAAGAGCGAGTAAATTTTAGAGTGAATCAAGTGAAATATGTACAAAAATAAACAATGGTAGTTTGAAGATAGTATTAAGTCAATGTAGCTACGTGCACCAGAATCGGCCACTAGTAGTTTGAACTGTGCATTTTGGTATAGATTGGGTGGTGATATCATCGGGAATGAAAATGAGTATGACTATGAGTATGCGAATGCGAATGCGAATAAGTATGAGTACAAGTACACTCTATATTGTACATGTACCTGGTTAAACAAATACACGTAACGTTTATATCGGACTCAAAATGTGTGCGAGATACGGCGATAAGATAAATTCATACTCAAATATTTAACATTGGTATTAACACGAGTTTTGCCACTCAGCTGCCTCTGCGGTTCTACAGTATTCTGCGGTATTCTGCGGCTGGCAACGAAACATTTTGCAGTTCCGAAATTTGCTCAAAATTCTAAATAAAAAGCAGCCAAGCATCTCATATGCCCTACACTCAGAAAGTTAATTTTTTATATTTCAGAATCAACCGTGGAAGTAAGAAAAACTATTTTAATATCAGAAAAAAAGCCTTACGATTACATTGAAAATTTTTTTTTTTAAAATGGTTCCAAAATAATAGAAATTTTTTTTTATATTTTGGGCGCATTGCGTAAGGAATCAGAAAGGCAATACTCAATTAAGAAAAATTTGATCTTAATTTAGAAACTAATTTTCCAAAATGTGGACAAGTTGACTTTTAGTGCGATTTAATTGTTAAATTTATTTGAGTGTACTTTCTCTCTGTCTCTTCCCATTTAACACACTTTACTTAGTCAGGAACTATTAACTTTGACCCAGAAACCCACTAAAACGTAAACAAAGCCACCCACACAGTATTTTGGTTCTATTATTCCACCGACTGAAAGCTGAACCTTTGGTTACATCTGAGCATAATTAGTCAGGTAATACAGGCAGCACACACGCAACCAAAATTCTGAATTCATGTGTAACTTAAACTGCAACTGAGCTGAAAGACTTAGTGTATTATCAGCAGTACGAGATATGGCATTGATAAGATACAAACTGCCAAAGTATTTTTTATTGAGAAATATTCATATAGTATGTAGATATTTACCTACGAGTATTTATGTAAGGTGTGAGGAAATGCACACAAAGTTTTGCAAACTGAAAATAAAAATTGATAACAATATCGCTAAAAGTTCACCAGTCAGTTATTCTTTCTCGCTCTGCCTGCTTATCTGAGTCTGTCTCTCTCGTTATTGATAAGCAGCCTGAGCTTTTGCACTCTCAAAAGAAACCAATGTACTCGTACTCGTAATATTTTATGCAAACTAAGAATCGATGGGTGAGTTGCTTACTCAATATTCGTATTTCATAACTCCCGTCATTCTCTCTCTGTAACTATGTGCGCGTGTGCCGTCAGCTTTCCACGTGTTTAATTAGGCGATAATGACAGCTACTAACACTAATGCATATTCATGCGAGTATAGCCAACCAATGCTATGCTTTTTTTTTGCGCTCAGCAAGAGATCAAAAGTTTCGCTCATCGAAGCTCACTCCAGACTAACGCTCCAGCTCCAGCTGTAGTGCCTCTCTCTATTGTGCTTTCTGCTCTCTCCGCCGGCTCTCCAGCCGGGCGGTTGCCTATGTGTATTTATATGTGTGTGAACCGGTGGTGAAGTTTCAGTTAAGTTTACTCAGTGTCTGTTTGCGCGAAGGTTTTTAGCACTGAGTTTATTCGGCATTAAGCGTTCTCATCGAACGGTCGTGTGTTGTGTCTGCGTGCTGTGAGATCCGAGCCGAACCGATCCGTTGCGTGAGTCAGTCAGTCAGTCAGTCAGACAGTCAGACAGTTACTTTGTTTCGCCGCGATTCGTGATTCGCAGCTGCGACAATCAACGCGGCAAAAGTGATTTTTTGTAAATTTTGGCTCTGACTGCGCCGTGTGAAGTGTGTATGAAAAGCAAGCGGTGTGAGAGGCAGATAACAACCCCCAACCCCCCGGTATTTGATCGTCGCTGCCGCTCTGTGTTCTCTAGGTAATTAAAAGTAGCAACAAATGCTAAAAGCAAGTGAATAAAATAACGCAGAGTTACAATCATACAGAGAGAAAGAAAAATTCAAATATCCAGGATAAAGTTTGGTGATCTGGATCATCGGGCGCCAGAAGCATTTACTTGTACTTGAACTAACTATTTGGGCAAATATCAAGAATCGTAAACTTGATTTTTAAAATTATAGTTTATTGAATTTAGCTTTTGTATTTAAAAAAATCAAAGTACCAGACATAAAGATACAGATACAGAGCAATTTATTGCCTTTCGATTCGGCTGCACTTTGCTGGTCTTGTTTGTTTCATTGTCATCATCTCAGTCATCTCAGTGTTTGGGGCCCGCTCTCAATTTCTGCTCGGGTTCTGCTTTTGCTTTTGCTCAGGTTTCGGTGACATTTCGTGTTCGCCTCTTTCAGTCTCGTTTGTGAAATTCTTTTCTTTTTGTTGTATCTTTTGTGTGAAATTTGCCGAAACCAAAATTGATAGCGAACGCAGCCGACAGTCAGAAAGCAGCTAGCCAGGTCGTCAGTCTGCCAGATCTCAGATCTTGAAGATCGCCAAGGACTTTCTGTGAATTTCAATAAAATTAAATCAAATAAAAAGACAAAATAAAAATGAAATAAAATGAAAACAAAAGAAAAGGCGAATAATTGAAATTGTGCCGGTGCAAACAAAAGTGTAAACAAGCAAATAGACTAAAATATATTCAAAAAATATATATTTATATATATATATATTCTAATAAATATATATACGCATACATATATTCTAGAAAGTGTCTTAATTATCTATAGTTAAATAAATATATCTAAACAAAAAGTAAATTAAACAAAATTGAAAAGTGCAAATTTTAAAATATTGTGGTATGAGTCTAAAATTAAATCGTCTCCAATCGAGAGTTATCTAAGATCAAGGTCTGGTGCTAATGAATTATCAGAGCTGCTCACCTGACAATTCAAACAACTCGCGTGCTTTATGTGTGAAATTCAAACTAAATTGACAAAAAGGGAAAAAATATATGTAAATTATCGACAGTCGATTCTCAGCTGGTACAACATATGGGAATCGGATGACTTAAGCATCGAGTAAAGCGAAACCGGAGCGTTTATGCAATTTCCAGCTTGACTTGAAGTTGCACTTGCGTTGAGTTTTACTTTTTGCATTTGCTTGTCGAATCGTTTTTTATTAACTATAATTTTTTCATTTGGGTTTTTGCGGTTGGCGCTGATCTGCGACAAACTTGACCCTGTTTCTCAACCAACAACCGACAACGGTAACAGTAAGAGCCACAGTTATTGTTATATAATTGCTACAATGAGCCACGAAACGGACGAACAGACGAGTAAAGCTTAATAAAAAATTCAATTGTTGTTATTTTAACCCCCTGGCAGACCTGGCACTTCAAATTACTTAAGCGCCACAAAAAAAACCAAAAAAAATAAGAGAAATAAATAAAACTCTTTTTTTTTGCGATTACAATGTTAAGATATTGTGAAAAACTCACTGACGCACGTATTTTACATTCATGTGAAATCTTATGAGTACCCTGTACTCACACTCGAACCATTCATGCAGTTTGGATTCGTTTACGTTAAAAGCAAGAGATATGTAAATAAAGCATACAAAACTTGTATCTGATCGTCCAATAGATACGGATGGCAGAAAGATTCTTTCATTTCTTATAGTTTTTAACTGAACATTGCTTAAACAGTTCTAGTTTATTTAGTGTTTCAAAATAAAGTCATAAAATAATATATAAATCAGTTTTCGAAATCGGATTATAATGATTACAGTCTTAACTAATTCGAAATTGGAAAGAAATGTATTTGATTAAAATCACAAGATAATGTCTGTTCTCAATTAATTAGATGATGCGGTTGCTCAAAATAGAGCCATAGAATAATGTATGAATCAGTTCTTGTCATTAGGTTGTAATGATTACATTCATAACTAATTGAGAATTCGATCGAAAAAATGTGTACACATGACGTGGTCGGAAAGTGCGACTGTTACGCAATTGTTGTCGTTCCCTGGAACATGCTACGATATGATCGAGTACAGGTGTATGTGCTTTTGATGTGTGTGAAACTCAGACTCGATACTCAGGCCCAGACAGGTGCTAATTTGTGGCGCATAATTCACAGAAATGTGCGAGAGAGCGGCCAAGTTTTGAACGAACGACTTTTTATGGCCAATAACTTAACCAGACGCCTGCGAAAAAATATGTATGTAATACTCAACAATTGCCCACTGACAAAGACAACGGTGATGATAACAATCGCGATATCGATAACGATAACGATAACGATGTGTATGTCGATGACGATGACGATGACGACTGCAATATTATCTTTGTTATTTTCGCTCTTATTTCGGAAATAATTTCAAATGAATGAATAGAAGAGAATAAAGAGTATAAATGTATGTATAAGAGACATAAGACATTTTAAGAAGAAAATATCATACAAAGAGAACACAAGAATACAATAATAGGCGTCTAAATTATAGCATCAGTATTAGAAATTCCCAAGGTCTTAGAAATTTAAAATTGCAATTATTAAAAGTCGTTGCAGATTTGAATTATCAATGTACCTTGCAAAGGAAACAATTAAAAAGAAGGATATGAGATGTATGTTGTTGGGTATGTACGTATACGATACCAATTGTTGTATTATCGCATTAGTCATACGCAGTGGCGTCCAGAGTCTGGAGTTTCAGTTTTCTGGACTCATTTGCAGTTTCAATTGCATTTCGTGTCGGATTTTGCAATCGGAGAGTTGTTGCAAGTGCCTCTCAAACAAATGCGACGACGGCGACGTCGGCGATTGAAATGGAGCTTATGTTGAAATTGTGTAAACATAAGTATTGATGCACTTTGGAGAGACCCATTTGGGCGTTATGTCAACCTTGTCCCCATTAGAAACATTGATAACACTGTGCGTTGTGGGATGAGCAACAAATTATTTGGTTTCTTTTTATGTTTCGATAAAGAACGACACGCACTTATCAGAGCACAATCAAAACAAACGCCAGCTGACAGTTGCCCAATAATAACAACAATAAAAACAAGACAACAACAACTCGAGGAAATCCAATGAAAACAGTGTAACAACTTAAGAGGGCTATGAGTATTTTCTCAAGATCTTTTTTGACTGCATTTTGTCATTTGAATTTGGAAAAACAAAATCCGAGACTTATGCACATGACTGTAGCAGAGTTCCAGAGTTGCCAAGCATATCTATAATTAGCAATTGGTGAACGTTTCCCCAACCGATAAGATAAGCCCCAAACCTGCCAAACGCTGCCTTTGATAGCGTAAATTAAGTTGAGTATATTTTTTTTATGGCCCCGCAACGGGAGAATTATTTTCAATGGGTCTTTTTGGGGATTTGCAAATGGAACTCTTTACTTTACTTCGCATATTTGCAGAATAATAATGACCTTAAACTCTCTTTTCCCTGAAATAAGGGTGACGCCCAGGTTTCCAATATATTTACCCGTTTCCGTTGGCGCTTCTTCTATCATTTAATATTAGTTCATCAATGAAAACAAAATTTGCATACGGATATTTATAGCCCACGCCAAACAATTTCGTCAATTGGCAAAGGCAAAGGCAAATCAAAGGCAGACACGAGCAAACATTCATTTTTGTTGTTTGTTGTTGTTGTTGTTGTTTTCCATTTTTTCGTGTTTAATATTTTTTAAATGGCATCAAATGTGGAGCATGGCGACCTCGTCTGGGATTTCAAATGCGTTGGATGCAGTCGCTGATAGTGAAATGTGCTCTAACGGATCGATTGCATGCTGTTTGTGGTTCTCGCTGCCGGTGTCGCTGCCGGTGTCGGTGGCGTATGAGTAATCTGCAGTTGACAGTAGGCAGTAGTTAACATAGTCGCTCGCCCCACAGGCTGAGTTACGTGACAATATGTTGGGCACGTTCGACGCATATTAATCAGCGGTCAGACAAGCAGATAAACAAATTCGCTTGACACTCTTTTAAGTGCTATGACAACAACAATAACAACAACAACAACAACAAAAACAAAAATGACAAAAGCGGAAAGGGCAGCTCATTAGGCCGGTGATTTGTATGGGAACTGCATTCTGCGGTCGGTTATTATGAATGCTTTTCTTTATGTTTTTTTATTCCAGCAGGTGTATTCAAATTATCATTTGTCTTCGATGGGGCGCGGCAACAACAAAAAAAAAAAACAGTGGCAGTTGCAACGCTTTCAAATTGTTGCCTCTTCACCCTTGAGGTGGACTTAATTTTCATATATTTCATTAGGGATTGTCAATTTATTTTCAACAGAATTTTACAATTTATTTCACTCTTTTTCAAGACAATTCGATTCAGAAACTTTCATACTCATGGCCAAAACTGTTAGTCAATAATTGAGATTTGCAAATTAATTAAGTAAATAATGAAAGGTTGCAACCATAAAGTTCGTTAAAAATGTATTTAGACACCGGCAATTAAAGCGCTTATTATAAACAATTAAAATCAAAGTCAGCAAAAAATTGCTAAATAAATATAAGAAAATGTACGGAGTGCATATGGATTTATTTTGTGCAAGTCACTTTGTCATTTCAAATGCAAACGACTCTGAAATTGCCTCTGTCTGTAGCAGTATCTCTGTCTGTATCTGCATCTGTAAATGTATCTATGTCTATGTGTCTATATATGAGCGTACACAAGTTGCACTTTCGATTTGAGCATTTGAGATTTACAATTTTTTGTGTGTGCTTGCTATGTTTTTTTTGCAGGTTTAAATGGACAGCCGACCATTTATGTCTTATAAAAGGTAATCAGCTCGCACATTAGCATGCCATGATCACAGACACAACAACAACAACACCAACAACAACTACAATAACAACAACAACAATAGCTACAACAACATCAAGAGCATTCGGAAATCCAAATTGAGCTGTTGCTACTCGTATAGCATTGGCATTTCCATATCCATTCCCAAATTCGCAGTTGAGATCTCCCAATTTAGTGGCGACTTCAACTCTGAATCGCATCGTTAGCCGACTTCGCATCTCAGTCAGCAACATCGACATTATCATTGCCATGATCATCATGATCATTATGAAACCAGTTCAGTGAGTGAATTTTCGCAACTCCGACTATGAGACACCCTACTATATTATACTTTTTATATCCATAAATTGAAAGCAATGTTTTTAGAAACATTGTGATGTCCATGTGCCAAATTTGACAGCTCTAGATCAGTTTTGACAGTTTCGGAGATCTCTGTGTTTATGCAGACTCGATCGTTCATGCTGATCAAGAATATATATAATTTATAATGCTCGGTGCCGCTTTCTTCTCCCTGTCACAACATTTGAAAGAAATCAATGTACCCTTACACCTTCTTTAAGTAACGGGTATAAAAACCAGATAGTAAAGTTTGCTGTAGCTTTTAGCCCTCTTGCAACTCTTTGTTGCCAACCTGCAGTCACTTTTCTGCCGCTTGGTGGGTGCCGGCATCGTCATCGGCATTGGCATCGATACCGGCCGGCAGAGTCGGCCTAAACGCAAAGCAAAGCAGCAAGTAGTCATAACTGTCAAATGCTTTATCCCTCTCTCTCTCTCTCTCTCTCTCTATCTGCCTATCTCTCTCAGTTATCGGCTCTGTTTTCGGTCTTGGCTTTTGACTGCATTCAAGACATTGGCAGCTACTGCCCATCAGTGTTGCCAGAATTTTAAAAATACATATTTTATTTCGACATTAATTTTAATTAATTATATTAAATAAATTACTTATGATAAACTTTAAGCGCATATTAAAATAATTTTGTTGAAATGTGTAGATTGTTTTCGAACATTTTTCCACTCTGAAAAGTTGGCAGCACTGCTGCCATTAGCCAACGGCAAGTAACGTTGTCTTTGCCAATACTCGCACTAAGACTGAGCCACTTTAATGGCCAGCAATCGTGCGTGCTCTTAACGTGTCAACTGGCCGGCGAGCCAAGGCGGCATTGCCACAACAACAACAGCAGCAGGATAAACAACAACAACAACAGATCATGCGATCTTCTGTTCTCTGCACAATTGCTTTGCCCATCGACAGCCATTCAGATATTGTATTTATACATAGTTTATTAAACTGCTACCAAAACGTAACCGCAGGGTTATTTGTCCATTGGAGTGTCTACACATTGTGTGTGTGTGTGTGACTGTGTGTGTGAGTGTGTTGTTGTTGTTGTTGTTGTTGTTGAGTTGGGCATCTGTCTGGCCTTCTACTTCTGCGGCACAGCAATTGCCTGGAATGGAGTCTGTGAACACGTGTCTTTAACAACACTGTTCTACAAGATTTCTGAGAATTCCAAATCTGTGTTAAATCAACTTGACTTAGAACCAGTTTACTTCTTACTTAAACTGTTGAAGCCCACATCCTGTGCAGCGAAATTAATTGATTACAAGTATAAGTAATACCAAGAATTCCAAAATTGAGCAAAATAATTAGGAACACAAAACAAAGACTTTAATAATTCTGCATTCAGGTAAAATAAATTCGGTAAGATGTTATATGCAAATTAAAATTAAATAAATAAAGGGGTATATTTGGAATTTTTTTTTTTTTCGAATTTTTGTTATTTCAACATTCAAGTTATAGGTTCCTTTTTTGTAGCATATTATGTTTGTATTCTTATTTTTTTGTCTTTGTCTTTGTTGTGTAGTGTAGTTGCCAGCTTACATATTGGCGCACATTTAGCCACATAGTATCTGGTCAGTTAACGACAGACAACGAATCCGGCGGAATGAATTGGCAGGTGCAATTTGCCAACAATTTCATGCAACAATTGGGATATTTATGGCGTGTTGTAGGATTTTATAGCTGCCACAAATTGTTAAGCCCAAATCGTTTGAATAGTGAAATTCAAATGGAAGCCAATTCATAGAACTTTGGTTGAATATCGATTTTATTAAATGCAATTAAACATTCGATTGTTTCTTCTTAATTACAACAAATTCGTATTAACCTCGAGACCCGAGAAAATTAGCAATTTTGAATTGGCCCTGTTTGTGTCTGAGTTCGAGTTAATAGCCAGTTTAATCGGAAGTAGTTGAAGTGTTAATTAATGTGATTCGATTGAGTTGCAAGGTCTTCAGCTTAGTCAGTGCTATAAATAGAATCGATCGAGAGAATGATCAAACACACCCTGAACTTCGCGAAGGAAACCCACGCAACCCAAATTCAGTTTTGTTTCGGTTTGGTTTCGTTTTCAATTAAGTTGTTATTTGGTAATGTCACCCAATCCAATGTGAGATCCCCTAGTTGCAAATTCCCGGAACTCAGCAGGGGAAAATGTGATCATTCAACATTCTGCAGGCCTTCTTCGTTGTTTGCCAATTAACGCAGCTGCGGATACAAATTTAGCCTAACTATTAGTATCTATTTGTATCTGCAGCTGTGTATTTGTATCTGTATCTATGCTTTTGTATCTTGTATCTCGTTTGTGCCTTACTAATTACAAATACGTGGCTCGAGAACTTGTTGAAAATATAGACAATTATAAGGCATTGATTAACTGTTGACTTGACTTGTGGTCCGTAAGTTAGACTCCAAGTCAAGCGAAATTAACGTAATTCTAATTACACACAAACACACATCAAGTTCAATGAAATGTCAATTTGCTTTGATCTTTAGAATATGGATAACAAGCAAAGCGATAGATTAAAAACTCGTAACAGAGAGTTTTATACATTCACTGATTATACGGCTGATAATTGATAATTGTCAGTTGAATCATTGTACTTGTACTGCACTTTGAGCATTAATATAAAGGTGATTAGCAAGGAACACACTTTGTATTATCCATATAGTAATAGTTGTTTAAAGTCAGGAAACGTAACTATTCTAATTTTTAAAAAATTTTAATTTAATGGTTGATTTCAATCCTAATATTTCGAGATATTTCTTATTTTTGATCTGCAGTATAGAATGTTGTAATAATGCTTCAATTCTTTTTATTCTAATCAAAATTAAAAGTTAAAATAAATGTTTATGATAAAAATGGGAATGTTTCCAGAAAATCCCATTCAAAAGTTGTATATCTAAGATTTCCTCCATCATAGAGATACGTTTATTAGGTTTGATTTGCTTAAACTTAACATAAATCTCATTTGCGATTTCTGGATTGAATGCATAACTATCATAAAGACCGCAACTGCTAATTGTCAGCTTAACTATTCCATTGTACTTTGCACAAAGAAGTGAAAAAAGTTCGAGAAAATCTCGACTATAGCTATCAGAATGTTATATGAACGGCTCGTTAAAGTGAAGCGGCTTCCATTCCCCATCTTAAGTTGTTATGAAGGTAACTCGGGGATTACGAAACCTTTGTCGACAGACGGACGGACGGACAGACGGACAGACGGACAAAGTGCATCAGACTTGGCGTCTGGCGCCCATTGGCGTTGACTTTCATTGAAAAGTGTCGAGAAAAGTGCAGCCCATTTGGCACAAATCAACGTTGTCTCTATCTGTATCTGTGTATTCAAATGTATCTATGTGTCTATGCCAAAAAAAACAATGATTTATGTAGGCGTCGCTGTCAGCGCGACAAAACTTTTTGCCGTGGGTGTCCGAGTCGCCTGCTGATTTCTGAGAGATTCACACACACACAAAAACACACTCACACACATGTGGTGATAACCGGACTGTAACTAAATTAATATGAAATAATCAAAGTGCCTAAATTAAACTGTTGTTGCTGGTCACCTTTCTCTTTGTAGGTGCACTGCATCCCAAATTTCTGGCTTTATGAAATGAACTTTATAGAAAGCATGTTTTCCTTTTGCTCAAAGTTTATCACGTTCGAAAATAACACAGAATGTTGTACATTTGAAAATACTCGAGATATTTTAGCTCGATGGCAAAAGAACACTACAACATTAGCAGCAGAAAGTATACAATCACCAATCAAATTGAATAGTAATAAATTGATGGCTTTAATGCAACGAACATTTCGAAATGTGAGAGAAAAAATTAAAAATAATAATACTAATATAATTAGTATGTAAATTGTGGAATGTGAGGGGTAAACTGTCGAGTTTACCTTTCCTTTCTAATTGCTCTCAAACTTTCTCCAAAAAAAGAGGTGTTAATCCCCGTTTAATTATTATCTTTAGGTGTTTTTTCTTTAATACATAATATGTATTGAGTAGTTGTTCGTTTAATGCCACAAATGTATGGCATTTAAAATCGTATTTATTTAGTAATTATATATATGTATGTATATGGGAATTTTTTAATGAGTCATGTTATGCTATTAAAATGAACAGGTTTTTTTCAGAAATGCCAAAGTTTTGACTTTTCGTGTGATTCAGTTTTATGGCGAATTGTCAATATACTTTTCTTGGTAACAAATGCTGGCTGGCAATTTGCCAGAAATAGAGAAGGCGGCGCTGATAGATGAGATTCATTTTGATGGGTTCAAGTTCAATGAAAATGTGTGAGTGTCTGTACATTTACTAATAATAGCAAATGGCACAGGGTCTGGGGCATTTAACAAACCCAAGTTGAATGCTTTTGGCAGCGGCAACAGGTCGCATACGTAATGTGAGCTGCAGTTGAGTCGTTTTTTTTTTGTATTATTACCTTTTTTTGGCCACTACCAACTGGAATTTTTTTTGGTGCATTGACTTCAGGTTTGCTTTGGTTTTCATTTTACTCGTCGTTTTCATTTTTGCTTTAACTTTTTGGGGCGTTGTTTCGACTTCTTGTCCGTCCAACAACACGTTTTGCATAATTCACATAATTTTCGCTTATGCTTTGGATTTTTGCGAGCCTCACATTTTAT
Source organism: Drosophila rellima (assembly GCA_035043635.1). Classification (NCBI taxonomy): domain Eukaryota; kingdom Metazoa; phylum Arthropoda; class Insecta; order Diptera; family Drosophilidae; genus Drosophila; species Drosophila rellima. Next base: position 6,147,560 of record JAWNMV010000143.1, on the reverse strand, counting down.
GTTACGTATCTGGAAGATTGGTGTCTTTTTTTTTAATGTGCTCGTACTTTTCGTGGAAATCAATAAAACACTTGCCGTGGCTGTTTCTTCTTCTTCTCTTTCGGTTTTATTAATAAAAAGTTTTCAGGCTACGCGGCGGCTTAAATAAGGCTCATTTGTACTTGATTGGCGTTGCCATACTTTATGCAGACTCTAAATAAAATGCCTAATTGGCAAATCTTTCGAATTGAAGACCCCTTCGATCGATGGATCGAACTGGGTCATTAGACCCACTGAATATTGCAGCTCAGACTTTTCGCTGTGAGATCGAGAACAAAGCCGAATTACAATACTCGTATGCTAATTGTCTTTGGCTCCGTCGCTCGATTGCTCGTCTCCATGTGTGTGTGTGTGTGTGTGTGTGTATCTGTATGTGTGTTCGTTTTTACCTGCCCACGAGTTATCGCAAAATGCTCATAGCTCGGTTTCTATGACGACATGACTGTGTAAATTTCACAGTTCGCCTTGAATGAACTGTGCTCAACGTTGTGCTGTTTTTTATTATTGCTATTGCTATTTCTATTTTTATTCTTTTAGCCCAGTAGCCAAAGTGTAAATGGGCTATTGGGTTTGTGACAAAGTCTGTTTCGAATCAGAGACTATAAGAGTTGGAGCCACATTTTCAAATATGTAAATTATTCGTAAAATTTTCTTTTAACTTTTGTCATAATATCTTATTTCATTCTTAAGTAATACTGTGCATCTAACAGTCGAGCATCTCTATTGTAGCGCCTTGAGATGTAGTTTTGCTTTTTCTTAAATTTAGCAGTGTGAATGGCAGCGACGACAACAAAGTTGACTAGCTTCATTGTCCAAAGCTGAAGGCGTCTTGGCCAGCTGCCTGAGTCATAAGACGCTTCGATCTGTGCTTAGACGTCATCTTAGCAACAATACTGTGTATCTGTCTGTATGTCTGGCGGTCTGTCTCTATGTATGCGTGTGTGCGAGTTTATGCAAAAGCTCGCAGGTAAAGGCAACGAAATCACCTGATGTTTTAATTGCTGCGCTTCGTCATTTCGGCTGCGTAAAGCGGTCGAAAGCAAAGGAAAGAAAGCAAGAGACAGAGCGAGAGCGAGAGAGAGGAGTGGGAAGACAGTATATAAACAAGGCAGAGAAATCGAAAGCAAACTGCAAAAGAAGAAAGACTCCGACTTTGCCATGTAGAATTGGCAACGGTTCAATAAACCACAGAATCGTCTATGAATGACCCCAAAACATTAACGGTAACTGTAACACGCTTACTCTGCACTATGCTCTCCACTCTCCACTCTCCACTCTCCGCTAAAAAGCCCCGTTTATTGTGTAGGTAACACGTAAAAAGTCGCACTTTTGATGATCTTTGTAGTTTATTATTTTGCATACTCAATTGGAAATTTTATCTTTCATATACAATGAGATTTGCTCAAATCGAAATACCCACAAACACACACAATCACACGTGCATAAATTCGCAACTCGGTCTCCAAATTATACAACTTTGACGAGTTTTTTTATGTTTAGTCAACAGTCAAATGCTCTTAATTGAATGTTTGCATACTCTCTCCACCAACTAAGTGCAAAATAATTTTTCAACATTTTGTTCTATAACTTGACACATCAAATGGTGACCGACAACCAAAAGAGACAATTAATGTTTATTGGGCGGGAAAAGAAGAGCAAAGAAATTACAGTAGCAAAAATTAATTTTTATACTTCCTGTTTATTTCGGTCTTTCTAATATATAAGTATCATTTATATATAAAACAATAAACAGATAATTAAATCCCTTCCCTTTTTTTGCAGCAAGCAAAATAAATAGTATAGTTTCGATATTCAGCCTGTTTCTATAAGGAGAAAAAATCGAATTTAGTCATACATTTTATTAATATTATTCATTTTTTTTATATTATTAATATTTGTTGTTAAGATGTGTATAGGGTATTTAAAGGTCAACTAGAATAGAACACGGCACAAATGACGCTTGTTGCGAATGTGGTTGATTCTTCATTTCAATTTTGGACGCACTGAGTCAAGGTTAGGAACATTTGTCATCGTTTAACTGAAATGACGTTGTTGTTGTTGTTGTTGTTGTTCTGGTTGCTGTTGTTGTTGTTGTTGTCGCAGATTTCTTTCAATTCGCAAAATGTTTGTTCTAAGTGAATTTTGGCATTAAGTGGCATTTGGCAGCCATACGTTATGGAGTCAGTATATTTAAATTCCACATTTCTTATCCCTTACCCTTCCCTCTGATTTGACAAATTTCCACTTCCTGTCGCTGAGAACTGAGAACGGAGAGAAGAAGAAGAGCTGATGTGAACTCATGCAATGAAGTGAAATCATGATCAAATTATGATAACAAACACATTTAAAATGCAATTAAGCACATTAATTGCATTTACAATTGCAATTGCAATCGCATCGTTAACTGGTCGGACAGGTGGCCAAAAAGGCAAATTGACAGATTTTGATAAATGCCTGAGAGTCTGCTGCACTTTTGGCTTTTGCATTTTCCCGTTGAGAGAGAAGAGAAAGTCTTTCACGAGACACTTGGCAATTTGTCAACACCAGCCCATTTGAAGAAGACATTTGTGACTACTTGTTGTTGTTGGCCATGTTTAAGCGCAGGCAATAACACAATTTGTTAAGACCACTTTTCACATGTCACTTGGAGGCGTCATCTCAGTCGTACACAGTGGGAGCCAACTGTTTATACTCGACTTGACCTTGAGGCTGACAAACAACCTTAACTCTCTATCTGCATCTCCTCTTCTCTTTTCGTATACGCTTATTTTCTCCGGCTGTATACGAACGAGAATCTTGTGTCTTGCTTCATTTGCATGTGGTGTGTTGCCTCATTTCCCGTTGATATTTTCTGCTTGGCTTCTGCTTCTTCAGCCCGCATCATTAACGCGCTGGCTGCTGCGTCTGCGCCTCAATTACGTGCCACCGATTGCGGCAGCAGCTGCTGCACATGCCCCGGCATATCGGCCAACCAATTGGCGGCATGTTGCGACACCGCTGCGCACAGTTGCCCAAATTTGTGTCCTTGGGTCGAGGCAGAAGTTTTGCACAGCAAACAGAATGAAAGCTTGTTGCAACTATGTGTTTTTTTGTATGCCTTTATGTCTGTGCACGAATCAGCATGACAATGCATAACAAAAGCAAACGAGTGCCAACTCATAATTACCGGTAATTTCATAAAGGAATTACTTGCAAAAAAGTTTAAAAATAATAATATCAAATTAAATTGTTTGTTGTTGTTGTATTTCATCTATTACCATAAATTGTACTCTTATTCTAACTATATTCTCGGTCATATTTCAGACGCAACAACCTGAAAACTTTTGCATAGCTCAAATGCACCTTGCTGCAAGTATCTATTATAATCTGTAGGCTGATGACAAGTGCATGCACTTGTCCAGTCGATTATCTATAAGCTCGTATTGTTCTCCAAAAGTCTTGCGGTCAGAGAGACTTATCAACGATTGTCTGGGCTGAGGAAGAGCGCGAGTTGCACTTAAATTGCATCCACGAGACAGACGTCAATCATTTTGCGTTGCTCAAGTAATAAATGCCGAGCACTCACAGATACTCACACACACACACACATGCACACACATGCACACACAGATACATCCCCTAGATTGAGATTAAAAGCAAGCCGCTTGTTAGTCTGGAAATACTACGGCATAAATAAATAGCAGCTGCTCACCGACCTCAACCCCTTAACCTACCCAGAGGCGAATGCTAAATGGGTTTGATCTGTATCTATCTATGTGATAATCTGTGTTGAGGTTGACGATGTGTGTGTGCGTGTGGGTAGTGAGTAGTTGAAATTTTAAAGAGACAAATGCTGACAGGTGACTTACTTAATTAAGAGAATAGCCAGAGAACAGCGAAATTCATGAGATTATTAGATTCATCTAAAAAAACTGCTAATTTTTATAATAAATATGCATTTATTTCAAATAGGGTATTATTAATAAGCAAACTTGTAATCTCCAAAGTCAATCTTACTTATCGATCCGCCTAATTAATTTGATTTACTTAAGAAAGAGAAAAGTCACAGAACATTTAAAGTCATGAACTAGATTTGTTGATTTATTGTTAATCTATTATTTGAATTAAAAATCGATTTCCATAGAAGAATTCAATAATAATTATACCTGTTTAGCTAGTAATTTCCAAAGTATATATTTACTTGTTTATCAATTTCGAGCAATTTAGACCTAAAGCACCTTTTTTACCCTATACTCTACCAATCCCTAGTTCTTGTCGCTGAATCATCCTTCCACATAAATTTATAGAACTGACATGTGCGTCAGGTGCTTGAGTTGCTGATGTCACAGTCCACGTAAATTGTCGTGTAGAACTCTAAGACTTATCAATAAAAATATATACATGTATATGTATATGTAGCAAAAGAATTATTAATTGCCAGAACAGAGATAGTGTCGTCAATTCCCTATGCTTAGCCCATGGACAGGCAAGCGATAAACAAATCTAATCACGATAGCAGTTATCGATAGAAACGGAAACCGAAAAATGATCAGAGGGAGTGTTACGAAGATAGAGCGAGTGGAAAATGACGTAACGTGTGATCAAAGCTCATAGAACAGCCTAGACATTTGTTTCTGGTGGTTTTTTCTTAGGTGCTACTGATGAGAATTTCTATATATTTTTTAGCCCATAGCAACTAACTCTGTTGATTCTTATTGAGATGTTTGAGATCATTTTATATTTTTAATGCAATTGAATTTAATTGTTAATGGAGAATATTAGTTACCAGTTTAATGAAGTATTTCTATTTATTTGCAGATAAGAACGGAAGCTAGTAGATCTACCCACCCTGTCATCCATGGATCGCTTTAATCTGTCAGCTGGCCTGCTGGCCCTCCTGCTGTGCGTGTGGGGAGCAGTTGGCTCACCTGCTCCACCTGCTTACTACTGTCCCGAGGACTGCAGTTGCACCCTATCGCAGCACACACACCTGCAGACGCTGCATGCCAAGTGCAACAGCACGACGGGACTGAAGCTGTCGAAGGAGCCACTTCGTGCCTCGATTCCGATACATTCCATCGATCTGTCCTATTTGGGGTTGACACGACTGGGACATGTCCTGGACATGCTGCCCAATCTGACCTCGGTGGATCTGTCGCACAACGAACTCCACGAGATCGGACATTTAAGCAAGCGCATCAAGAAACTGAACCTCAAGCACAATCGTTTGACGTCCGGCAAGCTGCTGAAATTGCCACAGCATTTGCAGGTGCTTAATCTGCAGCACAATGACATCACGTATCTGCCGAAGGAGTTGACCCATCTGCATCACTTGGAGCAGTTGGAACTAGGACACAATGACATCAACTGTTCCTGTGACACGTTAGAGGTGCGCAATTGGCTGCAGGAGCAACACATCTACATGGAGAAGGCCGTGATCTGCAGCCAACCGGCGGAGGCACGTGGCAAGTCCTGGTTGCAGCTGAAGCAGTCGGAGATCTGTGCGAAGGAGAAAAAAGGCTGGTTCGCCAGTGACATCGATGAGAACGAGAACGAGCTGATGATGGGGGATCAGCCGGCCTCGGAGCACGAGGAGGAAGTGGAGGAGCTGGGCAAGGATTACCTCATCATCGATGGCAAGAGATCCGTGAGGACTCCGTCGGAGCCGGCACCGCCAATTGTGAGCGACGTCGAGGGATCCGGCGACTTGACCGAAACAAATATGGAACTTGTTGCGGCTCAGTCTGTGCCAATTTCAGCAGAGGAGCCCAAGGCGGAGCAACTGCAGCAGGATGAGCAGGAGCTGGAGGAGGACAACGATGAAGGATCCGGCAGTGGTGGTGGCGTTTTGGCCATACCAGCTATTCTGTCTGGGCCCAACAATGTCGATGACTTTGAGCCACCAGAATCGACAGAAAACGAAGAGAAACACAACGAGAACGATGACGATAGCTACGATAATAAACCACTGGAGCAGCCAGCGACGCCTTCAGCGGACATCTTTAAGAACCAGGGAATCTTTGAGGAATCTTCGCCAGTCAGCGAGGAAACCATTGTGCCGGTGGTGCAAACCAACCTGGATACCGGAGTTTCTTCGGATGTGGTCACCGATGGACCCCTGTCGGATGAGAGCCCTTCCGAGGACATCCTGGCCGCCAAGGTGGGCCAAAAGGACGACAGCAACGCCATCTATTATCTGCTGGGAGTTATAGCGCTCATTGTGCTGGGTCTGATCCTCTTCGTGGCCATCAAGCGGTGCAAGTACAACAGCAACGCGGCGGCCAGGGATGCAGAAGCCCAAAGGCAGACCGAGTTGCTCGACATGGACAAGAAGAACCTGGGCAAGCCCTTGACCCGCAATGGACACGAGCATTCGCCGTTGATTGGCGAGAAGTCGAAGCTGGACGAGGCCCAGATCGTGAATGGGTCCGGAAAGAAGCCCTACGACAGCAAGGACAATGCAGGACAACAGCCCCTTTTAAATGGCAATGGCACTGCCAACGGGGATGCCAAGGATGTGCCCACCATCAATGAGCCGAGCACCGGTGAATCGGCTCCACACGAATACTACCCGATCACCCCTCGCTATCCGACTCCGCAGTCACCGCGTGCCTCCAAATATGCCCAACATCCCCAGGGAGCCGATGCAGCCGAGCAGAACAACAACAACAACGAACTAGATGGCGCCTACCTGCCCTCCTCCCCCAAGTCGGGACGCTATTCGCCAGTCTATTCGCCAGAGACGGGACGCGTCAAGATCAAGCTGACGGAGACGCCCAAGCCGAAGACTCCAATGTTGGTCACTCGCAGCAAATCGAATGCCGGCGACATTATCACAACGCCCATCCAGACCGGAGCAGGTAGTTACCTGGAACCCACACATCAAGCTGCAGCCCTGGCTGCAGGTGCCAATGGATTCGTCTCCCACTGAGTTCCCTATCAAGTGCATCCAATCCCATGTAACTTATAGCGACTCTCTCTTCGAAGTTCCACAAATCACTCTAAGAATACCAAATTTTGGCAACAAATCTAGGGAAAACAAAAATATAAAGCATACTATTGGGAAACCAAATTTCGGAACAATATCCAAAAATTAGGAAAAATAAATTCAGAAGGAAAAATAATAAGATTAAAAAACTAGGCCGCATGAAATTTTAAAATTCAGTTTTGAAATAGGTAAGAAATTTCCTAATATTGTTTAATATTTCGGATAAGTTTTAGACAACTTGTTTAAAAAAACCAATAATATTACACCTTTCCTACATTTTTCTTACTTTTGGTACTCTGAATTTTTTCCTATTTTATTTTCCTAGTTTTATTTCCATTCATTTTTGGTTTCCTTAAACTATTTCTTAGTACTATTCCTTTGTTTTTGTAATTCTTATAAAAATATGCGGAATTCGTATGAGGCAAATAGCGAGACAGAGAGAGTCAGACAAGTGCCAAGTTAGAAGCGATAACAAACACAACAACAACAACAAACAGTAAAAACAGCAACAACAACAACAACAACATTAAAAGCTCTTTTGTGAGCTTATCTTAGAGTGGACGGTTAAGTAACAACAACAACAACAACAGCAAAACTATTCGATTTAAGCTCCCACTCCCCTCTTAAATATATATATTATATAACCATTGTAGTCTAGAAATAAGTAAATTAATTATACATAAGCATAAATCTAGTTTAATACCAAAGTTATAAATATCTTAAATGTAAATTTCCAACAACGCGAAATGCAAACAAAAAAGGGATCAACACTTTGATAAAACTCTTAATCTTCTTTTTCCTCCTCTGCATGTGATGTACACACACACGAACACACACCTTTGCATACATACAATATATGTACATATACATATGTATGTATGTGAATTTTTTTATCAAACTCCGTAATGTATAATATTTAAGCTCTATTCTCTTGTGAAATTATATTATGTGTAACTTTTCGTGTGAATGACTTTTCAATTCATTTTAAGCCTATCAATAAAAAATAAAAACAAACGACAACAATTAAAAAGAACAAATAACATTTAGAAAAATTGCATCTTATCCAAGAACCAACATCAGTTGCTCCGAATTTAAGCTCAATCGAGTTTTTCTATTGTCTGTGTGTCTTCGCTAAAATACCAAAGCTTATGTGAGTAAATGGTTTGTGCAGATAAGCGCTTAGCCAGCCAGCGCAACAAAGCTGTTGAAGAATCTAGGACGGCGCAAAGAGAGAGAGAGAGAGAGCGCGGCATAACGATGCATAATCCTCTCATTTGTCGCTTCACTTTTGTAGCTTGCGCTGATCGCTTTGGCACGGCTGCAGTAATCTGCAGTGAATTATTGGTTGTTGTGGCGCACAAGCAAACGGAAGCTAAAAATTTGTCTGCCGCGGTTGATACCAAAATTAAATAGAAAATAACGTCTGAAAGCTTTGTCAATGAACCACCGAATTGTGAACTTGCTTAATTTAAACAACGAGAGTCTTTGTTATTGTGAAGCTCGGGTGGTTCAAATATCGGATCTTATTGCTGGCTATTTGAGCCATTAATGCCAATGAAACGGCGTACACTGGACGCTACGTGGTTCTTGTCGCGGATGTGCTGTAGTGCTGTCCAGTGAGTCACAGTGGTGGCAAAAATAATATTCAGATAATTGAGTACACATGACAATTGGGTACATACATATGTGAGCTGTCTGTGAAATGGATCGTGTCTCGGGTTCTCTTTAGGGCTGTTCATTTGTATCACAGTGGTGGAACAAATAACTAAGTCACAGTGGTTTTAAAACTAACTACTAAACAGAGTGTTATTGGGTACACTTTTGGTTTAAGCTTCTAAATGGTCCTTGTCTCGAGATATCTGCAGTGTTGTGCAATTTACTCACAGTGATGTGAAAAATAAAAGACTGACTGCTAATTGGGTACATTTCTACACTGTGTTTATGGTAAGCCGTTACTTGATTTAATTTAAATAAGTCTTAAGAGTTATATACAATATACGTATGTCGATTAGTTAAACAAATGAAAGAACTATTAAGTACGCTTTGTCGTTTGGTGCTTTAAAATAGGGTTTCTCGCATGGGCTTGTACCCTTGAATATGACGCTCTTCCTCTTCGCTGGAGGAACTTCCGTCGGCAGCAGCTGCCGCACTAAAATTTCCGCTGACCCGTCGACTGGCCGAGTTCTTTCGCCGCTTTCGCTTTCCCTGCTCCATGTCGAGTTCGGCACCGGAAGTGGAGACATTTGATCGATTGTCGTCGGGCAAAGAGACGAGATCCTGTTCGGCCAACTCCTGGAAATCGCTAGCAATGGTTGACGAGGATGGGGCGTTCTTGAAGTAGTCCTCAATGGCCGGAGCCAGTGCCTCGACTCGTGTCGGCTGTTGGCTCTGCTGCAGAGTGTACACCTGGGCACTCACCTTCATGTTGAGTGGCGTCTTTGGCTTCCGCTTGGCAAAGGGACTGCTTGGCTTACTGCCCAGATCCTCGTACTCGGGATCGGTGAGGAACTCGACGCTGTCGGCCATCATGTTGACCCGCTTGAAGGGCGGAATCTCGGCAATCTTCGGCTTACGCTTCGTATACGGACTGTTCTCGTAGCTCTGGAAGTTGCCAATTTGTTCGGCACTCTGAAGATTTTGGGTCTTCAGATGGGCGGCGGGAAAGCGGGAATCCTCAATGCTGAAGCGTCGACTGCCAGACTGGGTGTTATATTCCATGCGGCCAGTACGTCGATAGGGTCCATATTGCGCCGTCCTCTCCTTGTCCCGATTCGATAGCATCTCCACGCTGCGGAATCTCTGCCGGCTGTCCAGCTGCAGGTCCTCATCTCCGGCGGACTGTTCCCCCTCCGGCTGTGTCTGGGAACGGCGCAGATGCTTGCGTGCTCGCTCCGTGACAGTCAGGTCCAGCATGGACTTCACAGGTCGCTCCAGCTTGGGCATCAGCAGGGCGTCTTCGTAGGAGGGCAGAAGACTGATCTCCTGGGCCTGCTGCAGAGTTGTCGAGGACTCTTCCCGCAGCATTCGTTCGTTGAGATCACGTCTAGGGGGAAGAAGCTTAGATCATTGATTTCGGATTGATTTATTTATAAGTCAACTTACATGCGACGAAGCTCATCATGATTTTCGTCATATTCCCGGCGGTTATTGCGATCCTTTCGCTTGCGCATCACCTTCTGGCAACAGCCATACAAAATGGCCAACAACCCGATGCCCAAAATGCTGAGCATAACCGTAGACCAGACCTTCTCCCCGCTGCCGCTGCGAGCATTCGCTGTCCAGTCGGTGATGCAGGCGTAATCCCACATCTTGCCGTAGTAGATGGCGGGGGATCCACAGCGCAGATGATAACGATCCTTGATCTGCGGAGAGATATTTAATTTAAGAAGAGCTCTAGAACCCACAAGTGCTTACCTTTGGCGGCTTAGCTGTGAGGAATTCATAGAATTCAAGGAATAATGGATCCTGACACTCGCATATCCAGGGATTATCGCCCAGCCAGATTTGATCCAGATACTTGTTGCCCCGAAAATAGGAAGGAGCTATGGGATTCGTCAATCGGTTGCCATTCAAATGCAGATCGGCTAGCTCTGGAAATCCACGGAAACTATTGTTTCGAATGGTGGAAAGCCTGTGGAGGAATGACTAATGGTAATCGCAGCCTATATTCCAATATCATAATTACTGTTTTCTCTTATTTAATATATTGTTTTGTTTCAGTATTCTTAGTGCATTTTGTTGACTCACCTGCAGTTGGCCAAATTCAGATACTGCAGAGTTTCAGACTGCATTTGGCTGGGAATATCACTAATTAGATTGTTGGATAGATCCAGTTGCTGGATGACCGATAGTCCCGATAGGGCGCTGCTCTCAATTGAAGTGATTTCGCACCAGCTCATGTTGATGTGTCGTACAGAGTTGGAGACGATCTTCGTCAGCTTCTGGATGATGTTGCGACTCAGGTTGATCTCCATGAGGACATCGTTGCCACGGATCAGATTACGGTCCAGATAGGCAATCTCGTTGTAGGCCAGATTCAAATGCTTGAGTCGCTTCAACGGACTGAAGGCCTCGTTCCCAATTAGGCGTAGGACATTCTCGGACAGATCAATCAGTTCGAGAATCGTGTTCTTGGAAAAGGTCCTTGCATCCACGGATCTCAAGAGGTTGCCTCGCAGTCGCACCTCGGTGAGCACGGGGAAGCCGCTGAGATCGATCTCATCGAGGTTGCAGTAGGACACATCCAAGTTCCTCAGCTCGGGGGCCACAATTAGGTCGTCTACCATCTGAAGAGCCGTGTTCCGCGACAGATTCAGCGCCTCCAAGTTGGGCACTGCCTCAAAGAAGGACGAACTGAGGCGCTGCAGGCTGCAGTTGCTGAGATCGAGTTTTCTGACGCTGCCGTAGGGGAAATGCATGAGTTGGCTCAAGTGATTGTTGGCCAACGACACACGCTCCAAGTTTGGCAGCTGATTGGCCAGAACGCTGCTGCCCACGAAGCTGATTTGGGCTCTCGAAACGTCAAGCTCGGAAAGAGATTGGCTGTTGAGTTGTTGACTGAAATCGGAGCCTCCAAAGCTGACCAGGCGATTGCCACTTAAACTAAGACGCTTCAGATTGGGCGCATACTTGAAGGCCTCGTTGGGGTGAATGTCCGTCCAGCTGGCTATCGAGTTGTTGGCCAAGAGCAAAGTGCGCAGCGATGTGAAACCAATTAACGCATCTTTGGCCAATGTATCTATGCGGTTGTCGGACAGATCTAGATACAACAGCGAGTCCATGTCTGCGTACTGTCGGGGAAACTCGCTGAATCTGTTGCCCGACAAGTCCAGATGCTCCACGGGCACATTGTCGAAGCTGGGAAAGACACTCAGTCCACGGCCGGAGCAGTTGGCATACAAGCTGTCGACCGCCCAGCTGCACTTGCAGGACGCAGGACACTCCACAGCAGAGCTTTCGCCAGCCAACAGTCCCATCACCAGGACAAGGATCTGCCAGAGCCGAAGCCGACCCCTCATTCCGACCATGTCTGCAAATGTAAGTAAATATATATATACATAAAATTGTAAATATAAATCAAAATTAGTCTAAGAAAAAACGATGAGTGTAATCATCTTGATTAACCCAAAACTAATCGTTATAAATGAATCGGAAACTATTCGGCTGTTAAACTTCAAAATTCTCTTGTCATTCGATTCCATCCCTTTGCCAGCAAACCTGACTGCTCTAAAACTTATAGTCTTCGAGATTTAGAATCGGAATCGGAACCGAAATCAGCTGTGATGTTTTGGGGTCTCGCCCTATTGCGTAGTCCCAATTGATTTGCCTTCTGTTAAGTCTGTTTATTGCGCATGCATTTTATTTAGGCCTTATCATTATCTCAGTTCTCGTATTTCGTTGCAAAAAAAGGGGTAATGACGCCTGTGATATATGTATATGTAATATACGTAATCTTTTAATCAAATGTATTTGAAAACTGCCTCGTTTTGCAATTGATCTGCAATGGACAGTCAAATAATTATTGCTCTTTAATGACGCCACTGATGGAATTTATTCACCTGCTTCCAATTTGTTATGATTTTTGTAGACCCGATGCTACACACACCGTTAGTGCTTATCTTATCGGTGTGCTTGGGGATTCGTGGTTGGGGAAGTCGAAATTAGAGCACCAAACACTGGAGAACAACACTCATTTGAGCAAATATTATTATGAGTGTATGGAATTTTTCGTGAATTTAATTAATTACAGTCTTTTATTTAAGCACAGTCATGAGTTTTAGTTTCGACATTTGAGAAAACTCTACATTTTATTGTTGATAAATTGAAATTGCACTTGCGCGATCCCAACAGGCAATGTCTCTTCAATGTCGCCTAATACTGACTGAATGAAAATTACTCACCTGCCGCTATGCGAGCCGTTTCACGCTGATAAGATAAGCCACTGATAAGCCACTGATATAGTTTATAGTCGCCAGTGTTGGGCAATTGCAGCAGCGTCTCGATGACTGTGTTGCCAATAAGCGTAATAATATAATATATACTCAATAAATACTATACTATATATTTTTTCAAATTTCGATAAACTGTGCAAAACATCAGGAGAACAGAATTTATAACAGGTCGCAATTGGTATAAATCAAATTTATGATCTACGAAGCTTTTACACAATCAGAAGCAAACTCAAAGCAGGAATTCAAATTTGTTCATTCAATTGTAATTTGATCTAAAAAGAATTTCAAGCTTTCTGATTCTGTTTGCCTGATATTTGAGTTAGCAGCTTGGGTCATTCTAGCCCAGTAGACAAAGGGTACAAAGGCGCTCACCCTTCATTACCAGAATACCTACTTACATTTTTAAATACTTGTATATTTACAAACCTAAATACTCAGATATTTAACTACATCGTAAATATATTAGTTGCACATTTTAAGAAGGGAACACGAAATATTCGTTTAATTTTGTTTTAATATTTCATACATTTAGGCCAGACAATATTTAACTATTATATGTTATAATAAACGTGATTGCATACTTTTGAGCAGTACTTTTAAAATGTGGCACACTCCATGCTAATGACGAAAGCAGACACCAAATAAATTTTACGCTAGATGTTATATTATTATTTTTATATAATATCAACAAATATAGCATTGTTGCCTTTTAACTGTGACTTCACTTGGCATGTGACAAAGTGCATCTGTAAATTATGTGAAATGTTAGATGTGAAGTGCTATTTAGTCCGAGTTTGTACATACAAATATACCACGAAAGATGGATGCAATAGAATTCCCCCCTCAGTCAATGCATCTCCACTGATGTTGGATGTTGGATGTTGGATGATGGCGAAGAGCCGCCAGACACCTACTAACCGGATTTATTGCAATGAAGCGTACACAAAACTGAAACGACGATTCGCTCACACAGCGCGATAAAGATGCAGTAAGAACTGAGAATCCTTACAGCCAACAACAGTAACCACAGCAGCACCATTAACAATAACAAGAATAAAAAGAAAAATCAAACAACCTGACGTGTTGACAGCAACATATTTGTATTGAAGTGATGAGGGCAAAGGAGTGGCTAAATGTCAGACGATAATTTTGGGTGACAAAGAACATTAATTTGTAGGTCGAAGGCTGTGTACTCTATCAAAATATAAATAAGATACAACATTAGTTAAATGCAATACCATAAGTGCATTTTGAGGCCAAACCATGATCAAAATGACATTCCGCTTGAAAATCGGTCCAGTTTTGGCAGCGTGATAACAATTTGAAGTTGGTCTCATACTCTACCAGCGACTTTACAAGTCAAAATTTTTGTTCATTTCGGCATGATTTTTTACAAAAAAATTAAACGTCTCAGAATCGAAATTAAAGTGTTATTTTATACTAATTATGACATAAGGAGTTGATTAAAAATAAAAACTCGAGATTTTAAATTTTGAATTTTTGAAAAACCAAAGGGGGGACCCTTACCTAAAAAATCGATATTTTGCGGCAAAAAATGAATTGAATGAAATTGAGAAAATTTGAATGCAGGATGAATTTAGAGGCCAAACCATGATCAAAATGACATTCCGCTTGAAAATCGGTTCAGTTTTGGCAGCGTGATAACAATTTGAAGTTGGTCTCATACTCTACCAGCGACTTTACAAGTCAAAATTTTTGTTCATTTCGGCATGATTTTTTACAAAAAAATTAAACGTCTCAGAATCGAAATTAAAGTGTTATTTTATACTAATTATGACATAAGGAGTTGATTAAAAATAAAAACTCGAGATTTAAAATTTTGAATTTTTGAAAAACCAAAGGGGGGACCCTTACCTAAAAAATCGATATTTTGAGGCAAAAAATTAATTGAATGAAATTGAAAAAAATTAAATGCAGAATGAATTTAGAGGCCAAACCATGATCAAAATGACATTCCGCTTGAAAATCGGTTCAGTTTTGGCAGCGTGATAACAATTTGAAGTTGGTCTCATACTCTACCAGCGACTTTACAAGTCAAAATTTTTGTTCATTTCGGCATGATTTTTTACAAAAAAATTAAACGTCTCAGAATCGAAATTAAAGTGTTATTTTATACTAATTATGATATTAGAAGTTGAATAAAAATAAAAACTCGAGATTTAAAATTTTGAATTTTTTAAAAACCAAAGGGGGGACCCTTACCTAAAAAATCGATATTTTGAGGCAAAAAATGAATTGAATGATATTGAAAAAAATGAAATGCAGAATGAATTTAGAGGCCAAACCAAGATCAAAATGACATTCCGCTTGAATATCGGTTCAGTTTTGGCAGCGTGATAACAATTTGAAGTTGGTCTCATACTCTACCAGCTACTTTACAAGTCAAAATTTTTGTTCATTTTGGCATGATTTTTTACAAAAAAATGAAACGTCTCAGAATCGAAATTAAAGTGTTATTTTATACTAATTATGACATAAGGAGTTGATTAAAAATATAAACTCGAGATTTAAAATTTTGAATTTTTGAAAAACCAAAGGGGGGACCCTTACCTAAAAAATCGATATTTTGAGGCAAAAAATTAATTGAATGAAATTGAAAAAAATGAAATGCAGAATGAATTTAGAGGCCAAACCATGATCAAAATGACATTCCGCTTGAATATCGGATCAGTTTTGGCAGCGTGATAACAATTTGAAGTTGGTCTCATACTCTACCAGCTACCTTACAAGTCAAAATTTTTGTTCATTTTGGCATGATTTTTTACAAAAAAATGAAACGTCTCAGAATCGAAATTAAAGTGTTATTTTATACTAATTATGACATAAGGAGTTGATTAAAAATAAAAACTCGAGATTTAAAATTTTGAATTTTTGAAAAACCAAAGGGGGGACCCTTACCTAAAAAATCGATATTTTGAGGCAAAAAATGAATTGAATGAAATTGAAAAAATTTGAATGCAGAATGAATTTAGAGGCCAAACCATGATCAAAATGACATTCCGCTTGAAAATCGGTTCAGTTTTGGCCGAGCGATAAAAATTTAAACAAAGCTGTCGAGCAAGTGGAGAAAGCGGTCTTAAAGATTTAAATGGGAGGTTAGGGTATCAAGCAAAAAATATTTTAAAAGCGTAGCAACGATACGAATTCAATAAATAAGTTGACGCCTTGCTTTTAAATCAATCAAGAGAATAGCGAAATCGTCCAAGTAGAATGCTGAAGTCAGCATCAACATCAGCGTCAGAGTTAGAGTCAGAGTCAGAGTCAGCTTCAGCATAACGTCAACCTGATAAGCTTGACAGGATGTGGCCCGGCGGACAATCACCCGGAATCATTTCTCCCCCGTTTAAGTTTGAACTATTGAATTCGTTTGTGAGTGTTCTGTAAGGACCAGGACCGAATTCATGCGACAAATTCTGTTACCCGGGCAGCCACAGCAAAAGCCACGCGCTCGCGGATAACTTCTGAGATAATGAGTAGCAGTAGGTGGAGAAGGGGCCGGGGACAGAGACAGGGACAAAGGCAGGGGCAGGGGCAGGGGCAGGGGCAGAGGCAGAGTCGGGGGTTGTACGCGTCTTTGGCGTTTTAATGAAGCGCAGCGACTTTGTTGCCTGCCGCAATGCCAACAATTGTGATGGGGATCCTGGCGACGTACAGTGGGAAAAAAGTGTAGATTACCCCCATATTAATTAATATTTTTTAAAGTAGCAAAGATATGTTCTGTCATCGAAATTTGTATACAACTTTGTTTATTTATATTTTCTAAAAACAGTACATGTTATTTATTTAGCTAAAAATATCATATTCTCTTTGCTTGTGTAATATATTCGAATTTATAGAAAGTACACACGAATCTAACCGTTTTTGCCACAGTGCGACGGGATAATTAGCGGCTCGGTCCATGCAAAGTCAGCGATGTCCTTCGCGTTGAGCGTTGGGAATTCGCACAGTTGGAATCACAAGTTAATGCCTTGCCTCTTTGTGTGCTTTTGTTAATGGATTGATTTTGAATTTTCTCTCATCTAATCTGGGTGACTTGATTTTAACATTTCGTATTCTTTTTTTGTATGCCTCTCTTGGCTTGACTTGACTTTTATGGGCAATTTCTGGCTGTTTTTTAATAAGAAAAGAAGTGCTTTTTATTTATTTTTGGGTTTCGCTTTTTTATAACGCTACTTAGCAAAAGCCCCGCCACCACCTCGCACCACCCGATGCAAATGGCGACTGCAGCCAAAGTTTTGTGCGTTGAATGACAGATGCGGTGTCCAGAGATAAGCTTCACCACTCACCCACAATTGCCACTTGCCACAGTTGCCACAGTTGCCACACAGCTGCCACAGGCAGTGTCACAACTCACAGAAAGCGAGTGCGATAAAGCAAATTGTAAGTTGGATGTGTCCAGGTGAGCTGCCATCAACGGAAGTCAGCTGGCAATGACAATTCTCGCTGACTTGCTGTCCAAGAAGTCCTGATAGCTTAGTATAAAGTTGTTAAGCATTTGACACCCACACACACACCCACACACACACACACACAGACACACAGACACACACACTCGAGTATGTCTTGCGCCGATGTCATAAAGATAAAGCTGAGACCACATTATGGACCTTCTAATCGAGCTGACTGCCAATCGCCATCCACATAAACGACATCGTTTGAAGGCTTTGATTATTTTTATGAAGCATGCCCCAAATTAGCTTTTTATTGTTGGCAGCAAGTGGTTGGGGCAGAAAACAATTTGCTTCTATCTGCAAGACGATACGTCACACATAAACATAACGTTGCGACGATAAAGAAGCTTGCCCCAAATTTAAATACGAGTATATGTATTTATACTTGCCACACATTTGAATTTGCATACTCGCAAGTTGTGCTGGCAATTACCTCATATTTTTTTGGCTATCTTTAACTGTGACTGTGACTATGACTGGGATTGTTTGTTGAATTAGTATCTCCTACGATTTCCGAAAGTTTTTATAGGCATTGCTAAGACATAGAAACATATTCAAGAGGTTGATTCAACGTAACCAAAAAATTAATAAATATAGATCTTATAGATCTCATTCAAAGCACTAGATTTAGGAAAAACCTATTTCATTTGTTCTTTGATTTGTTTTAGGAGTCTTTTTTAAACTGAATTAAAATATTTACAGTACTACAAAAGAAGTGACCATCTAAAATTTCCATTTCCACATTTTAGTATTCTTAGCATTATCTGTCGAAATTCTGATATGGAATCCTTGAAACTGCAGCTTTAATTAGAAATATCTTGGATGCCAGCAGTGTCGACTTGCTTGAGCGAAATCAAAGCGGCTTAGCAAATATCTTAAATAGCCATAAATTTCGATTTTTGCCCGTTTAAATGCTTTATGAATTATGAGCTTAAAAGCAGATACCATTCTCACCCCCTCACCACCTCTCCAACACTCACTCCCCTGTCATTTGTACACCCCATTCTGTAATGTGAAAGGGGGTGCGGTAGGCAGCGGGCACCTTAAGCAATTTCAACGTTCCAGCAAAAGTTTCCTCCTTTCTCACAGTATGACAGCACGCCACAGATTTAGACAAAGACTCCAGCCCGTTCCTGTTGCTCGTTTTCGTACTGATAGCAGGAGTAGCTGCTCCTGCCACAACCTCCATTAGAGTGGGAGTGGGGGAAAGAGGGCTCAGCGATTTAGCAGAACACGCCGAATGGCATTTTAACATTTTTAAGATGCGGCTAGCGAACAAGACCAAGAAAACGCCTCCACTTTCGACTTCAACTCTAACTCCATTTCCACTTCCAGATTTATTTCCATCTCCAGCTTGCCCGACAATCCTTTCGCCTTGCCAAAAGAGAGAGGCGCAATGCCATAAATCAATTCGTATTAGTTTTATGAAATGTGTACCTGCGGCGTGCAATGTCACACACAGTCACAGTCCCGCAGTTTATGCCCAACAATTCGTAATAATCTTCAAATCATGCATTACTTCAATTATTGCATTTTGTCTTATGTTTATAAAACTCTTTGTCCTTCTGACTCGTGTCTGGTAAACAACGAAAAGCCCAAAACGGCAAGACATGGAAGGCCTTAAGGCCTCAGTTAAGATAAGCAATTATTTTTTTAAAAATTAAAATTTAAAATTGTTCTTTAAATGCATTTACTCGGATTATAACACCTTAAATAATATTCTATATTAATTATAAACACATTTGTTCATTGAAATTTTTGAACATATCTTGACATTATCATAATTTGTTCTGACGTATAAACTTTACAGTATTTGGCGGTTTAATGAGCAAATCTTTTTTGAGCGCCTTCTGAGCATCAGCAGAAAACGTCGCCAAACGTTGCCAATTAAGAGAGTCAGGCAAAGGACTTGGACTTAAACTTGGCATAATTCATGTCCTTGAGCCTGTAGCCGAATCTGACACACTCACACAGACACAGAAATACAGCATGCATATTCATTGCATACTTCAGGACTGAGAATTTTTCGACAGTCGGCGTTTCTTTTCTCGTTGTATTCAGTGTTGCCAGAGTTTTTGAGTTTTCGAATTTGCATAAATCTTTGGCAAGAATTATAATATTTCTTGGTTAGTTCAACTTGATGTATATACATATATAGCAGAGAAGAGGAGGATGCCCAGTCAGATTTATGCCTTAGTGGGACTATGAATATTTTAATGGAACTTTTGAATTATCGCCTGACAATGGGATTATCATTTTTACATTGGCCGCTCGGCAGGATACGGGTCGCCAAGGAGTGGACAATGGGGCCAAGGACACGGACAAAGAAAAAGCTAAGCCAAAGTCAGAAAGCATTTCTCTCCCTTGGGGGTAATTCACGACTGCCATAATTATCATCGTAAATTATGCCGAGTAAAAGTTTCTGGATTTTATGAAAATGAATTGAGATTGAGGCCAAATGAAATGTGAATTTACAATTGATTTAAATAGTCGCGCCTTGAGACACGAGTGCCTGCAGAAGATGCAAAGCTGTAAGTAGTAAATCAAAGAATTTTCCAATCTACGTGTCTTTCCCCATTCCCCTTCCCCTTCCTTACAAATTTCCCACTTTTCCCATTGCTTATTTTCCGTGGGTTTCGGGGCAATAATCTGCAGTGCCGAGTGTCATAAATAATAATTAAACAACTCGCGTTGTTAAGTCTTTTTATTACGGCCAAAGCGCGCCCAAGACAAACGGCAGTTGACAGCGGGGGCGGAAGCGGCCAGAGGGCGTGGCAGCGTGTGTAGGATAAGATTCTGGTGCCAGTCCTGGAGGATGCCAGCCAGGATGAAGGGAAGGCTTAGAGTTTGGTAGCATGTGCAGCCTTGGACTCTGCTTCCCCCGACTCCAGACGCCACGAAGACGCACATTTTCAACGCAGATACTTTTCCTATATGACGCAGACATGGAAAGTGGCGTCTGGGAAGCACACTCACATCCCGGACCCCACTAGACCAGGGCTGCACGCTGGCAGGTGGCAGTGTTGCAGTGTTGCCAACTTTTGACAAGTAAAAAATTCTGTCTGCAGTGGAAAGAAGATCGTAAAATAGCTAAACCTTTCAACTAGATAAATCTGGAAAAATCTTATATTTGTTAGGTTTCCTTCCTAATGAACCCAAAAGCAATGTCGTTAATCCTGTTCCAATTTTAGTTGTCAAACAAAATAAAAAGTCTATCAATTACATTAAGATGTATTTATTTAGTTAACAAATATGCCAAGGACTATTAATTTTGCTGAAATTTGAGAATTGAGAATTGATTTAATCTTGCCAGTTTATGCTTTATCTAAAAAAAAGCAAGACCAGTTTAATAAATTATGAACTTCTGCTCTTTACAGTTTCTGACGTTTTCCAGCTCTTTACAGTTTCTGGCGGGAAAAAAGCTGCTCTGGCTACACTGCGATGTATTGTGAGTATTTGCCTGTCCTGTCCCATCCTGTCCCACTTCATGCAGGATGTTAAGACGTAATTAAGAAAATAAATAATAATCGCCCCGATGCCGAAGCAGCTACGGACATGGACTGCATGGTTTGGGTTTTGCTAGGGGATCCTGTGAGCATGTGTGTGTGTGTGTCCATGTCAGCTGGCGCCTTTTACTTAAGCCCACGTTGTCATACACTTGGAAAATATCTTAACTAGAACAGAAAGCGACTTTGCTTAGGGCATGAGACAGTGGACGCTTCTGTAGTCAAGAACATCGTCTCAGTTTGTATTTTGAAAATCTTTTCGAGGTTGGGAAAACCAACGACGCCTTTGCTAACAAGAGTTATTACCATTTGATGATACATTTTCCTACTTCGGCCAAGGGTTTAATAAGCTCACAATGGGGTTGAAACGAGTGCTGACCAATACGATTTTAAACTGGGTGGCTGTACAGGGGAGATACGAGTATAAAATGAATAATAAAAGAATAAGCCATTTTCCTCAATTTAATTAAATTAAGAAATATTCTATAAGTGAAATATAAACAAATAAAAAATTGATATATAAGAAATAACAGATTAAGGTTCGCGTGATTTGCACTTTTTGATTATAATTTTAATTAATTCATTTTGCTACTCAAAATGTTTTCCTTAGTTGGATTTTCTCAATTTTTGTTCAGTGTTATTTTTCATTTTTTTAAATTCCATTTATCAATGCTTTTTTAATTCTAAGAAACCTGATATAGAGAAACAAAATTCTTTTCAAGCAATTCATTTCTAAAGACTCTTCCCATCAACTAATTTGGCCATAAAGCTATAAAGGTCGTCTGTGCAACAAATATATATTGGCGCAAAAAGGGCGGAGCTGAATTGTCCATGGCCAAAAGTGAGGAAGGCTGCCAGAGAAAGCGAATGTCACAAATCAAAGCGGAATTATTATTACTTATGACCATTTAATTGGACTTGAGTTTATTCATTTGAGTTTTCGTGGCAAGACATTCGCTTGTTTTTGCTTTTGTTTGTTTGTGTTCGTTGCACAGTCAATTTGGCAAATGAGTATACTGTCTGCCTCGAGCCTCGGGCCATGAACCACAGCAAATTCAGCCACCAGCAACAACAAGAACCACCGCCAACTATTTGGCTCGCACGCTCATTAGTTTTATTGCTCCGCATATCAGTCAAAGCCGCAAAACTATTTATGCGGCAAAGCAGTGGACAGTTCCACGACCACAATCAGAATCACGACCAGGACGGCGACTCTCACCCTCAACCTCATCTACACCCTCATCCTCAGCCTCCCCCTTTAGCCCTGTTTCCTTTCACGGTTGTCCTTTATGCTGCCAGCTGCAATTCCTTTGCAGCTTCGTTTGCGCACTTGTTTTGTGTGTTTGCCAGTACATTAATTGCCGAAAATAACTTGTCCTTCTTGGCAAGCCCAACTGAAATGGTCCTTTTAATGAATTGGCAGCAATTCTTTGAACATTTGCTTACTTGCATCGTCATAAAGCCAATAATAAATCACAAAGATCAATGCCAAAAAACAAAAACAAATACATTTGAATTCCTAATTAAGATTTAAGAATCTTGAACCTGAACTTATATCTGCTTCTAGCTTAACATAATTATATCTCTCGGTTTCAGTTAATTTCGATTGCATTACTCAGATTTAT